>BSBK01001452.1:955000-1304654 GCA_027943335.1 Chamaecyparis obtusa
TATCTTAGGCCAAAAGTAGTATCTCTGTACTAACTCCAATGTTTTGTTTATCCCAAAATGACCACTAAGACTACCATTATGCTTCTCTTGAATTAGATTTTCCCTCATGGATCCTCTAGGTATACAAAGCTGATTACCTTTGAACAATAATCCATTTTGAAGGGTATAATCTGCAAACTCACCATGGAAATGGTTCTAAAACTCTAGGCACACCTTGTAGGCTTGTGAGAAGTCTTCATCCTCCTCATATAAGTCTTTAAAACCCACTATTCCAATTCTTTGCAGCTATACCTCTTGGATAGTCAATAACTTCCTACTCAAGGCATCTGCTACCTTGTTGAGATGCCCTTTCTTGTGCTTGATTGTGAAGGTAAAGGATTGGAGATATTCCATCCACTTCAAGTGCTTGTTACTAAGCTTCTCCTAAGTGTTTATGTAGCTTAAAGCCTGATTATTAGTAAACACCACAAATTCTTTTGGAAAAAGGTAATGCCTCCACTTCTTGAGAGATTGTACCAATGCATACAACTCGAAGTCATAAGTTGAATACTTCTTCTTTGCCTCATTGAGTTTCTCACTGAAGAATGCCACAGGCCTTCCTTCTTGACTCAACACACCCCCTACTACTACACCACTTGTATCACATTCAATGGTGAACAATTTGTCAAAAGTAGGTAAGAGTAAGATAGGTTTGGTAGCTACCTCTTGCTTCAATGTTTGGAATGCTTTCTCAGCTACCTTAGTCCATTTAAACTTTATTTTCAGTGCTCCTTTGATGGTGTCTAATATGGGCACACATTTCCCACTGAATTTCCTCAAAAACTTTCTATAAAATTATGCCAAGCCATGAAAACTTCTAACTTCTGTCCCTATTTTTGGGGCAGGCCAATTCAAGATTTCCTCCACCTTGCTTGGGTCCATTTTTAGAGTACCCTTGGACACCAAAAATCCTAAGTAAACCAGCTCTTGCTGCATGAATTCACACTTTTCTAGGTTGATGGCTAATTGCTATTTATGTAGCTTCTTCATAACCAACCTTAAGTGCTCAAGATGCTCTATTTTTGTCTTGCTATAGATGAGTATATCATCTAGATACACCACTACCAATCTACCTGTGAAGTCCTTCAAGACCTCATTCATTAACCTCATGAAGGTGCTTGGGGCATTGGTAAGCCCAAATGGCATTACAAGCCATTCATACAATCCATCTATGGTTTTGAAAGTGGTCTTCCACTCATCACCCTCCTTAATTTTGATTTGGTGATAACCACTCTTTAAATCCAACTTAGTGAAGTACATAGCACCTCCTAAGCAATCCATCAAATCTTCTATTCTTGTAATTGGGAACCTATACCTGATAGTGATCCTATTGATAGCCCTTGTAGATTCTATGCAATGTCTCCATTTTCCTCCTTTCTTGGATGCCAAGACCACTGGGACTACACATGGACTAATACTCTTCTTGATCAACCCTTGATCCAATAACTCTTACACTTGTCTTGCCACTTCCTTGTTCTGATCTAGGGTAAGCTTGTAGGAAGCTTTGTTAGGTAGAGATGCACCAGGTACAAAGTACATAGCACCTCCTAAGAATTCCATCAAATCTTCTATTCTTGGAATTGGGAACCTATACCTGATAGTGATCCTATTGATAGCCCTTGTAGATTCTATGCAATGTCTCCATTTTCCTCCTTTCTTGGATGCCAAGACCACTGGGACTACACATGGACTAATACTCTTCTTGATCAGCCCTTGATCCAATAACTCTTGCACTTGTCTTGCCACTTCCTTGTTCTGATCCAGGGTAAGCTTGTAGGAAGCTTTGTTAGGTAGAGATGCACCAGGTACAAAGTCAATTTGATGACTTATAGCTCTTCTTGGAGGTAAAGTTGTAGGGGTTCTATCACTCACTATATCTCTAAATTCTTTCAACATTTGATGCACTTCCAATGGTGTTTCTACCTACAACTTCTTGTCTTCCTCCTTGGGCTTCACCATGATAGCACATCCTATGGTATCCTCATCATGTAGTGCATGTAAGAACTCCTTACCACTGCTAAGAAACACACTAGGTGTCTTTGAAGTCCCCTCTTCATTCTCTATTAATGACTAAATCTTAAAAGCCCTCCCATCCTTCTTGAAAGAAATGGAGTTTTCCTCTCCATCATAGATCACCTTTCTATCAAACTGCCAAGTTCTTCCCAATAGAAGATGGCATGCATCCATGGGCAAGACATCACAAAGAACTTTGTCTATATAGCCTCCAATGGAAAAATCTACCCATGTCTACTCATTCACTAGCACACTTTGCTCCTGGATCAACAAAGTCACCTTGTATAGATTTGCATGGGGAACCTTTGTAAGTTTTAGTTTCTTTGTTGCTTCCTCTGCTATGATGTTATCAATGGACCCTAAATCCACAATAACCTTGCAAACTTTTCCTTGTACCTTGCACCTGACTCTAAAAAGATCCCTCCTTTACTTTGGTTCACCTTGATTGGGCTGCCTTATGAGTACTCTCCTAAACATCAAGTTCTCACCCATTTCTGATTCTAACTTGCTGACCTCATTGGTACATGAGCTGCTATTGTCTTCTTGGGTATAGGCTACCCTCTTCTCATTGTTTGAGGCTAATGGCTTATTAGGTCACCTATAGGTAGGGTGTCCAAGCTGTCCACATTAATAGCACTTCATGGTGGCAAAGTAGGAACTACTTCTTCCTGCTCCTCTTCCTACATTTCCTTGAGAACCTCTTCCTCTACCAAAAGATCCTCTTGTACTAAATTTTGAACTTTGTTCCAAGAGTCTACTCTCTCCTTGGCTTCTTGAGTCACCACCTCTACTAGAACCTCCTTTTTGACCCCCTCTAGAGTCTCTACCTCTTTCCCTATTCTTGGGGTTAGGTTCTTGCTTTCTTCTTTGTTTATCTTCAAGCTTTTGTGCCATATGCTGACATCCAAGTACTATGGTGCGAGTAAAAAAACTCATTTCCTATGCTATGCTCCATTTCAAATGACTTAGATACCTTGCCACTTTGATAGTTTCATCTTCTTTGATCTTGGACCTTAAGCTCAGCTTGGGGAACTCTTCAGTGTAGGTGGCTACATCCATCTCCTTTTGTCTAAGATTCAATCTCCTCCTATGCTGCTGGATTTCATAATCTATTGGTAGGTATGATTCCTTCACTTTATTGACCATTGCTTCCCAATTAGAGATTGGGTTCTTTCCCTCTTTCTCCCTTTCATCTTGCAAGTAGTTCCACCAAGTTAAAGCTTGTCCTCTCAACCTAGATTTGGCCACTTTAACCTTATGTGCCTCTGAAATCTCTTCACTTTCAAAGTGATTCTCCATGCCTTCAATCCATTGCATCAAAAGCTCTGTATCCATCCTGCCAGTCAGTAATGGGACACCTTCAAGTGCCTTGCTAGTGATAGCCTTCAAATCTTTAAGAAATTGCTCATCTTGGGTTGGAGGATCAGGTGTAGGCACATCATCATCAATGGTTTTCTCTTTCCCTTTGGCATCCTACTCCTCCATCCTATCTTTCACCTTTCTGCTTTTGCTTGGCCATCATCCAAGAGTTACTCCATTTGCATCAATCTTTCCTGTAGGAGTCTATTAGCTTCCTCCTGATCTTCCACCTTCTTAGAAAGCTCTACATTAGTCACCATTTTTTGCTTTTGTGATGATCCAACTGACTCTTCTGATGGTTGAAACATCCACTTTCCACTTCCTAAGCCTTAAGAGGCTCTAATACCATTCTGATGGGGAGGCTAGGATAGACTAGCTAGTCTATGCCCCTGATCCTGTCTAGGATCCAAGTGTTCCTCTGAAACCTCTAATGGTCTATAGGATTCCTTATTCCTCCAAGGATCCCCTGACCTACCCTAACCTACCCACCAAGTTAAGCTATTTCATCTTCCAACATTACAAGCTTTGATCTCTAGCTACTATCCTTTACATAGGCTTATAAGGGTCTTCTGAGTTTCAACTCCTTTCCCAAACTCCAATAGAGGATTTCATGAGTTCCAAGATGTTTTTTAAGGCATTTGACACCTTTCTATTGCATTTTCTTGGTTGGGTCATCGCCCAATTTGAGGGTTCCTTTGCAAACTAGGGCTACAAGGAAGAGACCTAATTAATCCTCCTTCTGGTTTTATAGGGAATTTGACACCCTTTCCTCAAAGATTCAACACACTTGTTCTAAAGAACATCTGCTACTAATGACCCATTCTCAAGGATTTTTGGGGTCTCAGTCTTCCAGAAGGCCGTATAGCCCCTTTGCCAAAATTGAGGGTTTTAAGGGTTTCTTGGTCTCTTCACTATCCTAGTCTCCAACAACACCTCTCCAAGGCTATTCAAACCTTCTCCTTCACAACACTACACCTTCAAACACCCTTCTTCACTTCCTAAAAAGGACAAGTCATGGAACTCATTCCTTTGCTCTTGAGAACACTTTGTCTGCTGACTGCTCCTAGCCGGGCACTGCCAAGCTCACCTAGGGCTTTGTGAAACACCTATTTACACCTACATCTTGGGCCCCTACTTGCACATATTTATAGGGTAGGGTCTGCACTACCTAATCCCAAATTTCCATGGAGTTACCACAGTGCGGATAGGAGCTACAGGCCCTACTTCATCAGTCCCTTCAAGATGAACAATGGACTGTCAAACTTGTCAAGCTAAACAAATACAAACTAAACAATCAAAACCTAATCTAGATACTAATAAATGAAGTAAAACAAACATAATATAATCACACAAACATAAGATAACAATAGCAACACACTACTCCAACACTTCAAGCCATTACAATGACTGTTAAACATTGTTCTTGCATACGCAGTTTGCTGTTTCCATACATTTGTCATACATACTAATTCCCAACCTTGACATTAGGGTTTTTCAAGTCTAATATAGGCTTCCCCTCAGGATTAGAGCCTATTTGGGGTTAGGAACCTCCTTGGTGAGTTTATTCTTTAACATAAGAAAAGTTGCTAGCAACTTTTAGAGCAATTTTTCTTGCTCGAGCAATTTTTTTGCTCACTCCACTCCTAAGACCTTTCCAAGGTCTTTTACATGCTTGGATAATGAAAACAACTCTCCTAACCTCTATACTAAGACTTATCAATTTCTAGAAAAGAAGTGACCTCAGGATACCAACCTGTCCTGAGTCACTGTACAGCCAAGTAAGAAATTACACAACAAAAACTAAGCCGTCTACTTAGGCCTTCACACACAAATGAGTAAAACACTCTTATTGTACTTACAACCTTCACTGAAGAAGTGCTTTTCACAACCAAAATTATTTGTAGGAGCCCTTGGAAGGGTGCTCCTACACCAATGTTATTGGTGCATGGAAAGAGAAGCTTTTATGATTTAGGAATGGTGTATCTATGAGGGGTAACAAATACTATTCCAGAACTGGCACCATTATGTGTGTGAGAACCATCAAAAAACATTTTCCATGTATGCCCTATGATATTCATGATTGAGGCATCAGGGAAATCTATTTGAAGAGGAACATTATCAGTCATAGGAAACTTAGCTAATTGATTTGCAATTGCTTGCCCTTTAATGGCTTTCCTCTCAACATACTAAATGTCAAATTCAAAAAGAATTAGCATCCACTTGTCAAGTCATCCAGTGAGCATAGCTTTACTTAAGAGATATTTTAAAGGATCAATTTTGGTAACCAGTTGTGTAGTATGTGCAAGCATGTAATTTCTAATTTTTTGCAATGCAAACACCACAGTTAAACAAGCTTTTTCAATACTGGTGTAGTTGAGTTCATAAGCAACTAGAGTGCGATTGATATAATAGATAGCTAGTTCTTTTCCCTTATCATCATGTTGTGCAAGGAGAGCCCCTAAAGAATTTGTTGTAGGAGAAATGTACAATATCAAGGGTTTCCCTTGGATAGGTGGCATAAGGATAGGAGGTTGTGCTAGGTAATTCTTGAGCTGGTCTAGATTCTTTTGATACTCCTCATTCCATATACAAGTAGCTCCCCTATGTAAATTTTGATTGAATGGTTGAGCTCTGTCAACTTGCTGAGAAATGAACCACTGGATAGATTGGAGATGGCCTTGAAAACTCCTTAATTGTTTGATGTTACGAGGAGGTGGCATCTCCATGATAGCTTGCACCTTTTCTGGGTCTACTTATATTCCTTTTGTTGATATTATGTATCCTAGTAGTTTCCCAGAAGTGACACCAAAAGCACATTTCTTAGGATTTAATCTGAGTTGAAATCATTCCATGCGGTCTAATATCAAACTCAAATCAAAAAAATGAGTGCTTCATTGTTGTCATTTCGCAAGCATGTCATCAACATAGTCCTCCATGTTTTTGTGCATCATATCATGAAAGATGGTAGTCGTGGCTCTTTGATAGGTTGCACCAGCATTTTAAAGCCTGAACAGCATGACATTCCTGCAAAAGGTACCCCATGCACATGTGAAGGTTGTCTTCTCTTGGTCCTCAGGGGTGATCTTAATCTGGTTATATCCGTAGAATCCATCCATAAGGAAGTACATTAAATAGCCCATCATCATGTCCACTATCATGTCAATGTTTGAAAGTGGAAAATCATCCTTAGGACATGCTTTATTCAGATCTTGAAAATCAATGCATACATGAATGGACTTGTCATGTTTGGAAACAAGGACAATGTTAGAAATCCACTCAGCATAATCAATAGCTCTGATGAAATTGGCTTTTAGGAACTTGTCAAGTTCAGCCTTAACCAGTAATGCCACATGGGGATGCATCTTTCTCAGTTTTTGTTTGACAGGTTTTACCTCTGGAGCAATAGAGAGATGATGCATAATAAGCTCAGTATCTAAACTTGGCATGTCTAAGTATGTCCATGCAAAATTGATCTTTTTCTCTTGAAAGAATATAGCAAATTGCTCTTTTTCTTTTGCTGAGAGAGATTGAGCCATGTGTATGATTTTAGGAGATTCCTCTATCCCCAAGTTGATAGGCTATGTAGGTTCTATGAGAACTAAAGACCTTTCTTGAAAATAGCTTGGCAGACTACAAAGTACCTCATCCTCGGGTGCCTCTGCGAGGTTTTCACCCTTAGATACATCTTTATTTTTACTATTTTGAGGTTCAAACACCACCACAATGTGGTTTTCACCATCCAACCATTATTTTTTTCTTTTAATTTTATGACTGAGGTACTTGATATCTGATTCAATCATGTTTGTTGCTAGTTCACTTGTGGAAGAAGTAACAGGTTTAATGGCATTGAGGTAGCAGACAATCTCATAATCATTTTGAAAGGAAGGAAATATAGGTCTTTGATCTTGGGCAAACCAATCTATGAGATCTAAATGCATGAGGTAAAGCGAAATGACTGGTTCAAGGTAATTGATGCGAGGAATATCATCTCCGGTGACAAGAGAAGTCGAGCCTATAGGGTAGGCTCCAAAAGTGTCAAGATCTAAATTTGTCATGGAAGGACCAGCATGGTCCATTAAAGCAATATGTGGATTGAACTCATCAGACCCTATGTGTGACTCATCAACTACGTTAGGTTGGTCACTATAGGTATGAATCACATCAACATCCATATCTACTATAGAAGATCTATCGGAGAGAGTGTCCCACTCATATTCATTTGAATCAGTCGTGGAACTTTTACTAGGATGTTTGCACCAAGAGGGCTTAGGAAGCCTAGAAGTAGAGGTGTTCATGTCATTATTTGTGAGATCTCCTCTTTCTATCAATCGTGCAATATTTCTACATTGTCTATCAAAGCTTAATGACTCATTAGGCACAAAATTTTTGGATGTAGGGGTTTCAGTTGTATCATCAGTAGGCATGCATTCTCCTCCCCAAAGAAGTGAGGTGGAAGGAAGATAGTCTTCCATTTGGGCCATAGTACATAGTGGTGATTCCTTGTCATCTATATCTAAGTGACTAAGCACAAGAGTATTTCTAGAATATTCAGGGATGTCATTGGCAACACCATATCCTAGACCTGTGGTATCTTTAGAAGACCGGCCATCAGTATGACTCAGAGGTTCAATCAGAGCATGCCCATTGTTATTTAAAGGTTCATGACCTTGATAGCCCATTTTCTATAGAAATTTATAGCCTTTACCATAGCGCTTAGGAGAAATGGGAATAGCAATTGTCATAGTGTCTTCTTCTTCTCTATAAATACACTCCCTAACAGCTTGTTCTTCTTTTTCAACCTCTAAGGGCTCAAATGATTGGACAAATGTACCAAAAACTATCATGGTGGAAGTGGAAAGCTTTGTCTTCTCTGAAGGTCTACCATAGGACTTATGGGAAGTAGGCATAGAAGCAATAGAGTCCAATGTGTATTCCCCCATACTAATACTCATCATCTTTAATTTTTGCTCAGCAGCAATGAGGGATGCATTATGATCATGAGAGGGTTTTTTGTGAGGAACAAATGTCTCAGCAGTAGTTAGATTATTGATAGCAATGGCATTGTCCCCAGGAATCACAATCTCAGCTCCATTATGTGGAAACTTGACACACTGATGATAAGTGGAAGGGACAGCTTTCATTTCATGGATCCAAGGTCAACCCAGAAGAATGTTATATGCGAGTGGGATGTCTAGACTTGGAAAAAAATATCTTTTGTGACAAGGCCCACTCTGACAGGTAGCACAACAAGACCTTTTGAAGATCTTTCCACTTCATCATATGCTTTTATGGTAATCTTTCATGTAGGATCCATGGCCAATTTAGACAATCCTAATTATTGTACCACATGAAAAGAAACAATATTTAACCCAGCACCATTGTCTATCAAGACTCGGCGGACTCAGGTATGGTAAATGAGAACTTCAATATGTAAAGCTAGATTATGAGGGTGACTAAGAGATGTGTCATCTTCTACAGAAAAGGGATATGCAATGTGATTAACCATAGCCTGGAATTGATCTAGATCAATATCATTGGGAACATTTGTTGTATGAAGAGCTTTCTCAAGGATCTCTTTATGCAAAGGGGATAGCTCAAGAAACTCAAAAATGGATATCTAAGCAGGTGTCCATTGTAATTGGTGCACAAGGTCATAGCTAAACAAAACTAAAGGAACCACTTGTCTAGAAGAAGAAGCTTGTTTGGGATCATGCGCGGTTTTAAGGAAAATTTTGGCTTGCCCCCTAGTAACAACATTTAGTGTCTCACTTCAGGAAGATGAACCACTTAGTGTTTGCAAGACCAACTTTGGCATATCATGATTGGCATTATTATCATCTTGAGATCTCACCATAAGAACATTCTCAATAGGCTCTATCATATTGATCATAGGTGAATCAGGAGTATATGTATAGTTAATCTTTGCATCATGATTCTTCTTATTTTCTTGAGAGGATTCTTCTTTCTCATACTCAGGTAGAGGAGTCTTGAAAGCTTTGTGATCAAATTTTTTAACTAAGCCATCTATGAGCACTATGCCTCCATCAATAAGATCTTGAATCGCATCTTTAAGCTTAAAACAAGTATCTGTCTTATGTCCCTTATTCCTATGATAATGGCAAAAATGATCTTCTCTCCACCAATCAGGCTTAGCTAGTGGATCATAGGGATGAGAATTGTCAGGAAGCATTAGATACTTATTGGCAACTAGAGTATTAAGAATCACATCATATGGTTCAGCCAACTTAGTGTAGACTCATCGTTGATATGTCTTTTTTCGCTTGTCTACATGTTGAGGCTTAGGAGCACTATGAGCATTGGTAGCCTCTTATTTCTTCCCTGCATAAATAGCATTAGAGAGGTTGAAAGTAGGTTCTTTGGCTTTTGGGATATCCACAACACCATCATTAACAACATACTTGTTTTTATTCCAAGGTTTTCTTTTGTCCTTGCCATTGCCCCTAGTATATTTATTAATAACAATATCCCCCTTTCTTATGGCCACATCTTCAATCCGATATGCACTTTCAACCATGTCATTAAAAGAGGAGAACAGTTGTTTCCTTAGATCATAATACAGTTTTGGCACAAGAGTGTTGATGAAAATGTCAATCTTTTCTCTTTCGTCTAGCTGTTGAGGATATCGAGAGTATAATGACCTCCAATGTTGTAAGTAAGTGGAAAATGGCTCACCTTGATTTTTCTTTAGAGTATTGAGATCTATCATGGTGATAGGTTGTTGGATGTTGTATGAATAATGCTGGGTGAAGCATCTAACCAACTCATCAAAAGTTTTAAGAGGTGGTGTCAACTTTGCAAACAATTCTAGAGCTTGTCCTCTCAAACTTCTAGGGAAAAATCATAGAAGAAATGTGTCTTCGTGAAGGAAGTCCATGCTAAGAGCATAAAAGTGACGCACATGGTCATGGGGGTCACCATTTCCATCATACTTGTCATATTTGGGAACCTCAATATCCCTAGGAAATGGGACCATGTATAGACTCCTGTCAAAAGGAAGAGCACAAACAGATTCTATGAAAGAAACCTTTGGGGGTTCCTTTTCTATTGGAAGTTGAGCAAGATGTTGGTTTGTTCATTGCAATTCATCCCTAAGGATTTCCAATTTAGTTGGTACTCTTTCTTGAACAATCTGGCGTACATCATAGCTAGGAGGGAGCTTGTATCCCCTAGAAGTCATGTATTGAAAGTATTGATCTCCATTTTGCTCTAAGATTTTAAGCATCATACGTTGGGAGGCTTCATCTTGTTCAAATCTCATAAGCTCTTCACTAGAAACCTCATTGTTGGCTTCTTCCTCATGCTGAGAGAGAGGAGGTTTAGGAGGTGAAGAAGGAGCAGAAAAAGTCTGTCTTGGAGGAGATCTTGGTGGCGTGTTGTTGCCATAGTTACCCAAAGTACCAAAAGGAGGGGATCTATATTCGTAGCCACTGATCTCAGGTTGTTCTTGAGACATCCCCTTCATGGCCATGCATCTAGTAGCATCCATTTTGTCTAAATGCACTTGGTTTTCCTTATGCTCAAAATGTTCTTGCAAATGATAGAACTTTTCTTGCTCAATCAAAGTGAGTGAGACACTCTCTGTGCCTTTAGATGTCTTCAAGGCGAAAAAGAGGAAGCCCCCTTTGTACCATGGGGTGACTTTAGAATCCTCGGATTGGTTACGACCGGAACTGTCATTGCTAACTATCACTCATGAGCATCTTATGGGTGAAGGTAAGTGTGTATATTTGAATGGAGGGTGACTCCCTTGCTTGAATTGAGACCGAGTTGAAATCGGCATGAAAAAGGAATGTTGGTTGACTAATAAAATGAGACAAATTTTTTTAGATTTTGAGATGAACAAAGCCAAAGAATATCACTTGTCAAGATAGAACAATAAAGATGGCTGGCCAAAAGTTCTCAAGAACTTACAGCAATCAATTGACTCGAGCCAAGATATGAGCAAGAAGCTCAATTAGCAAGTAGCTAGAGAGGTAACCGTAGTGTGACAAGTGATCAAAAGTAGCATTTGGGAAACTCAAATTTGATAATTTTAGCTCATTTTCTTAGCCTAGAATAGACTTAAACATGTAGATAACAGACCAGGGTTGAGTAAGAATAGGAAAAGACACTCAACAAATGAGATTTCAGATTAGGCAGTAATGAGATAGCAAAAAGATTCTGGGTGATAGTTTCCAGGCAAACAGGGTGACAAAATCTAACTAGGTGATACTTTTGATAGAGACTGAGTGATACTTTCTAGGTAGCCTGGGCAATAGAATCTAGGCAAGAAGGGTGATAAAAAACTAGGAATGAAATATCGCACGATAAAACTTGAAACATTGTGTGATTGTTTTTCAGTTTTGTACGACTCTTGACCAATGAGCGTAAAAAGTCTCAATTTTTTAAGGTAATTTTGTCAATTTTGTAATCTGATGGGTAATTTGTTGATTTCAAACACAGTGACAACAATATTCAGGCAGGTTTGCAAATGATAGGGGATGGAACATGTCATCAAACACTTGTGCAAGAGCAAAAGCAACCTTGCCAAGACAAGCAATTGGGATATCAAAATGAAAATTCTATGAGCACTACCGCGATGTTTGTATGTTCAAGAATGTTTGCACAGGTACATAACAATGAGAATAGTCCAAGCACTTACTACCTAGAAGGAAAAAGGCTCAATACTTAACAACTTGGCCCACACTTGATGTTCCATTACCTCACACAAAGTGGTTGCCCACAATAGATGTTGGCTTTGTCCTGGAGGTGTCAATGACACAACCAAAGGAACACAGATGGTGAGTGATCTTGGCATGATCTGGGTTATTCCACTTGGATCAATCCTTGCACCAAGAAGCTAAGTGGAAAAATAGGGTGGCCTCTCCCAATGGTTCTTAGTAAGGGATTCTATTCGTAGTACCCCTCTTGCTCCTCAAAAAGGACTGGGACCTCACGGCCACAAGAGTACCTTAAGCATTCTTGCTCAACACTTTCCTTATGGTCACAATCCCATAAGTACTCACATCAAGCAAAGACAAGCACTACATCTACCAAGGTTTTGTGTCCTTGATAGCCTTGAGTTTATAGTGGGTCAGAATAGCGGCAAAAGGCTTGTCCCCACTTGGGTCATTCCTCTTGATTGCTCAAGCGTAGGCCCGCTAAAGGATACTAATGCTAAACAAAGAGTGGATTGACTTTTGAGTGTCAGGATTTCTGGTTCACCTCAAGGGTGAAGAGCATAATCTCCTAGCTCAAGAATCTCCCCCAAACACATCAAACAAAGAGTTCAATTACCCTCTTGTTTTCAAAGTCCAAAAGTGGGTCAGGATTTTTGGTTCACCACAAGGGTGAAGAGCATAGTTTCCTACCACTAAAAGACTCCTACAACAAGATCTTAAGTGCCTAAGAAATGGGACTAGTATATGTCAAACTTAAAAGAAAAGTAAATAAACAAGCAATTGGTTGTTTTTAGGCATTGGGCAGCCCTGCAAAAAATAATTAGTAGCCCTTTTGCCTTTGAAGCTTTGACATGCGATCTTTTTAGCAAATTTTTCAAGCAATGAAGGTACCTACAAGCACAACTTGTTAGCCCCACAATGGTTAGTACATCAAAAACCAAATGAAATCTACAAATTAAATCTATCTAACCACAACAAACTAAACCAGCAAGCTAATTAGATCAAAACTTAGCAAGAAAGAACCAAGAAACAACTCATTTCTAGGTATAGGTGATAGTACAGTCACCAGAAGTATCACATGATACTTTATAGTATATTGGGGTGATATTATCTTTCTGGGTGACACTTCACTGTACCTGCAGGCAATAGAATGTTCCAAATAGTGTGACAAAATCTCTCACAGAGCGCAATACTTTAACTGGTAAAGTATCACACCAATATAGGACAAAGTATCGCATGACACTGGTGAAGTATTGTATGATAATCTTCCAGAAAAAAATAAAAATCTGTCGAAAACAGTAAGCTAAAAAGTGATGAAAAAAGTGAGGAAATACATAAAAAAGGACAAAATGAAGTTGTTCTACCCCACGGTGGGTGCCAAAAATGTACACACTAAGATGTGCACTTCTCTAAGTCTTTTCTTCCAAGGGAATTCATGAATGGGAATCCTTGAAAATTGACCTAGAGCTCCCTAGGCATGGAGTGCAAGGATATTAAGTGTGCTCTCAACTAGAGCTATTTAAGCCTATGACCTTGCTAGTAAACCATGCAATGGGAGATTCAATGGAGACAAGGGAAAGAATGCCAATATCTTCAAGAATCAAAATATGAATGAAATGCAATGCTAGAAATGAAGATGCAAGCTATGCTAAGATGAATATGCAAGTTAAGCTATGGAAAGGAAAGATGCAAGTATTACAAAATCCTCCTAATTAGACAATGTGAATCAATCTTAAGCATAAAGGAAAATAAACTATGCATGCCATGATAATGAAACTAAAATGCAAGAATGGAACTAAGATAGAATGTGAATGCAAAAGCTAAGAATGCTTCAAATCTCCAAAGCTCCAAAGTCACCTAGAAAACCTACAGCATAACATTAGTATTCAAAGATGGATCCTAAAATGAGAAGAGAGCTCTCCTTTTATAAGAAATGAGAAAGAATGGACCATGGAGATTAAGAGGCAAAAGATTTAATCAATGGTGGAGCTTGAAAGAGGAGCAATACATGTGCACAAATATCCTCCAATGAGAAAATAAGAGTTGACTTTTGTGTCCATATGAGACAAAAAGTGTTTTTTCCCTTTTTATAAAATAGGAATAATGCTTTATTTGTGCAACTTAGGATAAGAGGAAAAGTGGGAGATTTTTTTATTTAATAAAAAGGGAGGGAATTCCTTTTGATTAAATAAAGACTTTAGGATAAGATGGTTAGCCCATAGGAAATAATCGAATAAATGATAGAACTACGATTTGATCAAGAATAAGCAACTGATGATTTTAGCAAATAATGCTAGTGAGGGGCTAATAGTCTAGATGACCATTTTTAGGTGATTACAGTAATAATCCTCCAAGCAACTCTCTTGTATTTTTCTCTGCTAGTCTTCCCAATGCTATTGAGAGCATTGAAAAGATTCTTCACAACAATGGTATTTCTCTCCATTTTTTTGTTCACACGAATCTTCAATTTCACAAGCATAGGTCTCATCTTTTGCATCTTTAACAATAGCACAAAAATTTGACGTTGCTCAACCAATGTCTTGTTTCCAAAAAATTGATCATAAAGTCTTGAAGCCCACAACCTAACGGTTCTATGTGACCTCTTTCCTTCCCAATTATTCATAATGTTCTCCTCAATTTCAATTAACCATTTAGGTCTTCCTGAAAGCCCCGAATTTGAAGTCTGATTATCTTTATTGCAAGGGACTTCATTTCACATATAATTTGGAGATGTGTAATGTTCATGTAAGGAAACTCAGGTGTGGAAATAGCTTCCTACACAAATCTCTATAGGAGAGTATTGTGCAAATTCTTATAAATCCTTACAATTTCAGATTCGTTAACTACTTTAACAAAGATATTGCAACCGCATACAATGCATAAAGAAAAATAGAGAATGACACAATGATATACCCTGGGGAAAACCTTTCGGTAAAAAACCCCAGTACTCCAAAACCTGCACAATGTATTATCTTCAACATAAAGATTACAATACACTTGCAATGCAAGTTCTTTCAGGAAATAAGAGACAAAGCCAACAAGACTTAAATTTTTGTTATATCTCTCCCATAGGAGCAGCATCATATATATAGACTCCTCTGGACCCAAAAATAGGCACAACCACCAAGACCCATGCACAAAGCCACATGTACACAGTTGTTACATGCAATCCCAAGAATAGGCGTCCATCCCTAGAATAGACTATGACAGCTTGTCATAGAATCTGCCAAAAATAACAGTCACAAGAGAAGTGTAAGGAGAATCTGTCATACCAACCTATTTTTGGCATATTCTCTTACACACACCAACCACTTCTTCTTGGGCACCCAAATAGGCCCTAGTCATAAGATGCTCTTACACCTGTCATAGCACATTCCTTAAATAGTTCTTACGTGTCATAGGAATCTGTCATGACCATTTCAGTCATGATCTCCTTACGCACAAGATGGCGACACATCAAGTGGAGTGACACATCAACATGCCAACTAGACATGTACACTCACACTTAATTACATTATTTGCAAAAAAAAATACATTTACAAAACAAATAATAAGAATAGGAATTATACAAGGTTGAGACACCTTATTCCTAACATTCTCCCACTTGTCGAACACCTTGTAAGAGCAATAGGAACATAACAGGAACTTTAACCGCTATAGGACAAAAGGTCCATAGACTCCAAACACCATCTGAACTTCTCAGTGCCCACTGGTTTCGTTAATGCATCTCCAACATTCTTCACAGTATCTACCTTCTCCAAATTTACCTTTCCATCTTCCACCATATCTCTCACAAAGTGAAACTACACATCAATGTGCTTCGTTCTAGCATGGAAAGTTGGATTCTTTGCAAGGAAAATAGTACTCTGACTGTCACACCAAATAGTAATTTCTTCTGCATCAACACCAACATTAGAACACAATCTTCTAAGCCAAATGGATTCTTTACAAGCATGAGTAGTAGCCATGTACTCATCTTCTTTAGTAGACAAAGCAACCATAGGTTGTCACTTACTCATCCAACTGATGGCACCACCAAACATAGTGAACACATAAGCACTGGTGGATCTCTTGCTATCAATATCACCTACCCAATCTGAATCCACAAACCCATGAATACAAACTGAATGTGGAGATCCAGAAGAGTTACCATGATAACATATGGAGTAATCTGATGTACCCCTCAAATATCTGAATACTCGCTTAACTGCATCCCAATGTACCCATCCAGGATTAGCCATAAACTGACTTAGGACTCTCACTGCTTGGGCAATGTCTGGTCTAGTATAGACCATAGCATACATAAGACTGCCAACTGCACTAGCATAAGGTACTCTACTCATGTCCTCCACCTCACTAGGAGATTTTGGACAATCATCTACAGATAACTTTGTTCCCACAGAAATAGGAACACATAGTGGTCTACAATCTACCATGCTGAACCTATCCAACACAGACTTCACATACTTACTCTGACTCAACCAAAGTTTTTTGTTAGACCTGTCTCTACTAATTTCCATACCCAAGATGTACCTAGCTACCCCAAGATCTTTCATCTCAAACTGTGCTGACAACTGAGATTTAAAATCAAAAATCATACCCTTACCCTTCCCAAACAGCAACATATCATCAACATATAATGCAACAATAAGAAGGCGATCATTTTCAACTCTGAAATAAACACAATGATCTGATTTTGATCTTACAAATCCAATTGACAACACAAAGGCATCAAACTTAAGGTACCACATCCTAGGAGATTGCTTCAAACCATATAGAGATTTCTTTAATCTACAAACTAAGGATTCTTTACCTTTAACAATGTAGTGCTCAGGCTATGACATATAAATCTCTTCCTCCAAATCACCATAAAGGAAAGCTGTCTTCACATCCATCTATTCTATCTCTAAATTATATGATGTAGCAAGAGATAACAAAAATCTAATGGATGTCAACTTTGCAACAAGAGAGAATATTTCACCATAATCTATTCCCTCTACCTGTGAATACCCCTTTGCAACCAATCTAGCTTTATACCTTTCAACACTGCCATATGCACAGAATTTCTTCTTGAACACCCATTTACAGCCAACAGATTTTCTCCCTTTAGGCAAAGGTACAAGGTCCCAAGTTTTGTTTTTCTCCAATGAAGCCATCTCATCATCCATAGCCTCAATCTAGGAACCTGCATCTTCCATGCCCAAAGCCTCTTTCACAGATCTAGGCTCATCAGTGTTAGTAATCAAAGAAAAGGCACAACTGGAATCTAACATAGAATAACCAAACCTTTCTAGTTGCTTTCTTTCTCTCATGGATCTCCTCAAGGGCTGAGGTTGAGGTTGTTCTTCCTCTTCTTCCGAACTATCAGAGCTACTAGAGCTCTCCTCATCATTAGACCCAACATGGTCTCTCTGTTCAATCTTCTCAGGGGTAGTAGGCAACTGAACAACATCTTTTTCCTTTTTTTTTTCATCTGGTTGTAGCACAATAGGAGAAGATGTTAGCTCTCTAAAAATAACATTTCTACTATACAACACCTTACTAGTCACAGGATCCCAAAGCTTGTATCCTTTCACACCAGCACTGTATCCGATGAAAATACATTTAACAACTTTGTTTTCCAACTTAGATCTTTTCTCCTTTGGAACATGTGCATAAGCTTCACAACCAAAAACATGAAGATGTCTAATTGAAGGCTTCTTAACAGACCACACCTCCATGGGTGTCTTACCAACAAGGGCTGATGTAGGAGATCTGTTAACCAGATAGCAAGTAGTGGCCACAGCTTCGGCCCAAAATCTTTGTTCTAAACCAGCTCCACTAAGCATACTCCTAGCCTTCTCCATCAGTGTCATGTTCATTCTCTTTGCAACTCCATTTAGCTGTGGGGTATAAGGAGTTGTCTTATGCCTCTCGATACCTTGTTCTTTACAGAACTATTCAAACTCTGCTGAGCAAAACTCACCACCATTGTCAGTTCTCACACACTTAATCTTCTTACTAGTCTGATTCTCTACAAGAGCTTTAAATTCCTTGAGCCGACTAAAGACTTGTGTCTTACTTTAAAGGAAAAAAATCCACATCCTTCTACTGTAATCATCTATGAAAGATACAAAAAATACAGACTTGGAGATTGAAGGAACTTTTACAGGACCAAATACATCAAAATGAATAAGATCCAAAACATCAGAAGATTTGTGAGAACTAGAGTAAAACTGAACATGATTTTGTTTACCATAGACACAGTGTTCACAAAAGTCAAACTCAAGATTGCAATCATTTAACCCCTCAACGAGATTTTTATTTTTCAGGGTTCTGAGACCCTTTTCACCAATGTGGCCAAATCTCATATGCCACAACATTGTCTTTTCTACAAGAAGCTTACCTTCCAAAGTGTTTGCACTACCATCGGAACCAATAGCCACAGAATTCTTCACTTCTTGTTCAGATGGTGAGGATGAAGAACTATTACATAGAGGAATACATGCATCTAGCTGAAATAAGGTACCTCTCCTAGTACCCCTTGCAAGCACTATCGATCCTCTTATCATCTTGCATCCTTCTTTCGAAAAAACAACTTGCACGCCTACATCATTCAACATACTTACAGATAATAGGTTTCATGCCAAACTCAGAATGTGCATAACTCCGTTGATTCCCTTTACTCATCCATCAGGAAATTTGATAGTGACCCTTCCGCGTCCAACTATCTTTAGGTGAGAATCATCACCCAAGTACACCTTTCCACCATCGAACTCTTCATATTTTGAGAACCAGTTTCGATGAGAGGTCATGTGAAAAGATGCACCTGATTCAACCAACCACACATCATTAGATGCATGGGCTTCCAAAACTGCGATGAATGCATCGCCATCTTCTTGAGATCTTTTTGAAGCTGAATCTGAACCTTTCTTCTTCTTCTTCAGCTCTTTGCAGTCTTTATGGAAGTGCCCAGATTTATCACAGTTCCAACATTTTGCCTTGGACTTATTAGAAGTCTTTGACTTCCCATAGGATTTGGATCTACCCTTATTGTCAAACTTATTGTCATTTTTCTTCCCTCTTTCAGTGGATCTCCCACGAATAGCAAGGGCTTCTTTTTCTGAAACGGAAGCTTTTCTCTGCATCTCCTCTGATAGCAGCGAAGACACCACATCATCCATTTTGAAGGTGACTAAATTGCTTTCGAGAGCCATCACAAGATGGTCCCATGAATTTGGTAAAGAACACAAAAGTGTGTAGCAATGATCCTCCTCCTCTAACTTGACACCAGCTGATGTCAATTGTGCAGCCAGCAGATTAAATGCATTTAAATGATCTGTTAAGGATCCACCTTCCTCCATTCATAGAGAGTACAACTTCTTCCTTAGGAATAACTTGTTCACCAAAAATTTGGCTTGATACACGGCCGCAAGTCTTTCCCACAAACTATTTGCAATTTTCTCATCTAGAACATTCAAAAGGACTGCATCGGTTAAACAGAGTCTTATGAGACCCTTAGCTTTATAGACTTTGATATCCCAATCTGCTTGAGCTATAGTTGCTGGTCTTGTAGCATTTGAAGTCGCTTCCCATAGGTCATGATCTTCCAACATGTCTTCCATCTTGAGTTTCCACAACTCAAAATTAGTGCCATTAAATTTCTCTACCTCCATTCTTCCATATGATGAACTTTCCATCTCAATCTGCAAATAAGATTCAGAATGCTCTGCAAAAAATTCCCACTCAAACTTGAGATTAGCTCAAAAAACCCTACCCAACAACTAGGATCAAAAGTTGATCAAGCTCTGATACCACTTGTAAGGAAACTCAGGTGCGGAAACAGCTTCCTACGCAAATCTCTATAGGAGAGTATTGTGCAAATTCTTATAAATCCTTACAATTTTAGATTCGTTAACTACTTTAACAAAGATATTGCAACCACATACAATGCATACAGAAAAATAGAGAATGACACAATGATATACCCTGGGGAAAACCTTTCGGTAAAAAACCCCAGCACTCCAAAACCTGCACAATGTATTATCTTCAACACAAAGATTACAATACACTTGCAATGCAAGTTCTTTCAGGAAATAAGAGACAAAGCCAACAAGACTTAAATTTTTGTTATATCTCTCCCATAGGAGTAGCATCATATATATAGACTCCTCTGGACCCAAAAATAGGCACAACCACCAAGACCCATGCACAAAGCCACATGTACACAGTTGTTATATGCAATCCCAAGAATAGGCGTCCATCCCTAGAATAGACTATGACAGCTTGTCATAGAATCCACCAAAAATAACGGTCACAAGAGAAGTGTAAGAGAATCTGTCATACCAACCTATTTTTGGCATATTCTATTAAAAACACCAACCACTTCTTCTTGGGCACCCAAATAGGCCCTAGTCATAAGATGCTCTTACACCTGTCATAGCACATTCCTTAAATAGTTCTTACGCGTCATAGGAATCCGTCATGACCATTTCAGTCATGATCTCCTTACGCACAAGATGCCGACACATCAAGTGGAGTGACACATCAACATGCCAACTAGACATGTACACTCACACTTAATTACATTATTTGCAAAAAAAAATACATTTACAAAACAAATAATAAGAATAGGAATTATCCAAGGTTGAGACACCTTATTCCTAACAGTTCATGTGGTTCTTGTGCAACATTTTCATTCTCAAAGTCTACATTTTCAATGTCCATATGTACATTTTCAAATTCAACATTCGGCTCTTCACTTACAACTACATTTACGGGGTCTGATTGATTAATGTTTAACATACCTTCTCTCCATCTTCAGTGATTTTCCTTATCCTTTTCCCTATATGCTTGAATTTCTTCATCCGTCAGCTTCCTCTTGCATTTAGCCTTTCAACGACTGCTACTTCCCATGGTGAGACCACAAGTTGACAAAAATCAAACAATGGGCCCCAAATCACTTTTTTTTTTCTGCAAAGCGTGAAAAAAGTATAAAATCTCGTGATTGTCTGGTCTATGGGTACAAAGAATATTTTGGTCAAATATTACCTGTCCAAAATCGGGTATCTGATTTCATATCGGGTACTCGATATTCTTAGGCAGATTAAAAAAAGAGCGGGAGCAAATGAAAAAAATTAAACTTTTACATATATCAATGTATATAATATATATATAAAAGAGGTATATGATATATATAATTTGTATATATTATATATATACTAATGTATTATAATATACTAATGTATTATATGTACTAATGTATTATATACTAATGTATATAATATATATAATATATTATATATATACTAATGTATATACTATATATATATAATACATATACTAATGTATACTAATATATTATATATAATATTACCTTTTAGCTATTATTTTTTTCTCATTTTTCCTGTATGATGCTTTTGTATATGAATTGTGGATATTCTCTGGGAAACTATCTGAGGAAGATACAGTAGCCGATCTACGTCCTTTGGATCAAAAAGATGATCTGTAAAACTTAACCTAAAAATTCAGTTCTGCTAGCAAAAATGTCTAATCATGTAGCAAGGTACAGAAGCTCGGGAAAGGTGTAACAAATTAATATGAAAATATTTTTGTCCATAATAGTATTTTTTGCATTTATTATGATATTGATCCGATTTGATGCACCTTCGCTATTTGATCGATCCCTTCCCTTGCATTTCACTTGGTTTACTCATTTTGCACATCATAGGCCAAGATTTGACAGTGGATATGACCTTAGTACTACCGGCGTTAATGATAAATTTTACCTTTTAGCTATTAATTTTTTGTTATTTTTCTTGTATGATTCTTTTGTATACAAACTGTGGATATTCTGTGGGAAACTTTTCATTTTTTACTATAGGATGCCTTTGTATACAAATTTTGGAGAATCTCTTGCAGAAATATGGAAATTATAATCTTCCCCCTAGAGCATACATTAATGAAGTTCTTCGTGCCTTAGTAGAGGAAACTGAATGGATTGTTGAAGCTTATGGTACTACATACAGAAATGTGGTATGTGTCAAAAGTGGTCATGGGGACTCCCTAGGGGTCCTAGTATGCCTTATCATGTGTTACGACCCCTAGGAAGTCCCCATGACCCCTTTTGACACATTGGAATGCTCAAGTGTGTCTTAAGGGATCTTAGGACCCCTTCGGACACACTTGAACATTCAAATGTGTCAAAAGTGGTCATGGGGACTCCCTAGGGGTCCTAGTATGCCTTATCACATGTTAGGACCCCTAGGGAGTCTCCACGACCCCTTTTGACATATTTGAATGCTCAAGTGTGTCTTAAGGGGTCTTAGGATCCCTTCAGACACACTTGAGCATTCGAATGTGTCAAAAGGGGTCATGGAGACTCCCTGGGGGTCCTAGTATGCCTTATCATGCATTAGGACCCCTAGGGAGTCCCCATGACCCCTTTTGACACATTGGAATGCTCAAGTGTGTCTTAAGGGGTCTTAGGACCGCTCCGAACACACTTGAGCATTTGAATGTGTCAAAAGTTCTCATGGGGACTCCCTAGGGGTCCTAACACATGATAAGGTATACTAGGACCCCTAGGGAGTCCCCATGACCCCTTTTGACATATTTGAATGCTCAAGTGTGTCTAAAGGGGTCCTAACATGTCTTAAGACACACTTGAGTGTTCTAATGTGTCAAAAGGGGTCATGGGGACTTCCTAGGGGTCCTAACACATGATAAGGTGTACTAGGACCCCTAGGGAGTCCCCATGACCCCTTTTGACACATTCAAACACTCAAGTGTGTCCGAAGGGGTCCTAAGACCCCTTAAGACACACTCGAGCATTCCAATGTGTCAAAAGGGGTCATGGGGACTCCCTAGGGGTCCTAACATGTGATAAGGCATACTAGGACCCCTAGGGAGTCCCCATGACCCCTTTTGACACATTTGAATGCTAAAGTGTGTTTGAAGGGGTTCTAAGATCCCTTAAGACACACCTGAATGCTCAACTGTGTCCGAAAGGGTCCTAAGACCCCTTAAGACACACTTGAGCATTCGAATGTGTCAAAAGGGGTCATGGGGACTTCCTAGGGGTCCTAACATGTGATAAGGCATACTAGGACCCCTAGGGAGTCCCCATGACCCCTTTTGACACATTCAAATGCTCAAGTGTGTCCGAAGGGGTCCTAAGACCCCTTAAGACACACTTGAGCATTTGAATGTGTCAAAAGGGGTCATGGGGACTTCCTAGGGGTCCTGACGCATGATAAGGCATACTAGGACCCCTAGGGAGTCCCCATGACCCCTTTTGACACATTAAAATTCTCACCTATTTTTGAAGGGGTCCTAAGAACCCTTAAGACACACTTGAGTGTTCCAATATGTTAAAAGGGGTGATGGGGACTTTCTAGGGGTCCTAACACATGATAAGTCATACTAGGACCCTTAGGGAGTCTCCATGACCCCTTTTGACACATTTCAATGCTAAAGTGTGTCTAAATGGATTCTAAGACCCCTTAAGACACACTTGAGCATCCCAATGTGTCAAAAGGGGTCATGGGGACTTCCTAGGGGTCCTAACGCATGATAAGGCATACTAGGACCCCTAGGGAGTCCCCATGACCCCTTTTGACACATTTGAATGCTCAAGTGTGTTCGAAGAGGTCCTAAGACCCTTTAAGACACACTTGAGCATTCCAATGTGTCAAAAGGGGTCATGACGACTTCCTAGGGGTCCTAACGCATGATTAGGCATACTAGGACCCCTAGGGAGTCCCCATGACCCCTTTTGACACATTTGAATGCTCAAGTGTGTCCGAAGGGGTCCTAAGACCCCTTAAGGCACACTTGAGCTTTTCAATGAGTCAAAAGGGGTCATGGGGACTTCCTAGAGGTCCTAACACGTGATAAGGCATACTAGGACCCCTAGGAAGTCACCATGACCCATTTTGACACATTGGAATGCTCAAGTGTGTCTTAAGGGTTCCTAAGACCCCTTAAGACACACTTGAGCCTTCCAATGTATCAAAAGGGTTCACGACCCCTTAAGACACACTTGAGCATTCCAATGTGTCAAAAAGGGTCATGAGGACTTCCTAGGGGTCCTAATGCATGATAAGGCATACTAGGAACCCTAGGGAGTCCACATGACCCCTTTTGACAAATTTCAATGCTCAAGTGTCTCTGAAGGGGTCCTAAGACTCCTTAAGACACACTTGAGCATTCCAATGTGTCAAAATGAGTCATGGGGACTTCCTATGGGTCCTAACACGTGATAAGGCATACTAGGATCCCTAGGGAGTCCCCATGACCCCTTTTGACACATTTGAATGCTCAAGTGTGTCCAAAGGGGTCGTAAGACCCCTTAAGACACACTTGAGCATTCTAATGTGTCAAAATGGGTCATGGGGACTTTCTAGGGGTCCTAACACCTGATAAGGCATACTAGGACCCCTAGGGAGTCCCCATGACCCCTTTTGAAACATTCAAATGCTCAAGTGTGTCTGAAGGGGTCCTAAGACCCCTTAAGACACACTTGAGCATTCTAATGTGTCAAAGGGGGTCATGGGGACTTTATAGGGGTCCTAATGCATGATAAGGCATACTAGGATGCCTAGGGAGTCCCCATGACCACTTTTGACACATTTAATGCTCAAGTGTGTCTGTAGGGGTCCTAGGACCTCTTAAGACACACTTGAGCATTCCAATGTGTCAAAAGGGGTCATGGGGACTCCCTAGGGGTCGTAACACATGACAAGGAGTACTAGGACCCCTAGGGAGTCACCATGACCCTTTTGACACATTCAAATGCTCAAGTGTGTTCGAAGGGGTCCTAAGACCCCTTAAGACACACTTGAGCATTCAAATGTGTCAAAAGGGGTCATGGGGACTCCCTAGGGGTCCTAACATGTGATAAGGTGTAATAGGACCCCTAGGGAGTCCCCATGACCCCTTTTCACACATTTGAATGGTCAAGTGTGTCCAAAGGAGTCCTAAGACCCCTTAAGACACACTTGAGCATTGCAATGTGTCAAAAGGGGTCATGGGGACTTCCTAGGGGTCCTAACACATGATAAGGCATATTAGAAGCCCTAGGGAGTCCCCATGACCCCTTTTGACACATTTGAATGCTCAAGTATGTTCGAAGGGGTCCTAAGACCCCTTAAGACACACTTGAGTATTCAAATGTGTCAAAAGGGGTCATTGGGACTTCCTAGGGGTCCTAACATGTGATAAGGTGTACTAGGACCCCTAGGGAGTCCCCATGACCCCTTTTGACACATTTGAACACTCAAGTGTGTCCGAAGGGGTCCTAACACCTCTTAAGATAGACTTGAGTGTTCCAATGTGTCAAAAGGGGTCATGGGGACTTCCTAGGGGTCCTAACGCATGATAAGTCATACTAGGACCCCTAGGGAGTCACCATGACCCATTTTGACACATTTGAATGCTCAAGTGTGTTCGAAGGGGTCCTAGGACCCCTTAAGACACACTTGAGCATTCCAATGTGTCAAAATGGGTCATGGGGACTTCCTAGGGGTCCTAACACGTCATAAGGCGTACTAGGACCCCTAGGGAGTCACCATGACCCCTTTTGACACATTTGAATGCTCAAGTGTGTCTAAAGGGGTCTTAGGACCCCTTAAGACACACTTGAGCATTCCAATATGTCAAAAGGGGTCATGGGGACTTCTTAGGGATCCTAACACATGCTAAGGTTTACTAGGACCACTAGGGAGTCCCCATGACCCCTTTTGACACATTTGAATGCTCAAGTGTGTCCGAAGGAGTCCTAGTACCCCTTAAGATACACTTGAGCATTCCAATGTGTCAAAAGGGGTCATTCCAGAATCTTTAGTGCTTCTAGTGAATCCAAATTTAGTTATTATAAAGATGAGATGTTAGTGAATGACTTCTTGCTAATAGTACTCTTCCACTAGATCCAAAATTCAATCCTTTTGTGGATCTACGAGCTCAATCGTGAGCCCACAGGATTGGCCAAGAGAAAAATGTGATTGTATATCAACTGATTACAAAATGTTCAGTTGAGGAGAAAATATTGCAACGATCAAGAAGGAAATTAACTATGGAAAATCTAGTTATGAATTCTGTTAAGAATGAGACTATTAAGGAATTGCATGAATCACAAACCATGAAAATAACCTTCTGCAACAAAGAACATTCAAGCTATAGAATTTATTAACTCTAAAATTAAATGTCTTATCAGCATTCGTGGAAGAGATTTCATTAGCATCCATGGAAGAAATTTCATTAACTTCAGACAAAATCATCTAAAAAAATTCATTAACTTTAGGCGAAATCATTTAAGACAGACAAAAACAAAATCGTATTACTCAAAAATGGCAGAGAAAGAAAATGAGATAAACAAAATTTATCAAATTCTTGCAATCCGCAGCTTCTCTCCGAGCGTAAAATGACAATCCATGGAGCCAAAATTATGGTGAAAATTAAATTCTTCAAGTAAGTCATTCAGAAACGCACAGAATACTGTAACGCATGATGATTTATAGAGAATTTATGATGGACTATGCTGTGAAAAAGCCCGCAATCCTTGCCATATCTCAGAGTACTAATGAGAAGCAATGGTGAAAGTCTAAGACAAAGGCGGCGCCGGCATTAAAGTGGCAAGACATTCTTCATAACATCAGAGCGGCACCATCGAAATGGCAAGGCTTTCCTCATAATGCCGCACCGCTGCTGATCTCTTCTTTAAATTTATTAATGTGGTCGGTTCTATGGTGCTTGCATAATTTCCAGTACAGCTGCTCATTTTACCAAACCCTTTCCCACTCTCCATAATCTTCGACCGGTTCAAATATACATCTAGTTGTTCTTGTTTAACCTCCCAATGACTCTATTGATCTGTCAAATTATCAACAAGCGTGGTCCAATTATCCGGTTCAACCAGAATCTATTTCAAGAACCTTGCAATTTAGCATTCCGGTTGAAAAAGCAGGGAAAGATACCATTTCACAGCCACAGGTGGTGGAAATAGAGTGATTCTCTTGCCCTTTACTTCTGTAATCCGCCTCCAGTGAACTATTCTTCAAAGCCTCCATTTCTGCGTAGCTAGGGTTTACGACACCTGTAAAAGGCACAACTATGCCGCTGTAGGGACTCATGCTCGTGCTCAGAATCATATTATTTTCATGCATTCCCTAACATTTAATACAAAGATTTAGCCAGCCGCCTTTAAAGACCTAGAAGAAATGAAAAATAAAAATTAAGCCAAAAATACATACCGCATTTCTGTATGTAGTACCGTCAGCTTCAACAATCCAGTCAACTTCCTCTGCTAAGGCACGAAGAACTTCATTAATGTTTGCTCTGGGAGGAAGATTATAATTTCCATATTTCCGCAAGCCCTAAAAATTTTTTGTCATTATTTCTCTCTGCCTTTGCTCTCTCAATTTAGTCATCTCCCTCTCTGCTGCACTCAGCTTAGCCATACTTACCTACTCTTTAATAGATATTCTCCAAAATTTGTATACAAAGACACTCTATAGGAAAAAATGAAAAGTTTCCCAGAAAATACCCACAATTCATATACAAAAGCATCATATAGGAAAAATGACAAAAAATTAATAGCTAAAAGGTAAAATTTATCATTAACGCCGGTAGTACCAAGGTCATACCCGCTGTCAAATCCTAGCCTATGACGTGCAAAAGGAGAAAAGCAAGTAAAATGAAAGGGAAGTATGGATCAAATAGTGATGGTGCATCAAATCAGATCAATATCATAATAAATGCAGAAAATACTGTTACGGACAAAAGTATTTGCATATTAATGGGAAAGAGTGGGAAGAGCTTCTTGGACCCATGATAGAAGTTATAGATAAGGAGGAAGAGCTAGGAAGGGGAAAGTAGGAAAGGAAAGAAGTAAGATATGTGTGTGAGCCTATGTCAGATGATGATGATGAGTACTCACCATTTGGTAGTAGCTCAAGTAGTGAAAGAAGCTCTTCGGTGCACATGTACACTGACACAAAAAATTTAGATAGAGAAGTAACAAGTGTTGTGGAATTATCCACAGAGCAATGTGAAATGAAGCCTCAAATTGGTTCATTAGCAAGCAAAGAATTTGGTCATGCACTTCATTCTAGCACCACAAATATTTCTATTAGAAATGCCTATTCATCAATGTCCTTGAATTTATAGGACTTGGGAAACCAGGTTACTCATGTTGGGCAATATCCCTCAAATGTAAGTTCATTGCCACCTTTGGCAAGGCAGTCTCACTCCTCATTTTACAACAAAGGGCAGCCATCTATGGTCCAAGGTTTTAATTTAGCTAAAAAATGGAGAGCTTCTCAAGGTACTAATCTCTTTCATAGAGAAGTTCTTGATTCATCTCAAGGTTCTCATTTAGGTGACCAACTCCTTCGAGGTCCACAAATAGACCCATTGATTTCCCAAATTGGTAAAAGGGTAGATTCAATTTTGGAAAGAGTATCCCAATAGAAGAGAAATGGAAATTCCAGTAAGCATAAAGTTATTGCAGATCCAATGGGTGTATCTGCTCCACTGACAAATATAACTGCATTTCCAGAGACTTGAGTTTAAATGGAAACTGTTTGTTCCCAAACATGCCCTAGTCGAGCAAATGAACCAGATGTTGCTTGAGTAAAGAAGATAGTGGTTTATTAAAGCATCTGCATTATCCCACTTGCTATCAGTTACTACTTTTTGAGTGGCTTGCTAGCTGCTTCTGTGCGGGATTCCTGTAATATATAATGTCCTCATGCAAGTACATGCCAGTTTTTTTAAACATTTTCAGTTCTAAAGTGTTAGTGAGAAATATCAAAGAAAAGGTTCTTGCATGTGTTATTTAGACACATATCAATAAATTAGGAAACCAATTTTCTCCCATTACATGGCAGAAATGCCTAGATTCACTTTGTCGGTATCAATAGGCAGCAAGATGAGGGAAGAAATATATTTGTGAAGAGGAAGTACAAATGTTACTGTCCAGAACCATTTGGAGAGTAATATTCTTCTCTTGATAGTAATAAGAAACTCAAAATGTAGAAGACACCAAATAGTTGGGGCATTTATTTCCTATGACCTATGTCAATTTCAGTTCAATTCCTAAGGATGATATTCTCAATGTGTAAAAATAAACTGATGTGTTATTTTAAAATGGTGTTGACTAAAATTTATGAACATATGTCAAATATCCATTTTTTCCAGAATTTGAAATAGAACTAGTGGCAATATAATCAAATTCATGAATTTCACATCCAATCATTGGATGTTAATCAAAAGTACAACACAGTAATATAAATTTGAATCGATAAACAATCTTAGTCTTACTTCAAACCTACTCTTGTGTATGTGGGTTCTTGGAGGTATCTAGTAAACAATGTGTGGATCTATAATGTCCCTATCCAGGACCTTACTCACTTTGCTTAAAACTCCTAATTAGAATTTGGATTTCTAATGCCTGCTGTGATATTATTTAAGTTTGCCTTGCTTCTTACTGATTAATATTGTAATGAATTGGTTATCCTTCCCCTTCTCTCTCTCTCCTACTCTCTCCCCATCCCCTTCTCTCTCTCTCCTACTCTATCCCCTTTCCATTCCCCCCCTCTCTCTCTCTCTCTCTCTCTCTCTCTCTCTCTCTCTCTCTCTCTCCCCCCTTCCCCTTCTCTCTATCTCTCCTACTCTCTCCCCTTCCCCTTCTCTCTCTCAACTACTCTCTCCCCATCCCCTTCTCTCTCTCTCTCTCACTCACTCACTCACTCACTCACTCTCTCTCTCTCTCTCTCTCTCTCTCTCTCTCTCTCTCTCTCTCTCTCTCTCTCTCTCTCTCTCTCTCTCTCTCTCTCTCTCTCTCCCCCCTTCCCCTTCTCTCTATCTCTCCTACTCTCTCCCCTTCCCCTTCTCTCTCTCAACTACTCTCTCCCCATACCCTTCTCTCTCTCTCTCTCACTCACTCACTCACACTCTCTCTCTCTCTCTCTCTCTCTATATATATATATATATATATACATATATATATATATATACATATATATATATATACACACACATATATATATACATATATATATATATATATATACATATATATATATATATCCTACTCTCTTACCTTCCCCCCCTCTATCTCTTTCCTCCCTCTCTCTCCCTCCCATACTCATACTCTCTCTGTCTCTGTCTCTGTCTCTCTCTATCTCTATCTCTCTCTATCTCTCTGTTATCTCCTCTCCCTCTCATCACCCTCTCTCTCTCTATCTCGAGCTATCTCTCTCTCTCTCTCACCTTCTCACTCTCTCTCTTCCTCTCTCAGCCCCCGCCACCTTCTCACTTTCTCTCTTCCTCAATGGCCGCCCATGAATTTTTTAAATGGCTGATTAATTTCCTTTGCTTCTTTCAATGGCCATCCATGCTTTTTCTACAATCTTCCAACCTTTCATACATAGTCGTAAAATACATATTAATATATTATAGATATAAAATAATATATAATATATCATGTAACATTTAATATTAATATATATTAAATAATATTTAAAATGTAAAATGTATATTATATAATATTTAATATATATAATATTATATATAATATATAATCTAATATATAATTCTAATATATAGTTTTTGATATTAATATATAATTAAATAATATTTAATGTAAAATGTATATTATATAATATTTAATATATAATTGATATTATAAATATTTAATAAATTTAATATATAGTTTTTTATATATAATATATCATATGGAGGGAGAAAGTGGAGGGAAGGGAAAGTGAAAATTCAAAATTGTGTCATCATATTCGAGTACCTGAAAATATCGGGTACCCGATTAGGCTTAGTATTGCCTTGTGCACCAAACCTACATGGTCAACTATTGAAATGTCTCAAATACATGTTTTTCCCCTATTTCTCTGAGTTCCAGACTTCGACAATGTAACTGACGACTCTTTTTTCAGCTGAATTTGATAAAATGAAAAGGGTATTTTAAGGATATTATCAGCTTTCTATCGATATAATTGTTGTCAAATTTTGAATTCAGTAAGTAATTATTAGTTATTTTCTAATTGAGCTACCTCTAAAGTGTTGATTTATATACTGATTGAAAAATGACTATAACTTTCAAACGGTATAACATTTTTGAAATCCAAAAAATGAGTCACATTCTATGCTTTGCCTACTATAAGGAAAAAAAAATTTAAAATTTTTTTGTAAAGTTTTGAATGAGTTAAGGTGGTCAGACACGAGATTTTTTTATTCTGAAAATGTTGTAGCAGAAAATTCATAATTAATTATTTTTTTGGAATAAAATTACAAAAAAATATGCGTCACATCTGGACATGAGTCTACAACTTATATATTAAATCTTATAAAAAAATATTATCATTTGATCATGATTAAGGTGGTCAGACATACACCTACTTATTTTTTTCTTGAAATTTTTGTACTGCTGTATTGAAATCTATACTTTTCACCAATTATATTAATTTTTTTTTAGAAAAGGCCTAGTAGTTTAGAAACTACATTCAATTCCTACAAATTCTATTCTTACAACTTTTTGGTATTAGGTCGATAGCTAGTTCAAATTTTCACGTCAAGTTGACTAACCCTGATTTGCTGATTTTTCATTGCCACTTTTGGGTATAGTTTGGCCCCTCATGATCTTGCACATACCCGTAGCTTGGTACGTGAATGGTTTGAGATTCAATATTTAGGATGATCTTGGTATACTGAAGATTGATTCTGTTGAAGATGCTTATCAATATGCTCTGAAGGCAGAAGATAAGTTAAAAAGGAGACAACATAGTAATCCGCGAGGGAAAGAAAAGATTGATCTCTTGGTGAAGGATAAACTGACTGTAGAAGATGAACAAAACCTGTGGAATCAAAGAAGAAGACATTTAGAGTTATCTTTAAGGGTACTTTTTATAATTGTGGTGAAGAAGGACATCGTTCTTTTGAGTGTACACGGAAAAAGTTTGGTGACCAACGAACTACTGTGGTGAATGAGAATGTTGAGAATGAACCTGAATTTGAGAACTTGCTGGTTCGAAGAACATTGCTTGGTATGAAGGTGGAACCTTGTCAGAGGAGTAACTTGTTCAGAACTCGGTGCAAGTCTGGAGGTAAACTTTGTGATGTTATTATTGATAGTGGTAGTACTAATAACCTTGTTGTTGAGGACATGGTTCAAGAACTTGGTTTGAAGAGAATGAAGCATCCTTATCCTTATAGGATTGGTTGGTTGCAAGATAGTCATGCTCTGGAAGTTAGAGAATAGTGCTTTGTTGATTTTCAGATTGGCCAGTATATGGATCTAGTGTTACGTGATATTGTGGAGATGAATAGTTGTCATATATTGCTCAGTAGACCTTGGTAATATGATTGCAGAGCTATGTATGATTTTGTGAAGAATGTGTTTACTATTGAGAAAGGTGACAAGAAGTTTTCTCTAATGCCTTTGCTGGATACAACACTCGGTAAGAGAAGTCTGAGTATTGGTAGCTGAGTTAAGTTGGTGGATCCTGAAGGTATGGATGATCAGTATGGAGAATAGACCTATGTGTTGTCAAGGAAAGACTTGAAAACATAGAGGAAACTGAAGTGGAAGAGTTTTCAAGGTGACGAGTTGGAGGACTTGTATGTGAAGAACCAATTCAGGGTTTATGTGTTGAATCCTGGAAGATGTTCTTCCCGCATATGAGAACATCTTTTCAAACCTAGGGTGTCTGATGTAGGGGCATTTTAGGGTACTCGGTGAATCTGCATGGAGGTGTGTTATTTTGATTATGTGTTACTCGGTTGTAGCTTTAATCGACGGTCTTGGTTATTGAAGGAGCTCGATCACTGAAGGAACTCGGTGAAGCTTCTATGCTAGGTGGAACTTATGCTCGGTGATGCCTGTGTTGCTCGGTGTTGCTTGGTATGTTGTTTCACTGGTGGTCGGTTGTTTCTCTAGCGCTTGGTTATTCTGGTTTACCGACTGGAGTTCTTGGTGATTTGGTTGGCCGACTTGGCACATTTATTGTTGGAAGATGTTGTTTCATTCTCCTATGTAGATCTAGAGGCCAACATGGAGAATTAAATGTTTGTAAGGCTATTTGAGAGCCGACTTGTATTGCATTTAATATTTTTTTCTAGTAGAAGCCAACTTGGCTTAGGAGTTAATTATTTCTTCCAGTCGACTTGTGGCTGAAGATTAGTAATTAAGGAGTGTTTGGGTAGTTGTTTAGGGACATGAATTGCAAGTTAGGCTTGGATCCTGTGAGATCTTGAAGATCAGATTGATTTTTGATACTTTGTAATAGTAGAGCTAGTGGTTGTTTGCTTGGAGGCTTGCGAGCTCAAGTTCAGATCTGCCTAAGGGTTTCCATTAGTTGATTATTTTCAGAGCTAGACTAGCTGGGGTTGGGATTGGATCTTTGTTGATCTTGCAAAATTGTTTCTTCATTGTAATTGGCCATAACCTGGAAGGTCTTACAACCGGGCATGTTAATGAAAATTTGAGTTAGAAGCAAATCTTGTTGTGTTATTCCGTTGTGTTGATTGTTGGCTGCAAGGTTGGACTATCCTTAATTGGATCCACCATCCTTGACTGTGTCAAGAATGCATTGTGATTTTTCTTGATATGATCTAGGTTATGATGTGGATTTCTCTATATGAGAGTCATCATAACCATGATATGAATAAGATGTTATGAAGGAAAAATGGAAGTATGAACTCAATAAAAGTTTCTTGATCAATCAGATCATATAGGTGAAGGATGATTGTATCTATTTATAGAATTCTCAAGAGATAAACTCAAAGGGTACAATATTGATGATGGATGACTAATCTTAAACGGGGATTATGGTTTGGATCAAATATGTATTCATGTGACACTTAGATAGATAATAGATTTTATAATTAATATTAGAGAAACATCCTTATGTGAATGGATAATATTAAGAGGTGAGACATCTAATGAATGGATGAGATAAAAACTTAGTTTGACTTTTGGGAAGTATCTAGATTCAATGAAGGTGAGTAAGGTCTTAGTTAGTCACGTGAAAGGGACATTTGTCACAAGCTAAATTTTAGATTGTGATCCATATGAATGAATCTAATGACCAACACTAACTGGACAAGAATTAAATAATGAAGGTAATGGTGATTTAATTAAATAAATAATAAATAATTTATTTAATTAATTAAAGGCTAGGATAACTTGTAGAATAAAAATGGATAAATTAAATAGATAATAAATATTTATTTAATTATTGGCTTAGATATGGACAATTTTAAGTGTTTACATTTTTCCCATGTTTAAGATGATGTTGCAACTAAGAGAAGTAACATAATTTTAAAGAAGAATAACACATGATGGGTACGGAGGGATGAAGAATAGTGGCATGAGCCCCAATAATTGGAAGGATAAGGAAGGATGTTGAAGAGTTAGTGGTATGACTCCCTAAGAGGATATGTGGGTTAAGAGGACATAAATGTGCTCTTAAAACCGAAGGCAAAGATAGAGGATAATGATAAAAAAAAAGGAAAAATGGAAAATGAATGGGATGGAAGGGAAGATGAATAGGTTTTAAGAGAGACACATGAAATAGGAGGATGGTCATGCTAGTATGCGGAGATAAATTCTAATTTTTGAAATAGAATGGGAAATTATGCACCAAGATATGAGAAACTAAGATGACAAGGTAAAGATTGCATGGACTCGACTCTCAAATAAAAGGATGTCCTAATACACACAAGATGAGGTCAATAATCTTAGTGGGTCATGTAAACGATAACCAGAAACATGACATACAAAATAATGATAATGGCCCACTATATGCTAGTCAAAACACACCAAAATATAGAAAGATCTAGGTGGCCTTAAGTAGAGTTTGGTCATGGGTAAAAAAATAAATTAAAACAAAAAATAGATGGTTGGATAAATAAAGATGATGGCAAAATAGATATGATGATATTTGATGCTCTCTAGCTAGATTCAACTGTGACTACATTTTAAGGTGTTTTGTCTACCTACCATTTTTTTTGTTCAAGTGTGAGGGGCTGCAAAGCTTATTATGGATAGTGTTTGGGATGCGATGACCTAGAAAAGTATGGTGATATGTGATGATGAGAGAAAATGCACGAGATTGTTTCTAGATTTGAATACTATGTATCGAATACTAAGTATACACAAGACATTTTCTCTAAAATAATTTAGGTTTAGCTTCCATATCCAACAAAATGCGAGAGTGGAGAAAGGTGAGTGATGGTGGGTGAGATAAGCAACACAAGTCATGATAAGTTTATTACAAATAGATAGAAGGTTGTTATTTTACCGTGTAGATAAGAACAATATAAACAAGAGAAAATAACATCCTAAACTTGATAACAAATAAATATCATGTAATAATATAATTGTTTAAAATTGTATAATGATAAATAAACATTAAGATAAACATGAACAAAACTCACACTCAAAAATATCATGATAATACAATTTTTTAAATTGTGTAATCACAAATAACATAGACTTGAACAAAACTCACATCAAACTTTCTCTCACAAGTTAGAGTCACACAACTAAACAATACATTAGTCTTTTGTTTTTTCCTATCAAACTTTCTCTCACATGTTAGAGTCACAAATAAACAATATATTAGTCTTTTGTTTTTTCCTTTAGAGAGTTCTTTCACTGTTTTCCTTCTCATCGTTTCTAGAGAACAAATAATAAATCAAACTCAAAGACAAAACGATTCTCCTCTCTTTCACATCCATATTCCTTATCGATAAACTTTCTAAATATTTTATTAAATGTGCAAATGCCTAAGTAACACGTTTTATTAAGAGCATTTCGTATCAAAGAAAGTGCTCTTAAGGTGGCATATATACAGAAATGCATGAGCAAGATAAGATTTCTGCTGTATATATAACGACGTTCATTTTGCAAGATGTAAAGGTGGCAGACAAATCTGTAGTGGGATTGTACATCTTGATAGTGTAATAGTTTGACTATACCAACGAGCATATCTTGAATTGTCTAGTGGGCTGCAATTACATATCTAATCTAGATAGGAAATGAAAAATATCAAATGATTTGAATCTATCTTATAGATACATAATATTGGGCAATTGCAAAATAGATTAAAATTTGAAAGTTTTATAATAAAAATATTAGACTATATAATCTATGATGCAAAATTTAATGAATAGGAGAAGGACATCACCTACTTTTTATGTTCTAATTATGATTTATTAAATTTTACTAATCAAAAGTCTATTAAAAAATATCTAGTAGGTAAATTGTTTAGTGGGAAAATGTATAACTAATTGGATCAATTGTGCAATTTTATTGGTACCAATAGTGTATAATTATTGAGGCATTCGTGCATAAGTATTGGAGCAATTGTGTCATTTTTTTGGTTGTAAAAGCAAACGAGTAGTGTGACAATATGGAATATGTTATGATACTTTGAATGACTACTTTTTGACTTTTGCAAGCATGTTGGATTGCACACCATTCCTCTTTGCTATCTAGAAGCTAAACGATAGCTATAAGAAGATAAGTCACATAAAGAGACAAAAAAGAAAAATTCAATGTACCATTTAGGTGTTTTAGGTGCACAAATTTGACTATAATAGCTACTAGTGCTCTTCCCCTAGTTGTGATGCACTTCAATTACCCTTCTTTACCCATGTGTTTTCATCTCCACTTTTCAAAAAGCTAGTTTGAAGTCCATTTGAAACTTGTTTGTACATATACATACATACATACATGTCCAACCATTAGGATTGGTGAATTCAACCTAGTTGCTAAACCACGATAAATTATTAGACCACATAGATTCTAATACATCTTCTAGATTGAGAATATTAATTAGTGTGCCTATGATGAATGATCCCAACCTATCCTTAGTAATATTTCTCCACCATTGTTCCCAAAACTAAACTTATAATCACTGACTCAAGTAGATTTAACTTGTCATTATTTGTCCATTTACTGAATCCCAACTCTATTACTTAAGTTAAATATTCCCAACTCTAGTACTTAAGTTAAACACTTGTTTATTAATTTTGTTTATTCAATTAGTCTAAATAATTTGGAAAAAAAATAATTTTTATTGTGAAAAATAAATTAAAAAATCCTAAACACAAATTCAGAATTACATAATCAATTTAAAACTCCCAAACCTAATTTCAAAATTGAATCATTCTTAAAACCAATTAATAAATAAGATGTAATTAGACTTACTAATCTAAAATCAAATGATTTGAAAATGAAACCAATATAAACATTCTTAATATACTTTAGTTCAATTCACAAATATATTTAGACTATTGTAAATATATTTAACACGCACTATATAATGACAAGTAATTTACTTGAGATTTTGCATTTCTATTTTGTGTTTCCTATTATATCTATCATGCCAGTCAAAGATCTAATTGAAATAATTAATTAAAAAACCTTAACAATTCATCTTCCATATTATACATACAATCATGGTCTCCCTTATTTTAAAAAAAAAAAATCACCCAATTCAATAATCATACATACTTCTAACCGATAAAAATAAAATTACTATTTTTTAATAAGAATTTTAAAAATTAGCTCTACCAATTCAAACATTAAAATAAATAATTATTCTCAAATATAAGCTTTTCTGTTGTAGATATAATGACGTTCATTAAAGGAGTTTGAATTCTGTGGTGGGGATTCTATATCATGATAAAATCATGAGTGTACTCAATAATAGTCTGATTGTATCAGTGAACATATCTTCAATCCTCTCATGGGATGATTATAGGATGATTCTTTCAATTATGTCAAAATAAATCAGAATTATCATTTTAAATAGAGTTCTAAGGGCAAGTCTTTATGATGTTGTCTAGTTTATTTTTGCTAATAGTAGTTGTTCAACTTGATGGTGATCTTATGGATTGTAACGTTTTCTATTTACTTTTAAGCAATTTTTTAAATAATATTTTTAAATTAAAATTTTGTTCATATTTCTTTCAAATAAATTTGAAAATAAAATCGTAGGCAAAAAGAAGCTAAGCAACAACAAGGGAACATGCCATTATTTATAATTCGTAAACAATAGATGCTCCACTAAAATAGGGAAAGATTCTAATTTATCATTTTCCTTGAGTTAAAGGTTTGCATGGGAACACTCCATTTGTTTAAATTTACGTAGAAATTGCAGTTAGGTAGTCGCATGAGAACATAGAGTAAGTAGCACAAATGAAAGGTTTTGTGTTTATATAGTACACAATAGTTAAATGACAAAGATAAGGTTGATTTAAATATATTTCAATTTTAAAAGGCCATTAAAACTTTAATTTGTGTTTCAAAAGTTTGCAATTACACATCTTATTTAAATAGGAACTGGAAAAAATCTAATGGATCTATCTTATAAATACATGATATTGGACCATTGCAAATAGGACAAAAATTTGAAAGTTTAATTATGAAAAGTATTAGTCAATGTGATCTATGGTGCAAGATTTAATGAGTAGCTGTGATGTTCAAAGACAATTTCCAATTGCCCTTATTTTACTCTTTGTCTATGTGTTTTCATCTCCATTTCTCAAAAAGTTACTTTTGATAAATATTTCAGTATTATAATGGAATGGATGTCCCATAATCAAATAGGATTATAAGTGGCATAAATGAATTGTTTAGTGTGTCTATGTAGCACACAATATTGCGTTCAAGAGATTGTGCAATTTTTTTGGTTGTCAAAGTGAATGAGAATGGGGCAATAGGAAATGTGTTTTAGAAAACATCTTCAAATGACCAATTTTTTATCGTTTGTTCTTCATAGATCTCACAACATTCGTCTTTACTATCCATAAGCCAAAACACTAACTATAAGTAGATAAGTCGCAAGCAAAGACAATAAAAAGAGCTCAAGGTGCACAATGTTATCTATAATGATTATTGGTGTTCTTTCCTTATTTTTGATGCACAAAGATGATCTCCAATTATCCTTCTTTTACTTATTTGTGCCATGTGTTTTCTTTTCATTTTTTCAATTTGAAGCCTATTTAAATCTTGTTAACATCCCAAAATCAAACTAGAATTTAAATGAATGAGTACGATGTCTTTTAGACTCAATTAATCACATAGTTATATTCTTTTCTATTATTATATAAGTTTTAATAATATTCAAGAACGGTTATAAAAATGTATAGAAATTGTATGTCAAGAAGAATTCGAAAGTGTTTTTTTTCTTGAAAATTAGCAAACAATGTATCAAGTAATCATAATCTAGTTTCTAAGTCACTTTTTTCAAATGATGGAGATTTAAATATCAAATATTAAGAGCACATATAGTAGTCATGGTTTTGTCATAAAAATATAATATAATGTTGGACACCCTCCCCTCATTTTTTCTTTCATTGTAGAATATTATTTATGATCATATATAGTAGTGAAGGAATTAATTTATAAATGTATAGTAGTCAAGGGCTCATGGAGGAAAGAACCAGGAAAGACCCAAAAAATAATAATAATTTATTTTAACAATGTATTTTTTTTATATTGATTCATTGATTGTTTTAAAAAACTAATAATATACTAATATAAGTAGTCCATACTTCTACTATTTAATACATAGCTTACAAAATTTAATACTTCAAAAAGAAATGATGTGATTTAACAATTGAAATTGAAGAAAAAAGGTATTTGATGTTAGAAATGTTAATTTTATACAATATTTAGCTTGTCCAATAGAGTAAATGTTGCTAATTTATAATTAAAAAATTAATTTAAATAAGTTGGTTTGAATTTATAGATGATAATAAATTTTAACAAAATCTTGAATTTAAAAATTGAAAAAAAAAAGTTTGACTGATTTATATTTGTATTTGAAAAATAAAATTGTAATAAATGAAAGAAACACAAACTCTATAAAATTATAGAAACAAATGAAAATTAAAATTAGTACATACATACAATACTAGTCCTAAATGGAAGTGCTTCCATTTTCCAATGATAAAATACCTTATTTCCAAAATTGCATAATAAAAAACCATAACACAAAAAATTTCAAAGCGCATATTTCATAGATTGAATACCGCCATTCACAATCACACTCATTCAAATTTATCGAATTCACTACATTGTATTTTTAACCATAAAAACTTGAATCCAAAAAACCCAAATTGTATTTAACAATACATTAGAATCTCACCAACATATTTGCACATAACAAATATGCAGAAAAATCCTCGTCACTGCTCCACCAGTGTGTTGACATCAATTGAAACCATACCAAATTAATCATACCGAATCATTATCTACCCAAACTCAGTCATTATACTCAATACTACAACAACGTATCTATCGTAACACGTCCACATTACCAAAATATTCCCAATGCTTGACATGATGATATTATAATATACATGTATCTAATGCTTCTTTGAACATGGACATAGTTTGAGAGAATATGAATATTTTGGCTAGTTTATTTTCCATCTTTGTGAACATACCCCATGAAAATCATATAACTATTTATCCTAATTAAAATCATCTATGATGATAAAATATTGTTGTGAATATTACTTATTCACCATACATCTTTATAAACTATTAATTTCATCTCTATCGAAAAAGGAATCATTTGTGTAGACAAAAGAAATGATAGAAAATGCAATAAAATATCAAATTTATATGCCCCAAATCATCTTCATTCTCCTTGATTGAGCTAAAATAGAATGCACTGTGATTTTTCTTGATATGATATAGGTTATGATATGGATTTCTCTATATGAGAGGCATCATAACCATGATATGAATAGGATGTTATGAAGGAAAAATGGAACTGTGAACTCAATAAAAGTTTCTTGATCAATCAGATCATATAGATGAAGGATGATTGTATCTATTCCCCATGTGAATGGATAATATGAAGAGGTGAGACATCTAATGAATGGATGAGATAAAAACTTAGTTTGACTTCTCGGAAGTATCTAGATTCAATGAAGGTGAGTAAGGTCTTAGTTAGTCATGTGAAAGGGACATTTGTCACAAGCTAAATTTTAGATTGTGATCCATATGAATGAATCTAATGACCAAGACTAAATGGACAAGAATTAAATAATGAAGGTAATGGTGATTTAATTAAATAAATAATAAATAATTTATTTAATTAATTAAAGGCTAGGATAACTTGTAGAATAAAAATGGATAAATTAAATAGATAATAAATCTTTATTTAATTAATGGCTTAGATATGGACAATTTTAAGTGTTTACATTTTTTCGGTGTTTAAGATGATGTTGCAACTAAGGGAAGTAACATAATTTTAAAGAAGAATAACACATGGTGGGTATGGAGGGATGAAGAATAGTGGCATGAGCCCCAATAATTGGAAGGATAAGGAAGGATGTTGAAGAGTTAGTGGTATGACTCCCTAAGAGGATAGGTGGGTTAAGAGAACATAAATGTGCTCTTGAAATGGAAGGCAAAGATAGAGGATAATGATAAAAAAAAAAGGAAAATGAACGGGATGGAAGGGGAAATGAATAGGTTTTAAGACAGACACATGAAATAAGAGGATGGTCATGCCATTATGTGGAGAGAAATTCTAATTTTTGAAATAGAATAGGAAATTATGCACCAAGATATGAGAAACTAAGATGGAAAGGTAAACATTGCATGGAATCGACTCTCAAATAAAAGGATGTCCTAATACACACAAGATGAGGTCAATAATCTTAGTGGGTCATGTAAACAACAACCACAAACATGACATACAAAATAATGATAATGGCCCACTATATGCTAGTCAAAACACACCAAAATATAGAAAGATCTAGATGGCCTTGAGTAGAGTTTGATCATGGGTCAAAAAATAAATTAAAACAAAAAATCACAAGTAAACATATCATGCAAAAAAGACATTTGTTTCTCAAAATAGTATAATGTGAAAATCAAGATCATGATAGAATTGAGATTGAAGCATCCCAATGAGCATAGATATGATGATATTTAATGCTCACTAGCTAGATTCAACTGTGACTACATTTTAAGGTGTTTTGTCTACCGACCATTTTTTTTGTTCAAGTGTGAGGGGCTACAAATCTTATTATGGATAGTGTTTGGGATGCGATGACCTAGAAAAGTATGGTGATATGTGATGATGAGAGAAAATGCAGGAGATTGTTTCTAGATTTGAATACTAGGTATCAAATACTAAGTATACACAAGACCTTTTCTCTAAAATAATTTAGGTTTAGCTTCCATATCCAACAAAATGTGAGAGTGGAGAAAGGTGAGTGATGGTGGGTGAGATAAGCAACAAAAGCTATGATAAGTTTATTACAAATAGATAGAAGATTGTTATTTTACTATGTAGATAAGAACAATATAAACAAGAGAAGATAATATCCTAAACTTGATAACAAAAAAATATCATGTAATAATATAATTTTTTAAAATTGTATAATGATAAATAAACATTAAGATAAACATGAACAAAACTCACACTCAACTTGATAACAAATATCATGATACTACAATTTTTTAAATTGTAAAATGACAAATAACATAGACTTGAACAAAAATCACACTCTAACTTTCTCTCATATGTTAGATTCACACAAAGAAAACAATATATTAGTCTTTTGGTTTTTTCTCTTGGAGAGTTCTTTCAGTGTTTTCCTTCTCATCTTTTTTGGAAAACAAATAATAAATCAACTCAAAGACAAAATGATTCTCCTATCTTTCACATCCATATTCCTTATCGACAAACTTTCTAAATATTTTTATTAACTGTACAAATGCCTAAGTAACACCTTTTAGTAAGAGCATTCTGTGTCAAAGAAAGTTCTATTAAGGTGGCATATATACAGAAATGCATGAGAAAGATAAGATTTTTGCTATATATATGACGACGTTCATTGTGCAAGATGTAAAGGTGGCAGACAAATCTGTAGTGGGATTGTACATCTTGATAGTGTAATAGTTTGACTATACCAACGAGCATATCTTGAATTGTCTAGTGGGCTCCAATTACATATCTAATCTAGATAGGAAATGAAAAATATCAAATGATTTGAATGTATCTTATAGATACATAATATTGGGCAATTGCAAAATACATTAAAATTTGAAATTTTTTTTTTTTTTTGATCGGTAAAAGGCCGAAGCCCTTGTAAAATTTTATTATTATATTAAAATTTTTAATGCATGTGACCCCGCTCGCTGCGGGCGCTAGTAGGAAAGAGCGGGGTGGAGAAAACCTCCAGCCTAGGCCGGGACCCGAGGTCCTGTACTTATACATTTTTACGTGGGCATACCCACGACTCAACCATAGTCAATATTTTATTATTACATATTCCTCGTGGGCATCCCCACTTTTTATGCAAGATGAGTCTTATATCTATTCAAATTACCTCCTTTCAATGGGCATACCCACTGCTTGATAATATCGAGTAAATACAAATACAACTCTTCCATTGCTGCTTTTAAATGATACATTTTATCGTTACATCATTAAGTATGTGAATTTGTATACATACATGTTGGAGATATATGATCTGGTGCTAAAGGTAGCTTCTTGAATGTGTCCTCCTGAAAAACATAGCAAAACTCTACCACTCCAAATAATCAAGGGTTAATATTAAAAAAGCGATTATGTAAAGATAGCAAAAATACTATAACCTTCTTTTATTTTTTCTTTGAGATATCTATTGTGCTGTAAGAATTAATGCATAAATAAGCTAGACTCTTCATAACTTAAACCTAACATTCCAATGTATCATATAAGTAAAAAGGAGAACCTCCAATTTTATTTAACATATCCTATGAAGTTCACTTAGTATTTAAAGATTATGAATCTACTTTTAGTGGATTAACATCAGCTTCTTGAACTAATATAATTTGATTCTCCCATCTCAGGATATATTCTCAAATGTTATTCAGCAATTCAAGTGAGGCCTATGTTGTATACTATTTGAGCATATCTTTTACACCTTCTACACACACACACACACACACACACACACATATATATATATATGATGCTGACATGGGCGCAAGTTTAGATAATGATGCTATCTAAAGCGAATAAAAGTATCATCATCTCCATTTTTATTTCTTTATTATTATCTGCATATAGAAGTGTTGCTGCTATTATGAGGATATGCCCTTATCTGTGCTCATTTAAGGTGCTTCTACTAATTCTGATAGCCAAACTAGTTAAAATCTTGGAAAGAAATTTTCTAAGTCAACCAAGCATCTCTTACTTGTTGAGAGAGGCAGCCATCTATCTCAGTAAGGAGAACTTACAGAAGAGTTACAACTTGTCGAATACTAAAGAGATCATCTATCATTCAACATTGTAATAATTGACTTATGCTAAAAAGATATATACAAGCTTATCTAAAGAGATAAATACATGCTTATCTACATATATGTATATACCTTGATCTTCTTTATATACATATATGTAAATACAGTGATTATCTATATTTACTTATATGTATATAAATGATTATATATAAATATGTATATACATATTTATATATATATATATATATATATATATATATATATATATATATATATATATATATATATATATATATATATATATATATATATATATATATATATATATATATATATATATATATATATATATATACATGTTTATATATGCATATGTAGTGATCAAAACATATATACATATATATAAAAGCATATACATATATATGTATATATTCATATGCAGTGATCAAAACATATACATTTATATGTATATACATATATATATATATATAAGAACATATATATATGTGTGTGTGTGTGTGTGTGTGTTTCTATACAGGATGTATAATTAATTTCCATGTTTACTGTTTCAGAGAAATGTAAAAAAAAAATAAAGGAACCATTGCAAGATATGATAACAACGCTTAAAGAATGTCAATTCATGCTTGTCTGTTAAAGCTTATCTGCATAAAGGAGAAAGTGCTTGATACTATGCATAGTGATTTTTTATGCCAAAAGCATTACTTGTGTATAACTTTCAGTCTTATCTTACCTTACCTGTGCAGAGATCGATCCAACCTGCTAAAAGAGGTGATATAACATACTGTATGCTTTATATTCCTCTATGTAATGCTTTGTATATATCTTGTTGTAGTTCTTCATACCTATTCACTGTTACATCTTATCCTTGTTTGAATAGTTTCTCTATATATCATTAAACATAATATACAAAGGCTTATATGCACCTTACATCAATATATGTTTTCCTCTTTGTAGAGCCAATATTGCCATACTACACTAATATTCTAATTTCCTTATTAGGCTGTTAATGTTTGTTTAAACCACATAGGAAGAGGGTGAGATAGATAAGAGGCATCTGTTGATGCGTTCATAAGGTGCTTCGAAATATAAGAGTGTATTCACACATATTTGAGCATATATGTATATGTGCAGAGGACTATAGATGTATACATATTATACCTAATGAAATCCTTGTAAAATATGTTTATATTTGTGTGTTCTGAGGATCGGCTACTTAGGACTTTAGGATAGAGAAGGAATTAGGATAGTATTGTAGCCCAAAATTTCCTATTTTGCAAATTTGTCCAAGTTTCTAAGTCTCTATTTTTAACCCGCCCTGCTATAACTTGTTTTCATTTTTGCGAAGTAGATCCTCAAAGTTTCATGGCTTGCGATCTAAGCCCCATGTTCTTCAATATGTTGTCAAGCCCCAGTTCAGATCGCATGACCTAATTTGCAAAACCCTCAAAGATATTCAAATTTGAATGGTTGCAGGAAATACTGTTGCAAGGTTTCAAAAAAAGGTTCAGTGTTGAAAACCCTCTGTGTTTTCTTCCTTTTGGTCTGAAAGCTCAGGATGTTTTTGACCTTCACCCTGAAAGCTTAGGATGATTTTGACTTTTGGCCCGAAAAATCCTCTGTGTTTTTCACCTCTTCACATCTTCGCACCAGTTCTTCCTAACGACAACATTCTTTTTATGTGCGCGATTCTGACCAGGTGGGTGCGATCAGCAGTTAAGAAAAGATATTTTAATGGTGGACGCATAATCGCATGCGGTCTCAAGACCGCATGCGACCATGCAACAAGCCGACAGGTGGTTTGCGGACCAGTAGGGTGACATCATGCAGTTGGTCGCATGATCGCATGTGACTTTCTAACCGCACGCGATCATGTGACAAGCAGTTGGGACCGAGGTGCCAGGTTAGGGAGATGTGTTAGTTTCTCCTTCACCGACTAGTGGTGACGAACATTTGCAGGTGGGTTCGGATTACTTAAGTGAAGTGCCAGTGCAGTGAATATCTGATGGTTGTCGCATGTGCTCATGGGGTCTTCTGAGCCCATGAGATCATGGGACAACCATTTGATGAGGATCTCAATAGCTCGTGGGTCAGATGGAGTCTCAGTTTGTGATGACCGTGCAGTGAGGATCAACAGTGGTCGCATGATCTCATGGGATCTTCTGACCCCATGAGATCACGTGCCCACCGTTAGATTAGAATCTCAATTGCTGGGCCTGGGGATGGTAAAGCGGATACGCGATTGTGCGGTTAAGAGATTCCACATGGTCGCTGGATGTAATCGAGGTTAAGAAAAAGTTAAGCGACTTGGCGACTAAGAGGGAAAAAAAACCCAGGGTGAAGCTGGGGTTAAAATTGCAGTCAGATCTCGAGTGCAGGTTTTTAGCCAACAGTTTGAATTTTTGGTTAGCCCAAGGTGTCTTGCATGGCAAGAAGACAGATAGTAAAGGCTTGTCGCATGATCGCATGTGGCTTTCTAATCGCATGCGATCATGCGACCATTGAGCAAGGAGATGTTAGGGAGAGACAAAAAGGAAGAAGATTTACCTTAAAATATGATTTAATTACTCTTATTTGTACATTTCTTGCTATAGGTCTCCATACAAATCCTATGCTACATCTAAATCTGATGACAGAAGCTGATCTATACATCAAAACATAGTGCCTATGTTATATACATTTACTATGTATAGTGCGGAATAAGATAAGATGCCAAAATCCACATAGTGTATGCAATGCTTTGCACTACTCAGATGAAATAATATACATACTATATACTCTTTTCAATTTCTAGCTTGATCCAAGCATTCTCTTGTTAATCACCAGTCTAAAGTTAATATTATTTATGTTGATTTCAAGATTGGTGACTAACAGATCAACTTGATCAAAAAACTTTTCTAAATTTTAATGTCGTTAGTAACCATGAGCTCCTTTATATAAGACTCGATTTTATAGTATTCTAAGACTGTATTGGGCTTCATGAATAAATTCTGCATTAAAGATTCTTTTTATTGCGTGACACATATGCTTCCAGAACCTACTGAGGAATATATTCTTGAACTAATTACATTAAATTACTATTCTAAGGCATACAGCTGTCCAGTATCTACTTTACAGACTTACCAGGCTTGAAAGGAATCTACTGCTAAAAGAACTAGCTATCTCCGCAAGGAATTTCTATATATCGAATAGGCTTATTAATGTGCTCTGCTATTTGTCTATTGTATGAAAGAAGCCCACCCTAATTCTGAATGTGGAGATTAACTCCAGTAGAGTGGAGCCACTTTAGTTTCTATGCTCTGTTTGTGGATTAATAAATGAGATTTCTTTACATACTCTGATAAGCCATAGAAATTAAGTGGTCTGATCCAAAAAGAAAAAATAGAGCAGGCATCCTGACAATATTAACCTTAAGACTGAAAACAGAGTGCATATGTTGTTTACAAATGAAAATATTGTACTCATAACCATGAAAATAGTATTTACATCAAAATTGTAGGTAGATATTGTATATACATAAAATTTGCATATACTATTCCTTAACATAATGCTATTCTTTAAAGTAACTAAAGACACCAAAATTTTTAGTTACAGTCTATCTTCAGTCAGAGCTAAAAATTTGCTCCATTCTCTTGCTAGAACTAGCCAAGAGACTCAAAATTGCATTTTGAAAGGACAAGAGATTAAGGGAATGTGGAGCTACAATGTCTAAAAGGAAAAGGCTAAGTTTGCGAACCTACTCATAATCTCTGATTAATCTAATTTATTATTAGTTAAGGGTCCCATATGATTCTTTAGTAAGCTATCTTCCCCAAAGAGCTCCTATATTCTTATAAGTAAGAAGGGTTCCTATGGTTAGAATGTCTCTACATGAGGATCCTGTATCCTCATAGGAGAGTCAGTTTCCCAATCTTCCTACTGAGGTAAACACAGGGTAAGGTCTCTGCCTTAACCTTATCATTAAAATACCTCTTAAACTATTATATATGTTGTTCCAATGTTACTACTCCATTGGCACCTAGATTCGCTATCTTATCAGCCTATGTGTTTCCTTCTCTGAAAGTATGTCTGATTTCATAATTGGGAATATTATCCATTAATAAATTAATCTCTTCTATTTTTGAATTTAAAACACAATTAGGAGTTTTTTTAGTGCGGATGGCGTTGATAATAATTTGGGAGTCTCCTTCAACAATTACTTTTGAAATGTTAAGATTTTTGCATAATTTAAGCCCTTCTAATGCTGCTACACATTCAGCCATATTGTTGGTTGTAGGGCTAATGGGTCTTGAGAATTTTGCTACCACTTCTGATTTCCAATTGCGGATGATCCCTCCTATACCTACTACCCCAGGATTGCCTCGGGATGCTCCATCAAAGTTGAGTTTATACCAACCAGCTTTTCGTGGTATCCATTTACAGGATGCTCTGTCCATTTTAGTTTTGGATCCCCCTTTACCATAGAGGGGAGGGATAGCTAGTTTTGGCCATTTGCACCTGATTATGTTATCCCAACTCTTAAAGGAATCTTCATAGCTCTGTTTGTCCCTGAGTTTATTGTTAATAATTTCTACAATGGATGCTTCTATCTTGTTAGCTATTGAGTTCCAAGTTAATTTTTGGTCCATAAAAATCTTTTTGTTTCTTTCTTTCCATAATTCCCATACTAATATAGAAGGTGCTATTGTCCATATGTCCTTGAAGAGATTGTCTTTATACAGAGACGGCCACGCTTTAAGGTTGCTAATTAAATCACAATGAGAAGCAAATTTCCATCCTAAACTTTGATGAAGCCAATTCCAACAATTTTGAGAAAAAGGACAATTAAGGAGAATGTGATTGGCATCCTCAGAATGGTTTTCGCATAGCGGGCATCTAGATGGTCCTTCGAATCCTAATTTATTAAGCATGTCTATAGTAAGAATTCTACTTTTTAATGCCGCCCATAAGAACAATCTAGCTTTAGGGAGGCAGGATTTGTTCCAGCAAAGGTTCAAAGGTATATCGATGTTATCCATATTTTGGTTCTTAATAATTGCATTGTAACCCTCCTTAACAGAGTATTTTCCATTGTTAGATCCTGTCCATATTAAAGTATCCGGTCTATCTTTAAGAATTACTTCTCTATCATTTAAGATTGTTAGGAGGTTGTTCTTCTCTGGCCAAACATCCTCAATTATATTTGTAACATTCCATTTATTGTCTTCCATCTTGCCTAGGTAGTCCTTAAGGTAAGGGCCAATGACTCTTTTGCATTCTTCCATAAACTCCTTGGAGAAACCTAGTTTGTTAAGGGAGGGAAGGCCTACCCACGAATCCTCCCAAAATAAAGCTTGATCTCCTGCTCCTACATCCCAAGAAAGGAATTTGCTGATAATCCCTCTGCAGTCCTTAATAAAATTCCATATCTATGAGCCCTTAACATGTGATTGAGACCTGAAGATGTTGATGGGATCTGCATCAAGGATGTACTTATGTGATAAAATTGATGCCCACTTACTGCTTGATTCTTTGAACATTCTCCATATAAGTTTAGCCCCGAGGGCTTGGTTTTGCCATAATAGATTTTTAATGCCTAGGCCCCCTTTAGAAATCGGTTTACATAGAGTATCCCATTTGATAAGGGCAATTTTTTTTTCCTCGGAAGGACCTTGCCAATAGAATTCTCAAAGAATTTTGTCTAATTCCTTTTTAACGCAAATTGGGAGGGGTAGGACTGATAAATGATACGTGGGAATGGCTGAAAGGACAGATTTAATCATAGTTGTTCTACCTGCTTTAGTTAACCACTTTCCTTTCCATGAACTTTTCTTGTTTTGAACTTTGGATATGACTTGTTGCCATAATTTGGAGGATATTGAGACCTGTATCCAGATCAATACCTAAGTATTTACACGAAAATTTGCCAATTTTATATCCCATCATACCACAAATTTCTTTTTCAATTTTTGAGATAGTGTTAATAAAGTAAATTTCTGACTTAGAAGGGTTGACATGTTGACCTGAGGCTTTTGCATAAAGACTTAGAATGCTTTTGAAGGCACTCGCTTCCTGTCTACTAGCTAATCTAGGTAAAATCGTATCATCCGCAAACTGTTGGTGAGTTATATTTGGCACGTTTTCTTAGGCTTTCAATCCCAAGATTTTCCCTTCTAAATGAAGCTTAGTAATTGATCTCCCCAACGCTTCTGCCATAATGACATATAGAAAGGGGGATAATGGATCTCCTTGCCGAATGCCCCTGGATATACTGAAAAAGCCTTCTGGGGTACCATTGACAAGAATAGAAATCCTGGGAGTTGAGATGCAGTTAAAGATAAGATTAATCCATTGTTTAGAAAAACCAAATGCTTCCATACAGTTGCACAGGAATCTCCAATCTACTTTATCATATGCTTTTTGAATGTCAATTTTCATTAACATACTAGGTTTCTTTGTTATCTGAGCGGTATGGACTATTTCTTGTGCTATAATAATACCATCCAGAATCGATCTATTTGCTACAAAGCCTGTCTGCCCTTCCGAGATAATCATTGGAAGGATGGATTTGATTCTATTAGCTAAGCATTTTGATAGGATCTTGTATATGGTATTACGAAGGGAGATAGGTCTAAAATCCCCTGCTTCTGAACACTCATCTTTCTTCGGAATAAGAGTAAAGAAGGTATTATTAATTTCACTTAATAAAGATCTTGAATTTCTAGTAGCTTCCACAGCTTTCCATATTTCTTCTCCAACGAAATGCCAACATTTTTTGAAGAAGCCGGCTTGGAAACCATCTGGGCCTGGTGCTTTATACGGATGTAGTTGAAACACTGCTGCTTTGACCTCTTCTATTTAGAGCTTATTATTCATCATTTTGTTGTCAGAATCCGTAATCAGCTTAGGAATAGCTTTAAGCATTTCATTTTGGTCATGAAGGTCAGAAGCTTCTGTAGTGTTGAGTAGGGAGTTGTAAAAATTTGTTAGTACATTTGAGATTTGTATAAGATCCTCAACAATAAGTCCCTCAGCTGACTTAATTTTGATTATTCTATTGATGCTCCTTTTAAAATTAGTTGTATTATGAAAGAATTTAGTGTTACTATTGCCCTCCTTAAGCCAAGATTCCCTGGATTTTTGCTTCCAGAAGATTTCTTCTTTGAGAAGGATATCATTGTATCTAGCCATCAACTCTTTTTCCTTATGGAAACTAAGATCGTTCATACCTTGTTCTATTACTATGTTGTTAAGGTCAGAGATTTCTTGTTCTACCTTTGTTTTCTCTTCGAATATGTCATTGAAGTGATTCTTATTCCATTCTAACGCTTTGTTTTTAATCATTTTTAATTTAGCTGTTAAGCAGAACATTTTCGATCCTTTGACTGAGGTTTGTTTCCACCAATCCTCAAGAAGGATTATGAATTCCGAATTTTGGAACCACATAAATTCAAATTTAAACGGATTCCTCGAGGGTTTAGAATTTTTTGTTATGGTAAGCCTGATAGGGAAGTGATCTGATCCTGCTTCAGGAAGTATCTCCGCACTAACTATTTCATTAAAGTTTTCAGAATTAGTTCTAGTAAAGAATCTATCTAATTTTTTAGCTATGTAGCTGAAGCCCGCTCTTCTATTATTCCAAGTATAGATTCCATTAATAGTATTTATGCTTATTAAATGATTAACCTCAGCGCATTTGCCAAAGTATTTATGAGATTGCGAAATATACTGAGAGCCTCCAAATTTTTCTTCTGGATTTAAGATAGCATTGAAATCTCCTCTGATGATGAAGGGATGTTCTCATTTTTCAATTAGAAGATTTTGTATTTCCATCCAAACTTTTCTTTTTTCCTCATTAGGGATTGGCCCATATATGTTGATCTGGTAAAATTTTAAATCGGATTTTAGGCTATTAATTGTTAATGTCATCCATCTATTGTTAATGGGTGCGAGTTGGGCCATTACTTTACGGGGATCCCATAGAACTGCCAAACCACTAGAGAGGCCTACTGATGGGACATATTCTGACTTCCATATACCTAGTTTTTTACTAAACTTGTTAATTTCATCTTTATTAAGCTTAGTTTCTTGTAACATAATGATTTCGGAGTCAAAGCTTCTTAAGTATCTTTTGATTAATCACTGTTTGTTAGGGGCATTTAGACCCCTAACATTCCAAGTAGTGACTTTCATTGTTCCTTGGGAAGGAACTTCCCCTTCCCTATGTTCAGAATATCTGCTATCTTTTTTTGGTTACCTACATTACCATCCAACGTTCTCAACTCAACAGCTAACTTCCTACCTCTTTTCTTTTTGAGTTTATTAATATTGGGTGTACTTAAACTACCTCTGTTTATGGCTATGCCTAATTCTCTATTTTCATTAGTGATCCCGAAAAGGCATTCTATTGCTTCTTTAACCATAGTTGTTTCTCCATCAAACCTTATTATAGAATTAACCTAGGTGTTTGAGTTTTTTTTCTCATTTAAGGAACAATCTAGGGGTTCATCTCTATCTATGATCTCCTTGCCATAAATTTCCACTATATCTACATCATTTCCTGCCAAATCTAGATTTAATGCTTCTAGCTCTAGAGGAATATAAACAGCTAGTTCCTTCCCATTAACACAGGTAGGCACATTTAAGTTTTCCTTATCATTTATATTTTTCTCTTTTGCGTTATGCCTGTCTATAGCTTCTTGACTGATTTTTTTATCTGATTGGTCTGAATTTTTGTCAGGGTTATCCAAAAGTGCAATTTCTGAAGCTTCCTTTTCCGGGGAAGAGGGAAGGAGATGTTGATTCAGACTATTATTCTGTTCCTTATTTTCTTCTAGGATGCATTCCCAAATTTGTTTAATCAGTATTTCCTTTTGGAGTTTTAGTTCATCGAAGTCACAAGTTTTGTCAAGAAACATGTCCATAAGTTTGTCCGTTAGTGATTTTCCTAAGTAATTAATAATTTGATTCACCTCCTCTTCTGTTCTATTTACCTGCTCAACTAATTCTACTGCATCAGCACATTCCGGCTTCAAAATCAAATTAGTTGGTAGTTCAGTCCTATTACCTTCATCTTGAAAACAAATTCTATTATTATTTGTTCCAAGTTCTATTTGTTCTGATTTACTCTCCCTATTGAATTTTTCATATGCTTCTTGCCTTATAATGTTAATTGGGTTATTATTTATTGGAAGCATTGCTTCAGATATTTGGGGGTTTGTTAGATTAACCATAGGTAAATTAATTGGGTATTGATCGGGTATTGATTTGTCTGCATTATTAATTTTACAGCCATAGTCCAAACTTTTTTGTTTATCGTTCTCAGTTATATTTTCCATGTTCAGGCTCAATGTATTCGTGGTTTCTATCCTCCTTAAAGAAGTATGAGCGTTGGATGAGTCCTGAGGAGTGTCATTTATAACCGGAGTGTTGATTTTATACAAATTGGGAGGAGGAATCTTAGAATACTCCTCTTCGTTATTCAGGATTTCAAAACCCCCTTTGTTATTTAAGAAGTTTACTTTTATTCTATTATCTGTACCATGGTGAATAAAATTTGAAAGTTTTATAATAATAATATTAGACTTGAACAAAACTCACAAATAACAAATTGTGTAATCACAAATAACATAGACTTGAACAAAACTGACATCAAACTTTCTCTCACAGGTTAGACTCGCACAAATAAACAATACAGTAGTCTTTTGTTTTTTCCTATCAAACTTTCTCTCACATGTTAGAGTCACAAATAAACAATATATTAGTCTTTTGTTTTTTCCTTTGGAGAGGTCTTTCACTGTTTTCCTTCTCATCGTTTCTAGAGAACAAATAATAAATCAAACTCAAAGACAAAACGATTCTCCTCTCTTTCACATCCATATTCCTTATCGATAAACTTTCTAAATATTTTATTAAATGTGCAAATGCCTAAGTAACACGTTTTATTAAGAGCATTTCGTATCAAAGAAAGTGCTCTTAAGGTGGCATATATACAGAAATGCATGAGCAAGATAAGATTTCTGCTGTATATATAACGACGTTCATTTTGCAAGATGTAAAGGTGGCAGACAAATCTGTAGTGGGATTGTACATCTTGATAGTGTAATAGTTTGACTATACCAACGAGCATATCTTGAATTGTCTAGTGGGCTGCAATTACATATCTAATCTAGATAGGAAATGAAAAATATCAAATGATTTGAATCTATCTTATAGATACATAATATTGGGCAATTGCAAAATAGATTAAAATTTGAAAGTTTTATAATAAAAATATTAGACTATATAATCTATGATGCAAAATTTAATGAATAGGAGAAGGACATCACCTACTTTTTATGTTCTAATTATGATTTATTAAATTTTACTAATCAAAAGTCTATTAAAAAATATCTAGTAGGTAAATTGTTTAGTGGGAAAACGTATAACTAATTGGATCAATTGTGCAATTTTATTGGTACCAATAGTGTATAATTATTGAGGCATTCGTGCATAAGTATTGGAGCAATTGTGTCATTTTTTTGGTTGTAAAAGCAAACGAGTAGTGTGACAATATGGAATATGTTATGATACTTTGAATGACTACTTTTTGACTTTTGCAAGCATGTTGGATTGCACACCATTCCTCTTTGCTATCTAGAAGCTAAACGATAGCTATAAGAAGATAAGTCACATAAAAAGACAAAAAAGAAAAATTCAATGTACCATTTAGGTGTTTTAGGTGCACAAATTTGACTATAATAGCTACTAGTGCTCTTCCCCTAGTTGTGATGCACTTCAATTACCCTTCTTTACCCATGTGTTTTCATCTCCACTTTTCAAAAAGCTAGTTTGAAGTCCATTTGAAACTTGTTTGTACATATACATACATACATACATGTCCAACCATTAGGATTGGTGAATTCAACCTAGTTGCTAAACCACGATAAATTATTAGACCGCATAGATTCTAATACATCTTCTAGATTGAGAATATTAATTAGTGTGCCTATGATGAATGATCCCAACCTATCCTTAGTAATATTTCTCCACCATTGTTCCCAAAACTAAACTTATAATCACTGACTCAAGTAGATTTAACTTGTCATTATTTGTCCATTTATTGAATCCCAACTCTATTACTTAAGTTAAATATTTCCAACTCTAGTACTTAAGTTAAACACTTGTTTATTAATTCTGTTTATTCAATTAATCTAAATAATTTGGAAAAAAATAATTTTTATTGTGAAAAATAAATTAAAAAATCCTAAACACAAATTCAGAATTACATAATCAATTTAAAACTCCCAAACCTAATTTCAAAATTGAATCATCCTTAAAACCACTTAATAAATAAGATGTAATTAGACTTACTAATCTAAAATCAAATGATTTGAAAATGCAACCAATACAAACATTCTTAATATACTTTAGTTCAATTCACAAATATATTTAGACTATTGTAAATATATTTAACACGCACTATATAATGACAAGTAATTTACTTGAGATTTTGCATTTCTATTTTGTGTTTCCTATTATATCTATCATGCCAGTCAAAGATCTAATTGAAATAATTAATTAAAAAACCTTAACAATTCATCTTCCATATTATACATACAATCATGGTCTCCCTTATTTTTAAAAAAAAAAATCACCCAATTCAATAATCATACATACTTCTAACCAATAAAAATAAAATTATTATTTTTTAATAAGAATTTAAAAAATTAGCTCTACCAATTCAAACATTAAAATAAATAATTATTCTCAAATAAAAAGAAAATTATTTATATCAAATTTAAGGCATAAGCATGTCCATAAACTTTTCATCTGATATCTTTGATAAGATAAAGACTAGCACTTGTATTCGAAGGAGGTGTAACGAGTATGCTCGTAAATTTTTGATTTATAAGTATAAATGAAGATTTCAATAATAAAAAGAAGAATATAAAATTCACGATCTACAAATATGTAGCATTTTAGAAAGAAGCCCATAAACTTACTTTTCATCTGATATCTTTGATTAGACAAGAACAATATTAAAATCACAATCAAACATCTCTCATATATTAATGTTCTGACTCTGATTCAACCCATGATAGGCAACATTTCTTTTTTCCTTTGGATTCTAAGTTCAGATATTTTTTTCCTCTGTGACAATACTCTATATCTACCCTTCCACTTGACAACTACTCTTCTTATACACTACAATTATGTTCTCAGAAATACAAAACTTACCATCACCAGAATTGATTAGATGAAAGCAGAGATATCGATAAAAATATTGAAGTGATTGAAAGTATTGTAGAAAGAAAATTATTATTTTCAGTACTGTTAAACACTTCTGATAAACATTTCTTACCCTCAAATTGTATAATTGACATCGAAAATGCTTAAATTGTACACGTTTTACTTAGAGAAAACTGCCCTCAACGTGGCATATTTAACAAATATCATATAAAGGGATAGTCCTTTCAGTGTATTCCTTCCCACTTTTAAGCAATTTTTTAAATAATATTTTTAAATTAAACTTTTGTTCATATTTCTTTCAAATAAATTTGAAAATAAAATTGTAGGCAAAAAGAAGCTAAGCAACAACAAGGAAATATGCCATTATTTATAATTCGTAAACAATAGATGCTCCACCAAAATAGGGAAAGATTCTAATTTATCATTTTCCTAGAGTTAAAAGTTTGCATGAGAACACTCCATTTGTTTAAATTTACGTAGAAATTGCAGTTAGGTAGTCGCATGAGAACATAGAGTAAGTAGCACAAATGAAAGGTTTTGTGTTTATATAGTACACAATAGTTAAATGACAAAGATAAGGTTGATTTAAATATATTTCAATTTTAAAAGGCCATTAAAACTTTAATTTGTGTTTCAAAAGCTTGCAATTACACATCTTATTTAAATAGGAAATGGAAAAAATCTAATGGATCTATCTTATAAATACATGATATTGGACCATTGCAAATAGGACAAAAATTTGAATGTTTAATTATGAAAAGTATTAGTCAATGTGATCTATGGTGCAAGATTTAATGAGTAGTTGTGATGTTCAAAGACAATTTCCAATTGCCCTTATTTTACTCTTTGTCTATGTGTTTTCATCTCCATTTCTCAAAAAGTTACTTTTGATAAATATTTGAGTATTATAATGGAATGGATGTCCCATAATCAAATAGGATTATATGTGGCATAAATGAATTGTTTAGTGTGTCTATGTAGCACACAATATTGCGTTCAATAGATTGTGCAATTTTTTTGGTTGTCAAAGTGAATGAGAATGGGGCAATAGGAAATGTGTTTTAGAAAACATCTTCAAATGACCAATTTTTTACCTTTTGTTCTTCATAGATCTCACAACATTCGTCTTTACTATCCATAAGCCAAAACACTAACTATAAGTAGATAAGTCGCAAGCAAAGACAATAAAAAAAATCTTCAAAACCTAATCTATCTTTTAAGAGCTCAAGGTGCACAATGTTATCTATAATGATTATTGGTGTTCCTTCCTTATTTTTGATGCACAAAGATGATCTCCAATTATCCTTCTTTTACTTATTTGTGCCATGTGTTTTCTTTTCATTTTTTCAAAAAGCTAGTTTGAAGCCTATTTAAATCTTGTTAACATCCCAAAATCAAACTAGAATTTAAATGAATGAGTACGATGTCTTTTAGACTCAATTAATCACATACTTATATTCTTTTGTATTATTATATAAGTTTTAATAATATTCAAGAATGGTTATAAAAATGCATAGAAATTGTATATCAAGAAGAATTCGAAAGTGTTTTTTTTTCTTTAAAATTAGCAAAAAATGTATCAAGTAATCATAATCTAGTTTCTAAGTCACTTTTTTCAAATGATGGAGATTTAAAGATCAAATATTAAGAGCACATATAGTAGTCATGGTTTTGTCATAAAAATATAATATAATGTTGGACACCCTCCCCTCACTTTTTGTTTCATTGTAGAATATTATTTATGATCATATATAGTAGTGAAGGAATTAATTTATAAATGTATAGTAGTCAAAGGCTCATGGAGGAAAGAACCAGGAAAGACCCAAAAAATAATAATAATTTATTTTAACAATGTATTTTTTTTATATTGATTCATTGATTGTTTTAAAAAACTAATAATATACTAATATAAGTAGTCCATACTTCTACTATTTAATACATAGCTTACAAAATTTAATACTTCAAAAAGAAATGATGTGATTTAACAATTGAAATTGAAGAAAAAAAGCTATTTGATGTTAGAAATGTTAATTTTATACAATATTTAGCTTGTACAGTAGAGTAAATGTTGTTAATTTATAATTAAAAAATTAATTTAAATAAGTTGGTTTGAATTTACAGATGATAATAAATTTTAACAAAATCTTGAATTTAAAAATTGAAAAAAAAAGTTTGACTGATTTATATTTGTATTTGAAAAATAAAATTGTAATAAATGAAAGAAACACAAACTCTATAAAATTATAGAAACAAATGAAAATTAAAATTAGTACATACATACAATACTAGTCCTAAATGGAAGTGCTTCCATTTTCCAATGATACAATACCTTATTTCCAAAATTGCATAATCAAAAACCATAACACAAAAAATTTCAAAGTGCATATTTCATAGAGTGAATACCGCCATTCACAATCACACTCATGCAAATTTATCGAATTCACTACATTGTATTTTTAACCATAAAAACTTGAATCCAAAAAACCCAAATTGTACTTAACAATACATTAGAATATCACCAACATATTTGCACATAACAAATATGCAGAAAAATCCTCGTCACTGCTCCACCAGTGTGTTGACATCAATTGAAACCATACCAAAATAATCATACCGAATCATTATCTACCCAAACTCAGTCATTATACTCAATACTACAACAACGTATATATCGTAACACGTCCACATTACCAAAATATTCCCAATGCTTGACATGATGATATTATAATATACATGTATCTCATGCTTCTTTGAACATGGACATAGTTTGAGAGAAAATGAATATTTTGGCTAGTTTATTTTCCATCTTTGTGAACATACCCCATGAAAATCATATAGCTATTTATCCTACTTAAAATCGTCTATGATGATAAAATATTGTTGTGAATATTACTTATTCACCATACATACTTATAAACTATTAATTTCATCTCTATCGAAAAAGGAATCATTTGTGTAGACAAAAGAAATGATAGAAAATGCAATAAAATATCAAATATATGCCCCAAATCATCTTCATTCTCCTTGATTCAGCTAAAATAGAATGCACTGTGATTTTTCTTGATATGATATAGGTTATGATGTGGATTTCTCTATATGAGAGGCATCACAACCATGATATGAATAGGATGTTATGAAGGAAAAATGGAACTGTGAACTCAATAAAAGTTTCTTGATCAATCAGATCATATAGATGAAGGATGATTGTATCTATTCCCTATGTGAATGGATAATATGAAGAGGTGAGACATCTAATGAATGGATGAGATAAAAACTTAGTTTGACTTCTGGGAAGTATCTAGATTCAATGAAGGTGAGTAAGGTCTTAGTTAGTCATGTGAAAGGGACATTTGTCACAAGCTAAATTTTAGATTGTGATCCATATGAATGAATCTAATGACCAAGACTAAATGGACAAGAATTAAATAATGAAGGTAATGGTGATTTAATTAAATAAATAATAAATAATTTATTTAATTAATTAAAGGCTAGGATAACTTGTAGATTAAAAATGGATAAATTAAATAGATAATAAATCTTTATTTAATTAATGGCTTAGATATGGACAATTTTAAGTGTTTACATTTTTCCCGTGTTTAAGATGATGTTGCAACTAAGGGAAGTAACATAATTTTAAAGAAGAATAACACATGGCGGGTATGGAGGGATGAAGAATAGTGGCATGAGCCCCAATAATTGGAAGGATAAGGAAGGATGTTGAAGAGTTAGTGGTATGACTCCCTAAGAGGATAGGTGGGTTAAGAGAACATAAATGTGCTCTTGAAATGGAAGGCAAAGATAGAGGATAATGATTAAAAAAAAAGGAAAATGAATGGGATGGAAGGGGAAATGAATAGGTTTTAAGAGAGACACATGAAATAGGAGGATGGTCATGCCATTATGTGGATAGAAATTCTAAGTTTTGAAATAGAATAGGAAATTATGCACCAAGATATGAGAAACTAAGATGGCAAGGTAAACATTGCATGGAATCGACTCTCAAATAAAAGGATGTCCTAATACACACAAGATGAGGTCAATAATCTTAGTGGGTCATGTAAACAACAACCACAAACATGACATACAAAATAATGATAATGGCCCACTATATGCTAGTCAAAACACACCAAAATATAGAAAGATCTAGATGGCCTTAAGTAGAGTTTGGTCATGGGTCAAAAAATAAATTAAAACAAAAAATCACAAGTAAACATATCATGCAACAAAGACATTTGTTTCTCAAAATAGTATAATGTGAAAATCAAGATCATGACAGAATTGAGATTGAAGCATCCCAATGAGCATAGATATGATGATATTTAATGCTCACTAGCTAGATTCAACTGTGACTACATTTTAAGGTGTTTTGTCTACCGACCATTTTTTTTGTTCAAGTGTGAGGGGCTGCAAATCTTATTATGGATAGTGTTTGGGATGTGATGACCTAGAAAAGTATGGTGATATGTGATGATGAGAGAAAATGCACGAGATTGTTTCTAGATTTGAATACTATGTATCAAACACTAAGTATACACAAGACATTTTCTCTAAAATAATTTAGGTTTAGCTTCCATATCCAACAAAATGCGAGAGTGGAGAAAGGTGAGTGATGGTGGGTGAGATAAGCAACACAAGTCATGATAAGTTTATTACAAATAGATAGAAGATTGTTATTTTACCGTGTAGATAAGAACAATATAAACAAGAGAAAATAATATCCTAAACTTGATAACAAATAAATATCATGTAATAATATAATTGTTTAAAATTGTATAATGATAAATAAACATTAAGATAAACATGAACAAAACTCACACTTAACTTGATAACAAATATCATGATAATACAATTTTTTAAATTGTGTAATCACAAATAACATAGACTTGAACAAAACTCACATCAAACTTTCTCTCACACGTTAGAGTCACACAAATAAACAATACATTAGTCTTTTGTTTTTTCCTATCAAACTTTCTCTCACATGTTAGAGTCACAAATAAACAATATATTAGTCTTTTGTTTTTTCCTTTGGAGAGTTCTTTCACTGTTTTCCTTCTCATCGTTTCTACAGAACAAATAATAAATCAAACTCAAAAACAAAACGATTCTCCTCTCTTTCACATCCATATTCCTTATCGATAAACTTTCTAAATATTTTATTAAATGTGCAAATGCCTAAGTAACAAGTTTTATTAAGAGCATTTCGTGTCAAAGAAAGTGCTCTTAAGGTGGCATATATACACAAATGCATGAGCAAGATAAGATTTCTGCTGTATATATAACGACGTTCATTTTGCAAGATGTAAAGGTGGCAGACAAATCTGTAGTGGGATTGTACATCTTGATAGTGTAATAGTTTGACTATACCAATGAGCATATCTTGAATTGTCTAGTGGGTTACAATTACATATCTAATCTAGATAGGAAATGAAAAATATCAAATGATTTGAATCTATCTTATAGATACATAATATTGGGCAATTGCAAAATAGATTAAAATTTGAAAGTTTTATAATAATAATATTAGATTATATAATTTATGATGCAAAATTTAATGAATAGGATAAGGACATCACCTACAGTTTATGTTCTAATTATAATTTATTGAATTTTATTATCAAAAAGTCTACTAAAAAATATCTAGTAGGTAAATTGTTTAGTGGAAAAAAGTATAACTAATTGGATCAATTGTGCAATTTTATTGGTACCAATAGTGTATAATTATTGAGGCATTCATGCATAAGTATTGGAGCAATTGTGCATTTTTTTGGTTGTCAAAGCAAATGAGTAGTGTGACAATATGGAATATGTTATGATACTTTGAATGACTACTTTTTGACTTTTGCAAGCATGTTGGATTGCACACCATTCCTCTTTGCTATCTAGAAGCTAAATGATAGGTATAAGCAGATAAGTCACATAAAAAGACAAAAAAGAAAAATTAAATTAAATTCAATGTACCATTTAGGTGTTTTAGGTGCACAAATTTGACTATAATAGCTACTAGTGCTCTTCCCCTAGTTGTGATGCACTTCAATTACCCTTCTTTACCCATGTGTTTTCATCTCCACTTTTCAAAAAGCTAGTTTGAAGCCCATTTGAAACTTGTTTGTACATATACATACATACATACATACATACATGTCCAACCATTAGGATTGGTGAATTCAACCTAGTTTCGAACCTATGAACTAGATCTAAACCACAATAAATTATTAGAACACATAGATTCTAATACATCTTCTAGATTGAGAATATTAATTAGTGTGCCTATGATGAATGATCCCAACCTATCCTTAGTAATATTTCTCCTCCATTGTTCCCAAAACTAAACTTATAATCACTTACTCAAATAGATTTAACTTGTCATTATCTGTTCAATTAACGAATCCCAACTCTAGTGCTTAAGTTAAACATTCCCAACTGTACTACTTAAGTTAAATACTTGTTTATTAATTCTATTTATTCAATTATTCTAGATAATTTGAAAAAAAAAAAAAATTTCATTGTAAAAACTAAATGAAAAAACCCTAAAACAAATTTAGAATTACATAATCAATTTAAAACTCCCAAACATAATTTCAAAATCGAATAATCCTTAAAACCACTTAACAAATAAGATGTAAATTAGACTTACTAACCTGAAATCAAATGATTTGAAAAATGCTTGACCAATATAACATTCTTACTATACTTAAGCTCAATTGACAAATATATTTAGACTATTGTAAATATATCTAACACGCACTGTATAATGACAAGTAATTTACTTGAAATTTTGCATTTCTATTTTGTGTTTTCTATTATATCTATCAAGTCTCTCAAAGATGTAATTGAAATAATTAATTAAAAAACCTTAACAACTCATCTCCATATTATACAAACAATCATGGTCTCCCTGACTTAAAAAAATTCACCCAATTCAATAATCATACATGTACTTCTAACTTACTATTTTTTAATAAGAATTTAAAAAATTACCTCTACCAATTCAAACATCAAAATAAACATTTATTTTCAAATAAAAAGAAAATTATCTATATCAAATGTAAGGCATAGCATGTCCATAAACTTTTTATCTGATATCTTTGATAAGACATGGACAATATTAAGACTAGCACTTCGTATTCGAAGGAGATGTAAGGAATATGCTCATAGATTAGATTTTGATAATTAAAAAATATATAAAATTGATTGTCTACAAATAGTAGCATTTTAGAAAGATATCTTTGATTAGACAAGGACAATATTAAAATCACAATCAAACATCTCTCATATATTAATGTCCTGACTCTGATTCAACCCCTGATAGGCAACATTTGTTTTTTCCTTTGGATATTGTTTTCCCCTGTGACAATATTCCATATCTACCCTTCCACTTGACAACTACTCTTCTTATACACTACAATTGTGTTCTGAGAAAAACAAAACTTACCATCACCAGAATTGATTAGATGAAAGCAGAGATATCGATAAAAATATTGAAGTGATTGAAAGTATTGCAGAAAGAAAATTATTATTTTCAGTACTGTTAAACACTTCTGATAAACATGCATCATCTCTTATAATTGACAGCGAAAATACTTAAATTGTACACGTTTTACTTAGAGAAAACTGCCCTGAACGTGGCATATTTAAGAAACATCATATAAAGGGATAGTCCTTTCAGTGTATTCCTTCCCACTTTTTCATGTGGAAGAAATAAGATAAGAAATCAAATTCAAATACAATCTCTTTCTACATCTTTTAATAACTGTGCAAATGCCTAAGTAACACGTTTTATTGAGATCATGAGAAAAATAAGCTTTTCTGCTGTAGATATAACGGCGTTCATTAAAGTAGTTTGAATTCTGTAGTGGGGACTCTACATCACGATAAAATCATGTGTACTAAATAATAGTCTGATTGTATCAGTGAACATATCTTCAATCCTCTCGTGGGATGATTATAGGATGATTCTTTAAATAAGGTCAAAATAAATGAGGATTATCTTTTTAAATAGAGTTCTAAGGGCAAGTCTTTATGATGTTGTCTATTTTTTTATTATTATTTGCTAATAGTAGTTGCTTAACTTGATGGTGATCTTATAGATGGTAATGTTTGCTGTTTACTTTTAAGCAATTTTTTAAATATTATTTTTAAATTAAACTTTTGTTCATATTTCTTGCAAATAATTTTGAAAATAAAATCATAGGTAAATAAAAAAGAAATGAAAAAAATGTTGAAGACACGTGTTGCTTTTCTCTATAAGTAGTTGTTCCTTATTTCTATCCCCTCTTTTCCCCCAAGCTTACCCCATGTTCCCATGCGGCTTCTTAAGTGCAATTTCTGCTTAAATTTAAAATGCTAGAGCATTCCCATGCAAACTTCTAATCCAAAAAGAAGATAAATTAGAATATTTTCCTACTTTAGAAAAGCGACACACATATTCACCATCTTTTTTCCATCTCCTTTTTATTTGCCTACAATTTTGTTTTCAAATATGTTTGCAAGAAATATGACTAAATATTTAATTTAAAAATATTATTTAAGAGGTTGCTTAAAAATAAGCAACAAATGTTACCATCCATGGGCCACCAACTCAAAATATATTCCACTAAAAATTAAGGTGTTGCTCCTAGCAAAAAGAAGCTAAGAAGCAACGAGGGAACATGCCATTATTTATAATTCCTAAACAACAGATGCTCCACTAAATTATGGAAAGATTCTAACTAGAATTTAAATGAATGAGTACGATGTCTTTTAGACTCAATTAATCACATACTTATAATCTATTGTATTATTATATAATTTTTAATAATATTCAAGAACGGTTATAAAAATGCATAGAAATTGTATGTCAAGAAGAATTCAAAAGTATTTTTTTTCTTGAAAATTAGCAAAAAAATGTATCCAAGTAATCATAATCTAGTTTCTAAGTCACTTTTTTCAAATGATGGAGATTTAAAGATCAAATATTGAGAGTACATATAGTAGTCATGGTTTTGTCATAAAAATATAATATAATGTTGGACACCTTCCCCTCATTTTTTGTTTCATTGTAGAATATTATTTATGATCATATATATAGTAGTGAAGGAATTATTTATAAATGTATAGAAGTCTAGAGTTCCTGGAGGAAAGAATCAAGAAAGACTCAAAAAATAATAATAATTTATTTTAACAATGTATTTTTTTTTCATATTGATTCATTAATTGTTAAAAAAAATTAATAATATACTAATATAAGTAGTCTACACTTCTAATATTTAATACATAGCTTGTAAAATTTAATATTTCAAAAAGAAATGATGTGATTTAACAATTGAAATTGAAGGAAAAAAGTATTTGAAGTTAGAAATATTAATTTTATACAATATTTAGCTTGTCCAATAGAATAAATGTTGTTAATTTACAATTAAAAAATTAATTTAAATAAGTTGGTTTGAATTTACAGATGATAATAAATTTTAACAAAATCTTGAATTTAAAAATTGAAAATAAAAAGTTTGACTAATTTATATTTGTATTTGAAAAATAAAATTGTAATAAATGAAAGAAACACAAACTCTATTAAATTATAGAAACAAATTAAAATTAAAATTAGTACATACATACATACATATACATACATCTATACAAACATATACAGATATATACATATACATATATATATGTATGTACATAGAAATGCATACATACATATGTATACAAGCATCTTATTTATTTGATAGATTTTTCTTGATCTATTTTGTTGCATTTGCCTGATGATATTAAATTTTATAGCATTTCAATTGCATTTAAAGTCAAAGAATTGATAAATGAATTTTAATAGATTACAAGTTTCAAATCTACAATTAACAAATAATCTTATTATTTTGTTATTTTGATAAGCCTTATATAATACTTTTTATACTTGCCAATTCTTTTCACTTACCATTTTATTATTAAACATTGATTAGTCCATTTCTAATAATTATTGATATCTTAGATTGCAAACTACAAAACAATATCTTATAACAGAAAAGTGGAAACTGATATAGATACTCAACTCCTTATACATATACATATACATATATGTATGTATGTATGTACACATACATACATACAAGCATCTTATTTATTAGATAGATTTTTTTTGATCTATTTTTGTTGCATTTGTCTGATGATATTAAATTTTATAGCATTTCAATTGCATTTAAAATCAAAGAATTGATAGATGAATTTTAATAGATTACAAATTTTAAATGACAATTAATAAATAATCTTATTGTTTTGTTATTTTGATAAGCCTTATATAATACTTTTTATATTTGCCAACATTTAACACATTAAGTAGATTAATATTTAGATTCTAGAACGAAAACTTGCTCTCATAGAATAGCTAACAAATAATATGGTTTTAGAAAGATTACATTACGACGTGAAATGTATTCTTCACATTCAATATGAATCTCCTACATATCTATACATACAATTTCAGACTTGCACCCATCGACAGTAACTTTATGTCATGTCATTATTTGAAAGAACTTTACGTCGATCAGCACTATCTTTCCTTAATTTCATATGTGTATTCTTTTCACTTACCATTTTATTATTAAACATTGATTAGTCCATTTCTAATAACTATTGATATCTTAGATTGCAAACTACAAAGTAATATCTTATAACTGGAAAGTGGAAACTGATATAGATACTTCAATAATATGAATAGAATAAATGCCCAAAGCAACCAACCGTATATCCAATACTCAGATGCTGCAAAAGAGTACGAAATTGCTCATCTGAAACTGAAACATCTTTTAATAAACAGAAGTACAGAATCTAGCAGCTTTCTTGCTGGCCATCTAACTGTACTTTTGATTCACATGCTTGCTTATTAATCTTCATATAAAATTCATGTACTTTCAAGTTTCTTCAATGTGAAGGAAGGAGGCGATCTGAAGATTGAATAAAGCTCACATGGAAAAGTAGAAACTTAGTCAAGAAATTCGAACTGGCAAGACAAAACGTACCAAGATGAAAAGTAGCATTTGGGATGACTTCTCTGTATGAAAGTTAAATGAAACTTCGAGGAAATTGAAGGATTTTGGTGTACAAGTCAGATTTCCTGTATCGAATCTCCATTATTAAGTCCTTTACAAATGGTCATCTTTCTTTTTCAACTGTTTTTGGTTTCTTTTAGCGAGACGTGATCTTTCTTATCCAATTGTGTTGGTTTTCGAATGTTGAAACGCGGAGTAATTGATTTTGTCGGTCTGATTCAGATTTAAAGTTGATTGTATTTAGTCATTGTTCGATTCCCATGATCTCAATGTGGGCAGTTAAAGTGGATTCTTTTTATATTTTGAGCACTCAGAGTGTCGGTGCAATGTGCCTTCCAAATGTCATGTGAGTATTCTGGAAATTCGGTAGTTCTTTATGAGATTCGAACTTCGATGGATCGGAGATTGGATCCAAGATAAAAACATGCAAATAATACCAAACCTACAATAAATAAAACTTGCAAATAATAATAACAAAGCCACAATAAATGAAACATGCGAATAACAAAGTCACTAAGTGGCAAGAGTAGAAGCACTAGAAAGAAAATAATAATAACAAAGGCACAATAAATGAAACATGCGAATAACAAAGTCACTAAGTGGCAAGAGTAGAAGCACTAGAAAGAGCCAAAGGATTTTGGTCACTTGGCATCAGCAAGATCTAGAGTGACATTAGGAACATCCTAGTCTTGATCAATATTTTCAATATTTATCTTGATCACAATGTGAGCTAGAGAAACTCCTAGAAAAAATTGAGAGAACCACTTCAAAGAGTCAGCAACAAACCACCTAGGAGTAGTTTAATCAACATCCCTACACCCCCAAAAGGCCACCAAGAATGAGGGATGGAGAGGAAAAGTGTCATCGGCTAGTCCGTGACATACTTTTGTGTCCACTAACATGGTGGAGAGAAGCTTGGGACCAAGGAGACTAAGTGTGATGAGGGTGGGTGTGAGTAGAGGAAAAGTGTCATTGGCTAGTCTGTGACATACTTTTGTGTCCACTAACATAGTGGAGATGAGATTGGGACCAAAGAAACTAAGTGTGATGAGGGTGGGTGGGAGTAGAAGAACAACCATGAGAAGAAGTCAAAGACGAAAGCACTTTGGAAACAATGCAAGGTACATTGCTTCAATGCTTGAGTAGCTCCTAAGGTGAGTTATGTCTCTAGGGTAATCTTGTACACTTGCACCTAGATCTATAAAGAAACTTAGAACAAAGTTATACATTGTGATCAACAACACGATGAAAAAAAATAGTAGAATTTATATATTTCCAAATGTTGAGGAGAATTTCCTCCATAAAAGCATGTCAACTCATAGTACATATGTGAAGAATTCAAGGCTCATCTACTAGAATAACAATATGGAAAGAGAAAGGCTCTAACCTAAAAGGTCAAAAGAAGTCATGAATCTCTTTTCAAAGTTGTTGAGCTATATGAAAAAAATAGAAGAGATGTTTCAAAGATTCTAAATACCACAAAAAGAACAATGAGGGTTCTAGATCTTAAAATGATAGAGCCGAGACCCTCCTAGTAAGTCTTGAAAAAGAATTTACACCAAAGAAAAATGGGCAAACTTGGGCTGCACAATAGTTAATTGAGTATTAAGGAGCGTGCCTTGCCAAACTAAGATCAACAAATTACAAATTTCATCTTTGGTTTAAGTTGGGCACCAGAGGGAGATGAGGAGAAAGCCAATGATATCCAAGATGTGGCTTGTAATTATGGAAAGTTTTATTAGGACACCACCTCTAATAATATGTTTCATATCTTCACTGACACTCCCCATAATTGTATCAAACATCTGTCAATCCTAAAGAGAGAGATTATTTACTTATCCTTCAATTCATAGTGGGTAAAAGTACAAACCCGTGTCACACTTTTATAAAGGAAAAGGCTAACAACACCAAAATTGTTCAACTTCGACAACACAAAAGTGATATTTCTATTTAGAATTTGAAGATAATGTAAACCGATGAAAAGTGTAAAATTGGATGAATTTTATGTCTTATTTTTTTAAAAAAAATTGAACAAGAATTGATATATTTTTTAATTTTTAAAGTCCATTTTTTAATTGCTGAAAAATAATGCAAATTAGAGGGTCTACCTCCCACATAAAAACTATATGTGAATAATATTTTTTTCCTCTAATTTTGAAATATGTTTTAGATGACATGTATAGCCAGAAAAAAGAAAGATTGGTTTCTGATATATGTATTCTCCTTTATAACAATTTAAAGTTGAACTTATATGAAATTGATAGTTTTCCACTCCCACTTTATTTCTTGTATCAAATCTATACCAATACCAAAAAAAATTATACATTCTTGAAGATGACTCTCTCCTCTAGTGTTCCATATGATTTTTAAATTTTTCCGATATGATTTACTATTTTGTTTCTTTTTCTAAATCAACATCTTCTCGAATATTAATATAACTACTTGTAGTATTTTGTAATTTTAATATACTAGTTCTAATAAAAAATTATAAAAATTATATGCCCATATTTTTGACTTTGAGCTCTACAAAAGGTAATTTTTTGTTTTTCAAGAAGTACAATTTTGATGGAGAAATCATATGCAAAAGTTAAAAGTTCTACAATTTGGCATTTTTTGGTGACTTGGTTGCCACATGGCATGCCACATAAGATGACTTGGTGACACAAGGGCAGGGTAGGTGAAGGCAAAATCAGAGTTAATTGAGACTACTTAAACCCACAAACATGCCCTACAAAGAGTTACACATGGAAGCAATGTAAATAAGCCACATGAAATCATTGAAAACACAAGGATATGAGACAAGCAACTGGGCGCAACACTGGAACAATTTTATTAATCCCTCAACATGCCCGGCTGTGAGGCCTTCTGAGATTTAGCCTTATACATGAGAATTATGCATTTAGAATCATAGCTCCCATATTATCTTCTTAATTACTTCTGCTATTGTCAACTGATACCAACTAAACAACCTAAGCTCCAAATATATAGCCAGCAAAGCCACAAGTCAGCCAGTTGGGCATTTAATTACAATATAGGTCCACTTAGGAAAAGAAACCAAAACTAAAGTAAGAAATAAAAAAACATGATACAAAGTTAGATTTAGGTCCACACGTGATCCAAGAACAGATCCCCAACCATGGAAGATCCAATTTCCCTACATGGAACTATGCAAGCCAAAATACCACACGTTTCATGAGCAAAAATGGTGGAAAATTGATGCCCGAGGAAAATTGCGATAACTTCCAGATCTAAGTGAATTAGGACGTGCGATCTTAGGGAAATGCTCACAATTAGGTCCACATCACTGCACTTACTTCGCAAGACAAGAAACCAACAACAACATTGGTGACAAAACAAACATCAGACTGGTATAGGAAAATGGGAAATATTTTTGGTGATGCAAGATTGCTCAAGACCCAAGATGCTCCTGCATCATACACCTGGGGTAACAAAAGAACTGATGTCCACATCAGGCATTGCTCGAATTCTGACCTCAATCATAAAGATCCAGCTCAGCTTGTGTAATCCATAAACTGTCTTCAACCAGCTTATCTTTCCATTGAACTAGGTATTCCATGTAGTCTTTTCCTCATTTACTCTTGCTTACTCTGTTATTCAAGATCTTCTCAATGTTGTCTTTGTTCTTCTTAGGATAATCCAAATCATCTCCCATCTCATCAGTTGATTCAAATTACTCAAAGATATCAGCAATGTTGAATATAGGTGATATATCCATGTCCTCTGGTAATTCTACTTCATAAGCATTTCCACTATCAAACTTCTTCATTTTTAGCTTGTTGTAGGTACCAAGTGGAAATCTATTCTTCTTCAAATAAATCATAACCTTATTTCCAACTTCAAAAGATTTATGTCTCCTTCTCTTATCTTCTCTCTATTTATATTTCATATTACTGTCCTCCAAATTCCTTTTATCTTCATCATGAAAAGTTCTCATGTATACTGCAAAATCCTTAGCTTCAACACTTCTTCTGGTCTCAGTAGGTAAATCTCTCAACTCTGTGGTTCCCTTAGGATGAAATCCAATAACAATCTCAAATGGTGTCCTCTTAGTACTTTTATTCACAAAATTATTATATGAAAACTTCACTTGTGCCAAAACCAAATCCTAGTTAGTAGGCTTATCTCCAACTAAACATCTCAACAAGTTTCCCAAATTTTTGTTCACAACTTTAGTTTTTCCATCTGTCTAAGGGTGAAATGTAGAACTAAACTTCAATTCAGTATTCATCTTTTTCCAAAGTGTTCTCCAAAATTAACCAATAAACTTAGTATCTCTGTCTGAAATAATAGATTTAGGCAAACCATGCAATCTTACCACTTCCTTGAAGAATAATTCAGCTACATGCAATGCATCAAATGTCTTCTTACAAGGTATGAAATGAGCCATCTTAGAAAATATGTCAACCACTACCAAAATAGAATCATTACCTCTCTGATTTCTAGGAAATCCGAGAACAAAGTCCATACTCACATCTTCCCAAGGTCTATTAGGTATAGGAAAAGGTGTATACAATCCCAAATTCTGACTAGTTCCTTTTGCTACTTGACAAATTCTACAACCTCTAACCAGTCTTTGTACATCTCTGTAAATCTACAGCCAAAAGTATCTCTCTGAAATCAGTTTCAAAGTCTTATCAATTCCAAAATGTCCAGCAAGTCCACCACTATGTTTCTCCTTTATTATGCTTTATCTCATAGATCCTCTAGGTATGCATAACTGAACTCCTTTAAACAACATGTCTTCTTGAATGAAATAATCAATCCACTTGTCACTCACTGTTTGTTCCTTACAAGATTTCCAACATTCTGCAAAATCAATGTTAGTCTCATCCAAACATTTCAAATCATCAAAACCAAGTACCTCAACTCTTACTTTTGTCAACAAACTTCTTCTTCGGCTCAAGGCATCAACAACCTTATTTGACTATCCACTTTTATGCTTCAAGGAAAAGGAAAAATTCTACAAGAACTCAACCCACTTCATATGTCTTTGATTCAATTTATTTTGACTTCCCAAATACTGCAAAGCTTTATGGTCAGTATACAACACAAAATCTTTCGGCATCAAATAATGTCTCCATTTCTTCAAAGCTTGAACAATAGCATAGAATTTCTGATCATAAACTAAATATTTTCTCTTAGCATCATTCAACTTCTCACTAAAGAAAGCTACGGGTCTTCCTTCTTGACTCAAAACAGCTCCAATTGCACTTCCACTAGCATCACATTCAACTTGAAAAACTTTACTAAAATCAGGCAAAGCAAGTGTAGGTAATTCTGCAATTCTTTGTTTCAATGTTTCAAAACTCTTTTGTGCTCCATGTGTCCATTTGAAATCCTTTTTATCTCCTCTCATAGTTTCAGTCATAGCATTACAAATAGAACTGAAATTTATGATGAACTTCCTATAAAAACTTGCCAAACCATGAAATGATCTTACCTCTCCAACATTCTCTGGTGTAGGCCAATCAAGTATAGCTCTTAATTTCGTAGGATCCATCTTCAATCCATCAGCTGAAATTACAAAACCAAGGTACACAATCTCTTCTTTCATAAATGAACATTTCTTCAAATTAATCAGCAACTTTTCTTCCTTCAATCTCTGCAATACTTGTCTGATATGTTCAAGATGTTCTTCCTTACTCTTATTGAATATCAAAATGTCATCAAGATATAAAATCACAAACTTACCCAAGAATCTTTTCAAAACTTCATTCATTAGCCTCATGAAAGTGCTAGGTGCATTAAAGTCAAACCAAAAGGCATAACCAACCATTCATACAAACCTTCATCAGTCTTAAAAGAAATTTTCCATTCATCCCCTTCTATGATCTTAATCTGATGATATCCACATTTCAAATCAATCTTTGTGAAATACTTTTCTCCTCTAAAAATATCTATTATGTCATCCATCCTAGGCAAAGGAAATTTGTACTTTACTGTTATCTTGTTTATAGCTCTAGAGTCAGTGCACACTCTCCATTCTCGATTCTTTTTTGGTACTAACACAATAGGTACTGCACAAGGACTCAAAATTTCCCTAATCAAACCTCTCTCAAGCAATTCTTGCACTTGTCTATTCAACTCAGTCTTTTCATGAGGTGTCAACCTATGTGGTGCTTTATTAGGAAAACTAGCTCCAGGTATCAAATCCATACAATGAATTATACTTCTCATAGGTGGTAAACCATTAGGTACATTATCAGAAATGATGTCATGAAATTCAATCAACAAAGGTTTAACCTCAGGTGCATGTTCTAACTAATCTTGTTTCTCAGTTTTCCTTGGAATTAAAGAAAAACAAACATTTTGTTCTTTCATTTCTCTTACAACCTTTTTACCATCAACCAAGCATACTCTGACTGTAGTACAGTGACCTTCATCAAAATTCTCTACTAAAGACAATAATACTTGTTTCTTCCCATCCATCCAAATAATATATTGATTCAATCTACCATCATGCAAATCTTTCCTATCATACTTCCAAGGTCTACCCAAAATAATATGACAACAATCCATAGGCATAATATCACACAAGACTTCATTATGATAATTCCCAATTTTGAATTTAACAAGGCACTGTTCACTTACAATTAGTTTATGATCCTTCTAGATCCAAGCAATATGGTAAGGCTTAGGATGTCTCAATCTCTGCAACTGCAATTTGTTAACCAACTCTTCGAATGCCAAATTATCAAAACTTCCACTATCAATGATTACCTTGCAACATTTTTCAACGATCTTACATCTGGTTCTGAACAAAATTTTCCTTAGTACAGGTTCCTCATCAACTTCTTCATTCCACAAGATCCTTCTTGGCATCAAGTTCTCACCATGTTTAGGTTCATTAGACATTTCCTCAAATTCTTCACAAGCTAAATTATTTATGCCATTACCTCCAGTCTTCTTTCCAGAGTTAGTACATTCAAAATCTCTATGTCCTTCTTCACCACATTTGTAACAAGTACCTTTAAACCACTTGATTTCTCTTCTCTTTTCCCATTATTGTTATTCCTAGAGTAACCAATATAGCTACCTCTAGAGTAGTTACCTCTTTTAGCAGGTTCATATTTCCATCCTTTATCTTGTACTGCACTACTTTCTCCATAAGATCTGCCTCTACTTCTCTGAAATCTGCCACCTCTTCCTCTTTGTCTTTGTTCATGTCTATTTGTCAATCTCTCTTCTTCCTTCAAAGAAAATTGGTACGCTTCTTCCACACCTTCTATTTTCACATAACTAATCTCATCTTGAATAGATATTCTTAAACCCTTTAGGTATCTATACACTTTCTCAACTTCATCATCCACATGTCCAAATCTGATATCCAACTTGTAAAATTCCTCAGTATATTCTTTCACACTCATGTCCTTTTGTCTCAAATTTTGCATCTTTCTCATCAAACTAACTTGGTAGTCAGCTGGAAGAAACTTCTTCTTTAGCTCTCCAAGCATCTTCATCCATGTCTTGATCTTTTCTATTTTTCTTCTCTTTTGTCTCTCAGTTTGCAAATGATCCCACCAAAGAGATGCATGACCTTTCAAATTTGCAACTGCTATCTTAACCTTCTCATTATCAGGATTACCTTCATACTCAAAGTATTTATCCATCTCAGATATCCAATCCAAAAGTGTATCAGTCTCAAGTCTTCCATCATAGCAAGCAACTTCAACCACAGGTTTGGAGTTAGCCTTAGGAAAATCCCTCAAGAGTCTTTCGTCATTCTGTTCAACTTTAGGTTCAAGATTAGGTGTTTCTTCTTCTTCATCACTAATATCTTCAAGATGTGTGCCTCTTATTTGGGTTGTCTCTATAGTTTCAAGCCTAGTTGCAATCTGCCTCAACATATCCATGATAGCATTATCATTTCCTCTACCATGAACCATCTTGAAAATCAGGTTCCAGCAAGATCGTAACCTTCTATGATTTATAGGGCAAATCTCAAATCTGCCACCATACAACCAATCCAATAAGGTTCTCCATGATCCAATCCACAAGAAATAACTTCACTCTGATACTACTTGACGCAAGGGCAAGGTAGGTGAAGGAAGAATCAAAGTTAATTAAGACTACTTAAACCCACAAACATGCCCTGGGAAGAGTTACACATAGAAGCAATGTAAATAAGCCACATGAAATCAGTGAAAACACAATGGATATGAGACAAGCATCTGGGTGCAACAAAAGAACAATTTTATTAATCCCTCAACATGCCTGACTATGAGGCCTTCCGAGTTTCAGCCATATACATGAGAATTATGCATTCAAAATCATAGCTCGCATATTATCTTCTTAATTACTTCTGCTACTGCTAGCTGATACCAACTAAACAACCTAAGCTCCAAATATATAGCCAGCAAAGCCAAAAGTCAGCTAGTCAGGCATTTAATTACAATATAGGTCCACTTAGGAAGAGAAAGCAAAACTAAAGCAAGAAATAAAAAAAGATAATGCAAAGTTGGATTTAAGTCCACATGTGAACCAAGAATAGATCCCCAACCGCGCAAGATCCAATTTACCCACATGGAACCACGCAAGCTGAAATACTACACGTTTCATGAGCGAAATTGGCATAAAATTGATGCCCAAGGAAAATTGCGATAACTTCCAGATCCAAGTGGATTAGGACGTGCGATCTTAGGGAAATGCTCACAATTAGGTCCACATCAGTGCACAAACTTTGCAAGACAAGAAACCAATAGCAACATCGGCGACAAAACAAACATTAGACTTGTACAAGAAAATAGGAAATATTTTTGGTGATGCAAGATTGCTCAAGACCCAAGATGCTCCTACATCACTCGGCCAAGTAGTATTCATCTGAGTAGGATTCAGCCAAATCCTACTTGACTGAATACACTTGGATTATGGAATTAACATAGAGGCTAAAAAATTGATTCATAATCTAATGAGGAAAATTCCACTAGAGTATGCAAAATTTGTTTCTAGCTTCAATACCCAAAAGGTGACTTTGGGTTGTTCATATACCATGCCTTCATTTGATGCCTTCACAACGATTTTGATAGTAGAAAAATCAAACTTGATGAGCATGGAGATTCTCAAGTCTTCAAAGTCAAAGGCATTGGTGACTAATCAAGGGAATCAAGAAAAAAAGAAGTAGAAACCTTGGCAACAAAAGACACAAAAAGAGAAAGAGCAATGCACCTCCTCACCCCAAGGAAACAACAAAGGGAAATGAAACAAGAAGGATTTTATTACCTGTGCATATTTCAAGAAGAATGGACATGAAGAACATCATTTCTACAAGAAGGATATTCATGAACTCAAGAATCTTCTTAGGAAGAATCATATATGTCTACCTTCAAGAATGGCTACTTCATCCTCTTCTTCACATTCAGATTTTGATAAAGGAAAGGATCACACAAAAGGATAAGGGAAATGGACAAGCCTTAATTGCTACCTCAAGTTACGATTCAAGGAGATGGCTTCTACATTCAAGGGATTCTCATAATGTGGCATCTTCCCAGCCCATGTTTCCTTCATTTGATCCTTGTCATATGTCACCAATTTTTATGGGAAATCATAGGGTATGTGTAGGATCATGGTATGCCAAAAAGTGGCGATGTGAAAAAATGAACTTTTCACTCATCCAAAAGCACACTAAAAAGTTTTCTAAATTTTTAGTAGGCTTGGGTGTCAATACTCCTAGCAAAACCAAAAGCCAAAGCAAAGGCCTAATCGGATATCTGATATTATCGGATATCCATTTTTTGCCAAAAAATTATATTTTTGGCCCGCGACCACGTTCAACGTTTTCATTGTGAAAACATGGAATAGAGCTCTAGGTTTCAGATATCTGGTTTATTCTCATATCCCATTTTCTCAACAAGAAAAGGTAAGTTAAATTTTTAAGTTTTTATTGTTTTTATTATTTTTTAATTGAAATTTGTTATTTTTTATATAAAACTAGGGTTTAAATGAGATTTTTTATTGTTTTATAAATTGATTGTAATTGTCTATTTAGGTTCTAATTGTAATCAAACATGGACTCAAATCAATCAAAAAACCCTCTCAATGATCCCGCAAATAATCCAGAACCACCTCCAGACAATCCCCCACTTTCAGAAGATGAACCAGTCTCAAACCCTCGTCATTTAGAGGATCTCATAGGAGACAATCTAAATCATCTTAGAGGATATCATACCACTTATGCCAATATCCCCACATTGTGCCCCATGTTTTCCATGTTGAACTCCATTATTGAAACATGGAGAAACTTACAAAGCAACATAATGTTGCACTTCTTTGGCACGATTCCATGCATGCCCAGTTTGACGATGGGCTTGACTATGATCAAGTTATGAACCTAAACATAAAAAAAACATGACATATGTAATCTTTTTATGGATCCCAAAACCAAATTAAAAGTGGACCCTAAAAAACCCAAGTTTTCAATTAAATGGTGCACAAACGATGTAATACGTGACAATTTATGGGACCGTTGGTGGATGGTTTTTGATAGACCACCTCATAGCAATTCGGATGTCCCATTTTATTTCATTAAAAATTTGTATGCTGAATTTGTGCTCGGTCACAAGGTAAATTTTTGGATTATGAGACCGAACCAAGGTGTAGGCTTAGGCACTCCTCAGGATAGGCTATGGGCACGCTAGCTGAAATCCCACACATATGTCCCCCCTCCTGAGATTTCACCACCTCCTACAATGCAGCATCTTCATATTATTGTTGAGGCCGGCTCAAAGACTATTCGAGCCATTCACACCTTGAGTGATCTACTGGTTACATAGAGCATGACATTGTTTCCTTCTCGTGTTGATGTTTTTTGCCCTTCCACATCCTCCACGAGCTCACATGTTTGTGTGCTCCACACTTGCATTATGTGCAAGAATCTGTGCTTAGGTCCCCTGAATGATAGCGATGCATATAGCTACATCTTTGAGGTGGATGATACTACACAACACACTACAGGCACTGAAGCACCTCATGAAGATGTGCATCAAGGGTATAAAGAGCCATAGACTCCTACTATTATGGTAAGAGTATACAGTTCACTTTTTACATTGTATTTAATTTTTAAAAATTTTATTTTTAGTAGAATTTTCTTATAATGATTTCCCACTTATGTTTTTTTCAATGTGTTACATTTATGTTTAGTTGATGATAGAGGAGGATATGACACAAGTGGAGGGGTCCACTCTTTCGGCCATATCATTTCGCCTTGACACTTCCACAGTACATATGTTTTAAGGTACTCATTGACTTCCTTTTATTATAATAATATATGTACATTTGTTTTCTAATTTTTACGATCATCTTATTACATATTGATGCAAGTGTCACCAGTTGACACTAGGGGCAATGTGAGGGGCTTTAGGCATCGGGCGTTGACAAGGGGAAGGTAATTAAGTAATTTAGTTTGTTTATGCATACATGTATACTTGTCAGTTGTGCGTACTCATTTTTAATTTACATGGTTTATTTGATAGAGGGTGGTGTCTGATGATGTCGTGAGACCCTTTCACCACGATAGAGTCATAGCCCCATGGTTCGTATATTTTGAAAGTTATTTGTGTGTATTTTACTATCAAGTATATATAATATGATCAAGTCATGATTGTATGAAGTATCTGTTTGACTTCTATAGGTCACCCCTAGTTTGAGGAAGGTAGAATGTCAAGGGTTTGTATCACTGATGACTCAACTGACATTTCCTGAAGAAAGTTCAACACAGGTAAGTTTTAATGTTAATTCAGTTATTTTGTAAACATATATTTTCTACCAAGGATTTAACATTAAATAGTATAACTCGTAGATAAATATCATGTTCACCAAAATATACAGGTTAGAGTCAACATTGGTGGCATTGTCCCTTCGCTACCAAGGACATATATTAGGTCTCCTATCCGCGTGAGGAAATAGGGAGGCAAGGTACATGAGAGTTCAATTTTAGTTTTTTTTATTTATTATTGTTGACTATGATTTTGAATTTTATTTTTTATTTGTAGAAACCATATAAATTAAGTAATCTAACTTGGGGTTTCACTTTTATGTTTGAATGCAGGATCCATCAGAGCCAATGAGTACTTCAAAGAGACTGCATTTTGATGATCCACTAGTAGAATAGGATGTCCTAGAAACATTTGTAGTTGAACTTCTTATTTTGAGATGTCATATGACACATTTTGAGATGGTGTATGCCACATTGTATCTAGATATGTTGATTTTGTAAATATGTACAGAAGTATTGTTCATTTTGATATATATGAAACTTGATATTCGATCCAATTTGTTAATTGTGTGTTCATTTATTCATTGTTAGTATGTAAATATGCTTGTGTCTATGTACTCATGTGTATGATTTATGCCTTAAGTAAATTCATGTATATTCAAGTACATTCTTCATAACCTAAATTCATGTGTATGGACTATGTGCATGACTTAAGTGAATTCATGTGTATGCTTTATAATCTATGTGCTACATGTATGCTTGATGACTTAAGAAAATTTGTGTCTATGCTTTATGTGCTATGTGTGTTCATATGTGTAATTCATTATTTAAGTGAATTCAAAATTTATCTGCTTCATTGTATTCATGTGTATCTGATTCTCTCAACCAAGAAAACCCTTCAAAGTTCACTTTACAAATATGGTAATGACCTTATCAAATCAACTCTTATGCAATGTATCAGGTTAGAACTCTATTATACATGTCAAAGACACATAGTTACATGAGAATCAGTAAGACCATTCATGGAATGATGCTTCTACATCAAGATTTTGTCAAACTCTTATTGAGAAAATAATGAACTATCATTCTACATACCAAACCCTCCTTTCTAGGGTCTGTAGGCCAGGGCTTGTTCAAAAAGACTCTTACAAATATCTCTAGATCCCTCCAATGGATCTAACACATCCCTATAGACCCCAATAGCATATATCCATCACAAAATATACTCATCCATTGGAGTATATGCTCGCAAAAATGACTAGTGTTGCTTAATGCACCTTCAATCAACATTTACCACCATTTATGGTCTCTCCACCACCATATATATCTAGTATATCCTTGCAACCAAACACTATTGTAGAAGACACTAGAGTTAATTTCTTGCCTTAAAATGCCAATGAATTGATGCAATACAAACACAGAAGTGATAACAAGATAATAGAAAATCAATTTACTCCATTTCAAATCACAGACATATTCCACAATGCATTCAAATGACCATCCTTGGTCTCTTCACATTTGCCAATGATCTTTTATGGTCATGCCCCCATTTCCCTTGGACCAGAACCATCTATCCATTGTGGGTACAAACCAATGCTTTCATCATGTCTAGTTGGGTAGGTTTACCCTAGGAATGGTCCCACTTTGGCTCTAATTGACACACCAGAATGCTCGCCAACATATGCAATTGTGCTTAGTGGACCGTGGGAACACTTTGGTCTGACATGTTCATTAACATTCTACTAACTTCTTGTTCCAAACAAGGTTTTCACTAGCATTTACCCACCCAATGAGAGCTAACAGCGTAGACCATTCAGTGCCAGGATGAACGGTTTGGAAGAAACCCAGCGGTGCAACTTTTAACTGACCCTCACTGCAATTTTTGGCATCAACCAAGATTGGCGTCCCAAATTCAAAAAAATTCAAATCTCCTAGAATAGAGAGAGGTTATTGTAGGCCTTTGAAACACATTTTTCTGATACCTCTCACGGGGTCTGAGATACGAACCTCGAAAGATCACTGCCAAATCGTGCTTAGTGCACCTTGGGGACACTTTGGTCTGGCATGGTCCTGAACGTTCTAGTGACTCAGTGGTCCAAACAAGGTTGTCACTAGAATTTACCCACCCAACCAGAGCTAATGGTGTAGACCATTTGGTGCCAGGATGAATGGTTTGGAAGAAACCCAGTGGTACAACTTTCAACTAACCCTTACTGTAAGTTTTTGCATCAAGTGAGATAGGTGTGCCAAATTCAAAAAAAATTGAATCTCCCAAAATGGAGAGAGGTTATTTTAGGTGTCAAAAAATTAGTCCTATAGCATCTCATAGAACTTCGATACCTCTCATGGGGTATGAGATACGAGCCTTGAAAGATCGCTGCTCAATCGTGCTTAGTGCACTTTGGGGACACTTTGGTCTGACATGGTCACAAACGTTCTAATGACTCTGTGGTCAAAATAGGGTTGTCACTAGCATTTATCTACCCAACCAGAGCTAATGGCATAGACCATTTAGTGCTAGGATGAACAGTTTGGAAGAAACCCAATGGTGCAACTTTCAAGTAACCCTCACTACAAGTTTTGGCATCAAGCAAGATTGGCGTGCCAAATTCAAAAAAAAATCTAATCTCCCAAAATGGAGAGAGGTTATTGTAGGCCTCTAAAACATAGTCTTGTAGCATCTCACAATTTGTTGATACCTCTCACAGGGTTTGAGATACGAGACTCAAAAGATCACTGCCCAATCGTGCTTAGTGCACCTTGGGGACACTTTGGTCTGGCATGGTCCCGAATGTTCTACTGTCTCAGTGGTTGAAACAAGGTTTTCACTAGCATTTTCTCACCCAACCAGAGCTAATGGTATAGACCATTTAGTGCTAGGACAAATGGTTTGGAAGAAACCCAGTGGTGCAACTTTCAACTGACCCTCACTACAAGTTTTGGCATCAAGCAAGACTGGTGTGCCAAATTCAAAAAAAATTGAATCTCCCAGAATGGAGAGAGGTTATTGTAGGCCTCAAAAACATGGTACTATATCATCTCACAGTTTTTTGATACCTCTCACAGGGTCCGAGATATGAGCCTTGAAATATCGCTGCATAATCGTGCTTAGTGCACCTTGGGGACACTTTGGTCTAGCATGGTCCCAAACGTTCTAGTGACTCAGTGGTCAAAATAGGGTTTTCACTAGCATTTATACACCCAACCAAATCTAATGGTATAGACCATTCAATGCCAGGATGAATGGTTTGGAAGAAACCCATTGGTGCAACTTTCAACAAACCCTTACTACAAGTTTTGGCATCAAGCGAGACTGGCGTCCCAAATTCAAACAAATTTGAATCTTCCAGAACAAAGAGAGGTTATTGTAGGCCTCTAAAACTTGATCTTGTAGCATCTCATAGTTTTTTGATACCTCTCACGGGGTCTAAGATATGATCCTTGAAATATCGTTGCCCAATCGTGCTTAGTGCACCTTGGGGATACTTTGGTTTGGCATGGTCCTGAACATTCTAGTGACTTAGTGGTCAAAATGGGGTTGTCACTAGTGTCTACCCACCCAACCAGAGCTAATGGCATAGACCATTTAGTGCCAGGATGAATGATTTAGAAGAAACCCAATGGTGCAACTTTCAACTAACCCTCACTGCAAGTTTTGGAATCAAGCGAGACTGGTGTCCCAAATTCAAACAAATTTAAATCTCGCAGAATGGAGAGAGGTTATTGTAGGCCTCTAAAACTTGATCTTGTAGCATCTCATATTTTTTTGATACCTTTGATGGGATCCAAGATACGATCCTTGAAATATCATTGCCCAATCATGCTTAGTGCACCTTGGGGACACTTTGGTCTGGCATGCTCTCGAACATTCTAGTGACTTAGTGGTCAAAATGGGGTTGTCACTAGTGTTTACCCACCTAACCAGAGCTAATGGCATAGACCATTCAGTGCCAGGATGAATGATTTGGAAGAAACCCAGTGGTGCAACTTTCAAATGACCCTCACTGCAAGTTTTGGCATCAAGCGAGACTGGCGTGCCAAATTCAAAAAAATTTGAATCTCCCAGAGTGGAGAGAGGTTATTGTAGGCCTCAAAAACATGATTGTGTAGAATGTTTTAGTTCTTTGATACCTCTCACAGGGTCCTAGAGACAAGCCTCGAAAGATCACTTCCCAATCGTGCTTAGTGCACCTTGGGGATACTTTGGTCCGGCATGGTCACGAACGTTCTAGTGACTTAGTGGTCCAAATGGGGTTGTCACTAGCATTTACCCACCCAATCAAAGCTAATGGTTTAGACCATTCAGTACCAAGATGAATGATTTGGATGAAACCCAGTGGTGCAACTTTCAACTTACCCTCACTACAAGTTTGGGCATCAAGCAAGACTGACGTGCCAAATTCAAATAAATTTGAATCTCCCAAAATAGAGAGAGGTTATCATAGGCCTCTAAAACATGGTCCTTTAACATCTCACGATTTTCTAATACCTCTCACGGGGTCTGAGATAGGAGCCTCAAAAGATCGATGCCCAATCGTGCTTAGTGCACCTTGGGGACACTTTAGTGTGGCATGGTTACGAATGTTCTAGTGACTCAGTAGTCAAAATGGGGTTTTCACTAGTGTTTACCCACCCAACCAGAGCTAATGGCATAGACCATTCAATGCTAGGATGAACAGTTTGGAAGAAACCTAGTGGTGCAACTTTCAACTGACCCTCACTACAAGTTTTGGCATCAAGCAAGACTGGCGTGCCAAATTCAAAAAAAATTGAATCTCCCAGAATGAAGAGAGCTTATTATAGGCCTCAAAAACATGGTCGTGTAGCATCTCATAGTTTGTTGATACCTCTCATTGGGTCCAAGATACGAGCCTCGAAAGATCACTGCCCAATCATGCTTAGTGCACCTTGGGGACACTTTGGTTCGGCATGGTCATGAATGTTCTAGTGACTCAGTGGTCAAAATGGGGTTGTCACTAGCATTTACCCACCCAACCAGAGCTAATGGCACAAACCATTTGATACCAAGACTCTCTCTCTCTCTCTCTCTCTCTCTCTCTCTCTCTCTCTCTCTCTCTCTCTCTCTCTCTCTCCTCTCTCTCTCTATGTCCCCTCTCTCTCTATCTCCCTTACGTATTATTAAACATATAATATAAATATTTAATACTAATATTATACTATTATGCAATAGAGAAATAAATAATAATAATATAATACAATACTAATATAAAAATTTATATAATACTAATGCTATGCTATGATCATTTTATATTAATATAAAAAAATTAAATTTGTAATATATAACTTAAAATTGAAAAAAGTAGTCAACGCATTTAATATTAACATAAAAAAAAATTTAGTAACTTATAATTGAAAAAAGTAGTGAAATTGAAATGTTGAATTGGGTGGGAGATTTCGGATATCCGATATTAGTGGATATCCATAATTATAGGATATCTGATTAGGCTTGGTATTTGCCTTGGGCAAAGTCAAACGTGAATGGTCAACCCATTAGGCATGTTCAGTAGATTTGTTTTGATCTTGAGACTTTGACCATGTATCTGATGACTTTTTTTCACCCAAAATTGATGAAACGAAAAGGGTTTCTTAAAGACATTATCAGCTTTCCATCAATATAATTGCTATCAAATTTTGAGTTCAGTAAGTAGTTATTACTTATTTGTTAATTGAGTTATCTTTAAAGTCGTAATTGACATACTGATTGAAAACAACTATAACTTTTAAACCATTTAACCTTTTTGAAATTTGAAACATGCATCACATTCTATGCTTCGCCTGCTATAAGAAAAAAAATTCAATTTTGTAAAGTTTAGAATTAGTTAAGGTGGTTAGACACAGGATTTTTTATATTTTGAATAAGTTGTAGCAGAAACTTCATATTTAATTATTTATTTGGGAAAAAAATACACAAAAATATGCATCACATCCAGGCATGAGTCTACTACTTATATCTAGAATCTTGGAAAAATATATCATCATTTGATTTTGATTAAGGTGGTTAGACATACACGTACTTTTTATCTTTTCCCTAAAATTTGCATAATACTACATTGAAATCTAAAATTTTGAACCATTAGATTAATTTTTTTTTCAAACAAGGGCTAGTAGTTTAGAAACTAAATTCAATTTGTTATATATTCTACTCTTAAAACTTTTTCACATAAGATTTATAGATGTTCAACTTTTTACGTCAAGTTGACTAACCCTGATTTTTTGATTTTTCATTTCCACTTAAGGCCATATTTTGGTATACCATGATACTGCACATACCCCATACATGAATGTGATTGGGAAAGGAACTATTGATAAGGGGGATGGAACCTTCAAAGATGTGTTGTGTGTTCCTCACCTAACTCATAATCTCCTTTCCATTTATCAACTCACTAATGGGGCAACAAGGAGGATTGTGGAATTCATACCTAATTTAGTTATTATTAGAGACTTGGAGAGTAGAGATATCATGGCTATAGGGGTGGTTGATCATGAAACTTAGTTATAGTACTTTTTAGACCTTTCTCATAATGATGACAGTGATTCCTTAGCGGACTTTGATCACACTTTGAGTGTTGATTCAGACTTTGAGGAGAACTTTGGCTACTTGAACTTGGGTATTCTCACATGTGATCAAGTTCTTGATCCATCCATTCCTTCTCCTCCTATTGATATCACATCTATTATAATTCTTGATGATTCCTTTATTCATAAAGCCATGGGTCCATGTGATTTAGTGAAACAACATATTTATTGTCTTCCAGACTCAATTCTATGGGATGACTACTTGACAAACATTGTAGGTTTGTTTATGGAGTCCTACATTGTAGATTTTGGAGACACTATTGATGACATTCATCTTCTCTTTGGTGAAGATAATATTTCCTCAATTGTTTCAAGGGAACATGTTGACCCTCATCTTAATTCTCTACTTGATTATTCTTTCAAGGTTCACATGATGGTGGATACTTTGATACAACATTTGGAGGAGGTCACTATATCTTTAGAGGAGACACTTGAGTCTTTGACACATGTTCTACATTCGTCCTCAGTTGATCCTAACTTTTCTTTTTTAGTAGAGTGGCCTAGTACACATGATTTGGAGGATGCATCTTTTAGTAATGACATGGGGACACTTGAGAAAGTTTCAAAGATTCTATACATTTTGAGATTTTTTACTATAAATTAGGGAGGCTTCATACATGCACCTTTAGTTTTGTTTCTTCCTAAGGGAAGGAATTATGTTCTACACTCATGTAGTAGTTTCTACAACAAGCATGGAACATCTGCCATAGTTGTACATTCTACGTTGAGGGGGGGCTAATTTGTCTCTCTTTTACTTCTTTCCTTTATGGGGATTCTTGATTGTATATATATTCAATGTATGTCATAATGGAGGGGTCTTCATTACTCCATCCATGCATCTTATTTGTTTTCATCTCTCTTTTTGCGGGAGGGTTTTTCCCATGAGGTTTTCCCTCTTTCTCTGATTTATGAGAGATTTCATTCCATATAGTACATGGGTACCTAACATGGCCTAGAAGTTAGGACCCATCATGCATTGTCATCTAACTTTGTTAGCTTAAGTGAATTCCCTTAAGATGCACTTAAGGGGGGTATTGGTGTAATCAAATATTCTTAATTAAAATTTACTTAAGTTTACTTAGGATAATCCATTGCATATTATTTTTCATGTAGACACCTAGGATTTTGCATCTCATTTTAGCACATCGTGTAGGATAAGTTCCACTTTATGTGTGAGATCCACCATAAGTACTCTTATCATATTATCATCCTCTCATTTTTGCACATGTTGCACATACTTCATTGTAAAATGGTGGATGATCCACCTTAGGTGGACATGTGATACATCTTGTCTAGTTGATAGTTTATCACTTACATCACTCCAAGTTGTCAAGCATTGCCTTTATATTTAGGTACATCTACTTTGTACTTAATTAATTTTGTATTCATTATCATTTGATCAATATTGAATCAATCATTTGATCATTTAATTTTCCTATCTCTCTTATGCTATCTATTGAGCTTATAGATCTTGGCATTTCATTACTTTCCTTAGGAAAAATTTTCTAGTACTGATATTGAGTGTCAATCGTATAGGATTGTGAGATAGACTAGTCTGATGCTCACCTAGAGTTATCTCACATTTTTTATAGTAGACACTTGATTGGTTGTTCTGCTATTATTGTAGAGAGATTTTTTATTTCTTGTGTTCAGTGATAGTATGGTCATCGATAGGATATATCTACCGAGATGACCACATATGCTCATTTTGTCAATGAGGAGAGACAAGGTTGGGGAGCCAAGATATCTTATGCTCTAATTTTTTAGGAGTTCACTAGCCTGAGGTCAGTTGCCTGAGATTATCTTCCAAATGTAATTAATGGCAGATTTATAGATGCATATATACAACACTTGATTTCCCATCCCTTCCCAAGTTTCACCTCCCTGAAGGAGATAGAACTGAGGATAGAGGACCCCGAGGATGAGGTTGTTCCCAGGAGAGGTAAAGAGAGACCAGGAGGAAAAGATGGTTGTAGGCCTGGAGGTAAAGATGGTGGTAGGTCTAGAGGTAGAGATGGTGGGAGAGCTATAGGTCATGCTAGTGGAGGTGGAGATGAAGATCACAAGATAGGAGAGTATGGTACCTTAGGTGCACTTGACATTACTAGGGGACATGAGACTATGGAGGGAGATGTTGGAGATGATAGCCTTCAGGTGAGGGGAAGGGATGGATGTTCTTACTAGTGATAATCTAGGGTATTTTCTATTTCAAGAAAGAGAACCTGTAGACTTGTTCATTCTATTGGTGATCCAAGTGCTGAGAAGAGTTCCTTATGTTGATGCAGACAAGAGAGGGCACAATTGAGGACACAAGTGTCTATTTTACAATACTAGCTAGTGGAGTGTGATTGTCACATGTAGGAACTTACTACGGAAACAAATAGAATGTAGTGTGATGTCACCCATCAAGGGCATATGGCTTCATATTATTATTCACTATACATTATTTTAGTACCTGATCCTAATACCAAAGCTCCCTCTTATTCATCTTTTTTTGCATACTATGAGGGTGTTGTTCCTTCTCTGACAAGAGATTATGTACCACCTCCTACCCCTCATCCATATCCTGAGGGTGGGAATCAGACTTGAGATAGATGATACAATGTTAGTGAAATTATTTAATAATTTAAGAGGAATGTTAGTGAAATTGTCACTTGCAGCCATGGGACATTTTAAGGTGTCTACACTAATCACCCTAAGAAGAATGAGAGCATATCATTGTTACTTTTGATTTCTAGACACAATGAACATGGTGTTAATTAACTAGATCATTAATCTAATGGAACTCCACCAAGTTTAGCATTTTGATCACCCAAAAAGGTGAGAGCATAGGCCTACTATCTTTTTGCACAAAAGAAAGGGGTCTTTCCTAATTAATCTACGTGATTAAAATGAAATATGTCAGAGTAAAACTGAAAAGGTATGAAAATAAAAGGGGTTAGAGAGTGCACCTTGTTCAAAGTTAATGCACATTTTTGAGGTTTTTAATTTTCATTACATTACCTCGGTGATCATTCCATCTCCTAAGCATCCACTTCCATACACATTAGTCCCACACAAGATAAGAAAAGTGAAGGAAAGCAACATGCAAGCAAACAGGAATCACATGCAAGTGCAATAGAAAGGCATGTAATAAAATAAACAACATGCAAACAAAAAGGAATCACATGCAAGTGAAATAGAAAGGCATGGAATTAAAAAAAAGCAACATGCAAATAAAAAAATAACATCTAAGAAAAAAAGAATGGAACACAAGAAAAGGGAAAGGAATGCAAACTAAAAACATGACATGCAAGCAAAAAGAAAGGCATGCAAACTAAAAACATGACACGCAAGCAAAAAAAACTTTAGGCATACAAATAAAAATGCAATATGCAAACTAAAAAAAATGACATGCAAGCAAAGGTAAAAAGAAAGATATACAATTCAATTATGCATCCCAATTAATACTAGATGAAATTTGTTTGTTTATTTTTTCGATGCCCCATTAAGAAAGGAAATGTGATTAGAATAACCAAAATTATTGCTCTTTTTCTTCCTAATTAAAATAATTATGAATTTAGAAGCTGAAGATGAAAGAAAAAGAGCCATACGACTGAGACTAGAAGTAAAATGGGTTGTCTTCAAGTGTTGTCAGGTTATTCTTCACATCGGGATCACCAAATGTAGTAGGGGTAGATCTGCATAGATCTAAACAAACAAATCAGTAGCACTGGACTAATCAAGAAAACTTGTAATCATCATTAAACCATACTAACAACAAAATAACAAGTATCATATTCAGAAATTAACAAACTAATGCAAACATACAAACTGAATGATACTAGAGGCTTATGTTGCTCCTCTTTTCTATGTTTGGGGTGTGGCCTTGGAGGTGATCTAGAAGCATCTAGACTCAAGAGCTCTGAGAAATATGACAAAAGATTTCATTGCTAAGGATTAAGTAAAAATGTAGCATAAGTTTGATGCAAATTCAGAGATGAAAAATGTTAGGAATAAGGGTTGCTTACATATTAATTATGGGTTCAACAGATGATCAAGATCAATCAAGGAAAATCAAGATCGACAGACAAGAAGAAATGAGACTAGAGAAGATTTTGGCAAGTTTCCAATTTCACTCGAAAAGAGGAGCGTTGAACAAAGAAAGGTTGGATAGATATTCCCATTTTTTAAGAGATAAAGTTTCTATAAAAGTGTGATCAAAGAAAAACTAACCTATTTGGAACAAGCATATAAATTCAAACATTAGTCTAAGAGAATATTCCTAACATATAGAGAAAACTATTCGCTAATTCATTCGGATAGAACCAAAACAGGAGCACCATGTCACTGTTTGATTTGTTCTTGATTTAGGGATGTGAGTGCGCTCTCAAAACACTTGGAGCATATCCCTAATGTATATTAGGGGGGATAGGATGGATTAGGGACCATAAGAACCCCATAGTGGCACAATATCAGGTATAGTTCACCTGATTTTCCCCTAAGGCCTTAAACATCCTATTGAAGATGAAATGCAAACTGATGCAAAAATGATTAATCTAGAGTTGATTTTAGTCCAAATGAAACATGATATGATTCTAAGAAATACAATAAAAAGTAGGAAACTAAGATTAAAATCCAAGTTATCTAAGCTATCATGTGTGTTAAGAAAGCTTGAAATTAACTAGATTAACAATTATGTTAAAAATCTTTAAGATCTAGAAACAATCTAACATTATAACACTACTATGAAATGATTATGTGAATTCTTATTTTTCTCTAAGTAGTGAGGGTATTTATAGGATTTGAGGAAGGGCTTGGGTTAGGAAGAGGAGTTAGGGTCAGAGGTAAGGTTTGGGGTAGAGTCTGGGGTAAGGTTAGATGGGCAAGGGTTAAGGTTGCTCAAACATGTGTGAGAAATAGTAGGGAAGTGTGCAAGGGGAACAAGGGTGGAAGAGAAGACATGGGTCTCTTTATGAGGTTGTAAGAGGCCTTAAAGAGTGCGTAAGGAGTCATTAATGAGTTTGTAAGGCTCATTAATGAAGGGGTTTGACCAAAATTAAAGGATACGTGGATTAGGCTAATAAGGTTAGGAAACACCTTCTAGATAGGTTTAGGAAAGGTTTAGGGAAGTTAGGAAAGATTAGGAAAGTTTAGAAGATCCTCGGGTTTTAGGCTTTAAATAAATATTTCTTTTATTTAGGGAATGTGACATCATTTATTAAATAATGATTCAATAAATGGGGGAAAATCACTCAAATTTGATTTAAATGGTTTGGGGAGGGATTCTTTAATTAAATGTGTTTGATTAAAATAAGAGGAATTAATGGCATAAAAATTAATTAATTAATTAATGATGATGTCATCAGGGGTTTTTGGAAAATAAAAATACTTTTATTTACCAATGGATTTTTAGGTGTCTACATTTTTTCCTTCTTTGATGCGATTCTGCAAGTGGCGTGGCATCAAAGACAAGAAAATAAGATACCCTAGGCTAGAATTAGAGGATAAGGAGTTGTGCCCCCTTGAGAAAATAACGCAAAGAGGAAACTTTGTGGAATTTTCTCGAAAAGAACACAGAAAGGAAGGGAAAGGATAAAGGAAGAAGGGAGGATAAATAACCAAACTTCCAAGAGAAAAGATGGAGGAATGCAGAATGCAGGATGAAGCTACATGCAAGGTGCAAGATTAAGTTGTATGATGCAGGATGCAAGATTAATCTATATGATGTAGGATGCAAGATTAGTCTATATGATGCAGGATGAGGAGGATTTGGGGAGCTCCAAGTGTAAATGTGGAGAGCACAACCTAGTTTTTTATAGAAATGCTAGAGACCTGCCAAGGATACTTGGATCACAAGGCCTTGTCACCAGTGTTGCATAGGAATGACATGAAAAAGACACGCAAGGTTTCCCCAACATCACACATGAACCGAAGAGGAAGCATGGTAGAAACAATGCTGGAGAAACCACAAATAAATGACATCTCTCAAGTGCACCATGTAACCTAGAAGATCACATGTAAACTATGCAAGGGTCATGTCTAACTGACTCACAGGTAGAAGAAAAATATCAAAAGACCTTGTCCAAGATTTCCCTCATTCGTAGTGCACCAAGATATAAAGGATCGTGGTGACTTTGAGGAGAGGGACAATGAGAAATCGTAAAATATTAAGAAGATCCAAAGGAAAAAATCCAAGACCAAAATGATAACTCCAAAAGACATGCTTTGCCAAGGAGAGAGATTGATTTGATTGATGGGGGGGAGATTTGATCTGAACGTGAAGAAGGAGACATCAACACAGACCTAGTTTGATTGGTGGAAGATTAGGTCTGCAGGAGGAAGAATACATCCTCAAGGACCCGATTGATGAGGAGAATGTGTGTTGTTGGCAAATGAGGAATCAAGGATAATCATTGTGATCAAGGATGGTTGAAAATTGATGTTGCTGAAGTACAAGGTTGGGTGGGACAAGATATCTGATCAAAGGTTGTTGTAGGACTGACAAGGATATGTACAAGATGTGATGAGATATGTACAACAGATGGGGAGATATTTACACCAAATATGTACAAAAGCTCAAGATTTGGGACAGGAAGATCTCGCTATATAGGATATTTATAGCATATGTAGAGGATTGGACTAGGATTGATTGTTGTATTGGATAGGCTTGAGGATAGAACACCTTGGGATTGATGGGCTTGTGGTGGGGATGGGGATTGGATAAGGAGGACTGGGATTTGGGATGGGGGGGATGTGATTTTGATAGATAATTTGATTCAGTCCACTATGTATGGTGCATATTTCTAGGTTTTCACCAACATACATGTCCAAGGCACTTGAATTGCCAAGTTTTCACCATTGGACGACTATTTTTCTTTTCTTTTTTTTTCTTTTTTTTTCTTTTTTTCTTTTTTGTATTTTTCTTCTTTTTTCCAATTTTTATGGATTTTTTGGGATATGTTGATTCTGGTTTAGGCATAGAACCTCTTCAGATGTATAATGGATCATTTGAAGGCTCACCTTCAAGTGTGGATAGCTGATAGGCTCTGGAGCCAAAGCATGTGGTGACAACATAGGGGCCCAACCAAGTAGGCTCAAACTTGCCCTTTTTCTCTCGATGTGCTTGCACTTTCTGATTTTCCTTTAGGACCATATCACCCACTTGGAATTGTCTTGGATGGACTTTCTTGTTATAACTCATTTTGAGTTGATTTTTGGTATACAACTAGGTCATCATATGCTTTCTACCTCTTTTCATCTAACAAGTCCAGCTGTGTGAGGCGTGCCACACAGTAGTCTTCATCGGGTGTATAGTTCTTCATGGAGACACGTAATGATGGGAGCTCAACCTCAATGGCTAGAATGGCTTCAACACCATCTACAAGGGAATATGGGGCGGTCTCTATGGGAGTGCAATAAGAAGTATGATAGGCTGAGAGGGTGGGATTTATTTGGAGGTGCTAGTCACGACCAGAATCATTGACAACCTTTTTAGGGATTTTCAAGATGGTCTTTTTGGTTGCCTCAACTTGGACATTTCCTTGAGGGAAATATGGACTAGAGAAATGGTGATGGATGTGGAGTCTGGCACATAGATCATCCATATGTTATTTTTCAAAAGGTGTGTAGTGATCGGTGAAGATGGTAAATGGCATGCCGAAGCATAAAATGATGCGGTACTATAATACCCCAAAAATGGGCTATAAGTTCATTAACTTCCTACATCTACAAATCGAATGAAATCAACATCAAAGTCCTAATCTAAGGCACATCTAAACATCATTGAATCATAATTGATTATCTTAAATTCTGCATCGGGGAATATTCCTAGTAATATTCCTAATCATCATAATTATTTTTAATTTAATGATTATTTGGCGATAAATCACATTTATCCTAAAGTTTGATTAATTGAATATTTTCATATTTAATTAATTAGATTTAATATCTTGCCACTTAATTGTGTAATTAAATTTAATTCTATCTATTATTAATTGTATTATTTAATTTTGACAATAAATCCAATATCTTATGAATAATTGATTAAATTCTTATTTAATTAATTAAAGCAAGTTGTCATTATTTCATAATATAGTTTTTAATAAAAGTTTGATAAAATAGTTAATTAACCCATAAATTAATTATTTTATTTTCAAAAATCAGTTAAGTTGAGCATAAATCGCTTTATTTATTTATTAAATCATAATTATCCATGTGCACATTCAAGGACCAGTTAAACTCAAATTGGAAAATCAATGCAAGTTGTTAGCTTTTTGAAACTCAACATCTTTTTGAGTTTTAAAGTTGATCTAAACTTCTAATTCGAGCTGAACTATGCTTTTGCATGATTTTTGTGACTTAATTATCTGTTATTTAAAAATAACTCAAAAATCAACCTGAGTTATTTGAGTGATTTATGGCTTTTTCTCATGCACCTCCAAAGCCCTAGATTTCTATAAAACCAAGGCTCAGCTCTTCATAATATATCTCTCAAATTTGCATCTCAAAGCATCTCATATTTTTGCACAATCACGTTGGAGAATTGCAATCGGAAGGATCAAAGCTCTTACGAATCGACACCTTTGTGAGATCAATTTCAAATTCATAGCTTTCATATTATTGTTAGAATTTTCATTCTCATATCATATCATTTCTAGATTAGCATTGCATATCAATTTTCATATTAGCATAGATTCATATCAATTTTCATCATATTATTGCATAGAAAATATAAAACAAAAATAGATTAATTGCATTCAATTTCATATCCATCTTTTGCATTCAAATCCTTCGTTTAGGTGTCATCTAGGTCACTGATCTTGATAACAATCTGAGAACATTAATCTCGCACCTACTAGAAGGCAGTAAATCGCTTGGTTAGATTAGATTTCAATTTTGCACGATTTTGATTTTTGCTAACCTCTAATGTTTTACTGAAGTGTTGTGTCTATAGATTAGGTACAATTTTCACACACACATTTCTGGCACCCACCGTGGGGCAACCCACCTTTACATGCTAGTTTTGATATTTTTTTGGAGCTAGAGCCCTAAAGTTTCAAAGATTTAATTTTATCTCTCAAACAGCTTCGATTTTTGCTCTAAAATTGTTTTTGTAGGTTGAAAACATATCAAAGAAGCTACAGTAAAAAATTCAGAATTTTCTGAGATGTTTTGAATTTTTAATAATTTTTTCTTGAAATTCCAAAAAAGATTAATATCTGACGCAAATCAGCATATTTTTTGGAAATTTTTATATTTTTAGAAATCTCTTTAAATTATACAAGGGTTCCATTCTTTGTATTTTAAATTTGGACACAATATAATAGCTCAAATAGTCAATTTACAAAAACTAGTATGTTTTGATAAAATGGGTCTCTAGGGCACAAATGAACAGATTTTTCTAAAATGTTTACATTTTTGGAAAGATCTCTATTTTTTAGTAGGGGTCCTTGTTCTTAATTTCTATTTTTATGGTCAACATCATATAAAAAAAAAATCAGATCTTGTTGACTAGGTCAAATGTAGCAAAAAAAAAATAAACTTTTGTGATGGGTATGCACTTCTTTTTTTACATGGTTCAATGAATGATATGAGTTGTCATTTGGATTAATTTTTGGTTATTATTGCTGATAATAATTGATTTTTAGAGCTAACCCTATGGTTTTCATAAGTTGAATATATGTTGCATATCTTGTTTGCTTATTTGCTTGTTGGAGAGTTCGTCACTTGCTTGCATGGAAAAGCTCAACAAGAATTGCTAAAAATTAGGTAAAATCTACTAAGCACCTTGTGAGGATCCTAGGTATTCTCCTTCATCTAATAAAATTTTAATTTGGGCTTAAAATAAATCTCTCGTGTGTCTAGCTTGGGTGATTCTTTTCATGCTTTTATTTCTACACACTTGCATAATTGATACTAGGTTGTGACCCCTTAAGGATTCATTAAGTAGTCTCAGATACTTGTGATTGATCTTGATTGCTATCTTGGGTTATTGGACATGCTAATTTGTCAGCCCCTCATTCCACCCTGTGGTTGCAATCTCAGCGCCATAAAGGGGAGGGGTCAACAGGAAAGAAGCGTTAAGTGTTCCACTTGGCAACCCTTTTGTGCTTTTAGGAACTCACTTGTTTTATAAGTTGGGGTCTCATTTTTAGCTTTTGTGAGGTGTTAAGTGCTCCACCTTGTGGACTCATCTCATATTCTCTTTAAGTGTTAAGTGTTCCTCTTTCTTCTTTTTTGAATACTTTTGGTAGATTTGCTTTTGGAAACATACATCTGTGCTCACATAGTAATTAGGCCCCATGAACACTATTTGTGGATCTTGAGAGAGGGGGTTCCTAGCAAAACCCTTCTCAATGAGGGATCCCTTGTAGGTGGGGAGGATACTTAGTGCATTTCACATGCAACTTGGTTAGTGCGTCTTCTCTTATTGATCGATACATTCTCTTCTAGGAGAGGTTGATAGATCACGTGTGGTAGACATCACGAGCTTTCGTGAATCAAAATTGGTTAGTGCATTTTCCCTTATTGATTGATACATTCTCTCTCTGGAGAGGTTGATAGATCACGTGGGGTTGATATCATAGACCTTGGTGAGACAAACTTTATCTTAGCATGTCAGATTAATCTGTTTGCTTTGTTTGGGTTAAAAGTGAAGAAGCATCAAAACCTTGGATCTGGAGACAAGTCCCCTTGTGGTATACTATTGTGAGTCACCTTTAGAGAGGGTTAACCATAGCAGACATTCCCTTCACAGGGAAAATTGCGTTGACGGAACCTCAAGCGGTAATAGCCATTTTCACCGTGGTAGTGACAGCCGCTATATAAATGTCCTTGTGGAAGAAATCTCCATGGGTATGATTCATTGTTGGGTTGTCAAATCTTCCTAGTAGCTCCTAAAGATTAAGTTCTCAAACTGTGTCAAAACCTTGGTGCGCCGGGATTGGAGTTCACCCCTTTGGATCATAAAAGTTGTAGAGTCAAACCATTACTAAAAACCCTAGCGAGGCCAAATTTTCATTTTATAGGGTATATGTGCATTATTGCAAAACATTTTTGGAACATACACAATTAGCGCTTTTGAGGAATAGAATGAATAAGTCACTTGATTGTTCATGCGCAAGGTTTCTTTTGCCCTTGTTCATTGTTTTCCGACATGCTTGAAATCACTTGCTTGCTATTTTGCATGCTTGTTTATCTATCTAGTTATTGAAAATGGACAAACCTGTTACAATCCTCAAATCTGGACATTGAAATTTGCAAACAATTCAAATCTGAAAACTCAAAATTTTGCAAAAATTGACATAAAATCCTTTCTGGAGTCAAAAGTCATCTCAGGAAGTCAAAAAGTCATACGAGTTTCCATCAAGTTTCATTTCATTACAACCCATCTATCATATGATTGGGTACCCAATGTCGTACGAGTTTCCATGCCAGCAAATTCTCAAAGTCAAAATCTTGCAATTGTCGTATGAGATTTTCAACTGTCGTTTCATTGCTACCGAACTGTCGTCTGAGATTTAAATTGTCGTTTCATTGCTACCCAACTGTCGTATGATAACCCACCCAGTGTCGTACGAGTTTGGATGCCAGAAAATTCCAAGAGTCAAAATCTTGCTTGCAATTGTCGTACGAGTTTTGCAACTGTCGTTTCATAACATACCCACTGTCGTACGAGTCTGTAGAGTGTCGTTTGGGAAATTTTTGAAAGTTGTCAAAAAAAATTGTTAGAATTGCCAGATATTCAACTTTTACAGCCTATTTTTAGAATTTGTCAAGCAAATCACTGTGTCAGGAACAAAGCAGTAGCTATTGACAATCAATACACATGTCTCAAAGAATCAGTACACAAGAGGAAGAAGCTCTAATCACCACTATGATGAAGCTCCAAGCTATGCAACTCCAGCTTGACAAACTTGAGAAAGAAAAGGAACCTAAAGAGTTCTCCATGGAAACTCTATGCTCTTTTCCATTTGATAAAGACTTGTACATGTCACCATGCCCGCGGACAAAATGTGAGCAACGTGACAACCCTTATGATACCTCCTCCATAGAGAGTGACACATCCAGCTTTGAATACTATGATGACTATGATGATAGACAATGTAATGATATCTATGACACCTCTATTCTTAAGAATCCTCCTCATCGTGTGTTCCTGCTTACTACAAATGGACCGTCACATTGGATAGATCGTGATGGTGATCCATATGATTCTAATTTGGAAAGAGATTTTGATGGCTTTTGTGGACAATACCTTGATTATGATCCATCTACTTCTGCTGAGGACTATAAAATGCATCGTGCTAGCTTGAAGCGTCAATACTATAAGAATCCTTCTCCTAAGGACTCTCTTGCTAAAAATAAAGATTATCTTCTCAAGCAAGATCATGTTAATGCTGAACCTTTGTCTAGCGATGGTTCCCTTCCATCCCCTACTTCCTCCAATACCCATACATTTCCTAAAGCTTTTGAGTCTTTCAAATCTTTCACAGAACCTTCATCTGACACAAGCCCTGATACTTTTCATGCGGTTCCCTATAGTTATCCTCTAGGGCTACCTCTTAAAGAAACTCAAGCTAACCTTCACTTGGCTGCAAATACTTTCAATAATAATAAAACTAAAGAGCCTAAGCCTTCATATGCTATAATCCCTACTTCAGCTAGTCCTCCACCATCTCTTCCAAAGTCATCCATACAATCCCAACATGCTTCCTTGTCCTTAGAAGTGGATCCATGTCAAGAGGACTCTAAAAATGATAAAGGAAAGAACATAAAAAAAGATCAAGATCAAGAAACCTCCATTTCATCCACTCCTTTTCACAATGTCCCTTATCTACCTCAGGGTTCTTTTGATCCTGCACACCCTTTTTCATGCATTCCACCATGTCTTAAGTCTTCTCCTAGGCAAGATCAAGCTACTACTTACACTGTTGAGCTTATTGACAATCAAAATAATCTTACTACGCTTGCACTTTCCAAAGATAATACTTCCATTAAGGTTGGTAAAAATGGTGTTGTTACTTCCGATGTTAAGCCTATTGAAAATCAAGAAACAAATTATGCACTTATGCTATCCAAAGATCCTTGTCAAGATCAAAGTCTTCCATCTTCTTGTTCTATCACTCCATGTTTGTTTCCACTTTCTACTCTTCCTAAGTCTTTGCAAGCTTTGAAAAATCCTATCAAAGAAGGTGCTCATATTCAAGATGTCCACGATTCTATTGAAAATTCTAATGCTCACTCTAAAGATGCTGATATCCTTGGTTGTCATATAGATGTTGATAAACTTATTGATTATCCTTTTGCGTCTTCCACTTCCATCCTTGGACCTCTTCCACCACTAATAAAGGCTTCACGTCTTTCTTCCATCTTGGGTCCTTATGTCCCTTCACCTTCCCCTCCTAACTCTCCTAATTTTCCATCCATCTTGGGTCCTTACGTCCCTTCATCTCCCATCTTTCCTCAAGATCAACATAGATGCATATCCTTGAATCCTTTTCATCCACCCACCCATTTAAACCATTCATATCCTCCTTCTTCTTCCACAAGTCCCAAGTCTTTTGGAAGTAACTTGAATGCTCAATACAAGAAAAAGAAGCAATACAAGAATCCATCAAAAAAAGAAAATCACCATATCTCCTCTAAACGACATGGATGCATAAAGTCAAAAGAGATATCTAAGACGAAAACTACAAGACAAGTATGGGTTCCAAAATCCATCATTAAAGATATTCTCTCCAAATTACCAAAAAGAAATGAAAAGCCTATAGCTATATGGATTCAAAAGTCTCTTTTGAAAGAGTCTGGTGTTGAGCAAAAAGTTAAGTTGACATTCAAGCTTCCAAAGGCTTCCACTTCATCTCCCTCCAAAAATATTCTTCCATTTCATGCACCTAAACCACAACCTCTACTATCCATTCACCATATTCCTTCATGTTTCCTTCATTCACATTTCCTCCATCCTCTCACCACCCTTCAAGGTATGTGTTGACGTTGATCTTGCCTTCCTTTCCACCTACCCTTTCACAATACTTCCATGCATTATCCTTCTACCTTCTATCATTTTTCCTCATTTGCCTATTCCTCCTATCTTCCAACCTCACTCACTTTACATAAAACCTTATCCTCCATTTTTCTCTTCCATCTCCCTTTCCCTATCAACATCTTTGAGCATATCATTTTAATTCCTTGGCATATCATGGTTTATCCTTTCAAGGAGCACTATCTAAAAAGCTTGCCTTCTTCCAAAAATTCAAAAAGAAATGAAAAATAAAATAAAATTGAAAATGTGCCTTGGTGAAAACTTGGAAACAGGCACCTTGGTAGCAAAAGTAAAGAGAAATAAATTCATCCTATGGTGAAAACCACTCCCTTGTGGCACCTTGGATAAGTACCATGATGAAAACTTAGAAATCAGGCATCATGTGTAGTTCTTCTACATATTTCATCCATTCCATCTTCTCTCTTTGATCTTGACAATGTTGATCTATACACGAATATTTGGCTATTTTGTGAGCTATCTTACGATGATCTTGCTTTCATTCCCTTCCTATTTAGCCTTCATATTTATTTTCCTCCATTCATTCTAGTCTTTTTCTATCATTTCCCCTTTGGTCTTGATCTAATAAAAAAAAGAAAGAAAGAGTAAAACACAGTGCTATGAAGCCTCTTGACATGTCTACTCCTTTGGACTACATCCTGTCTTTCTTTGGCATTACGCTTTTGTGATTTATCCTATGCTGGCCTTTTATTGCTTGTCCAAATGTGCTTTACATGACAATTTTTCCCTAGCTTGAGTATTCTTGAGAAGTTTTCCCTTGAGCATTTATTCCCTTCATTCTCTTTCATTCTCTTGTCTTCCATCTCTTCCACTAGCTTGCTAATCCCTCTTGTTCTCCACCTTGCTAGACATTGGGACTGCACGATATGATCTTACTTGGGAGTTTGCAATGGAAAAAGATGCTATCAAGTATACCAAGTATCAGAATAAGTATCAAAACCAGTATCAGAACAAGTATCAGAACAATTATCAGAATCAATATCAGAACAAGTATCAGAACACCTACTGGGGCTACACCTTTTTCTTTAGTTTATGGGTCTGAAGCGGTACTACCTATTAAGGTTGAAATCCCATCACTAAGAATCAGAATGCATGGTCTAGTAACTGATGATGACTACAGAGTGTCTAGGTTGCAAGAACTTGAACTACTAGATGAGCATAGACAAGCAGTGTATGATCATCTCAGAGTATATCAGAAGAGAATGTCTAGAGGCTACAACAAGAAAGTCAGACATAGAGAATTTCAGGTTGGCGATCTAGTTTCGAAAGAGAATCCTAAAAATCAATCACATCAAGAACGCAAGAGGAAGTTTGAACCCAACTGGCTGGGTCCCTTTGTTATCACTGCTACTTTTGGCTCTAGTTCCTATCAACTCTCAATGACTAAAGGAGAATAGCTCTGAGAACCAATCAACATTCTCCATCTGAAGAAATTCTACGCCTAAGGCATTCAGTCTATGGTAAAATATCCTGAAAAAATTATAAAAATCATAAAAAGTCCTTAAAAAATGAACATCTTGGTGAAAACCTAGCAATAGGTGCCTTGATGATTCACAAAAAAATAAAAAAATATCAAAAATTCAAAAAAAAATTGAAAAAAATGAAAAATACAAAAAAATGAAAAAAAAAAAAAGTGCCTTGGTGAAAACCTAGGAACAGGCACCTTGGTAGCAAAAATAGAATCTTTGCCAAGATGGTGAAAACCCGGCAAACGGGCGTCACTTATTTCAAAATGCTCCATCTATCAGTGCAATCTTGGTCTTTCCTAGCTTTTCATCTTGCTTTAGTTTGTACATATCTCCCGGTTTGTTTCTACATTTCCAATTTTTCAATAAGTCGATCTGTGCACCAATCAGCTCAAGCGTCTGTATCCTATCAATGTTCAAACTTGGGGGCAATCAATGCAATATCCTATGGTCTCCCATGTATCTGAGACGTGTCATATCTAGTCAGAGTCATTTTGAAGCTATATCTGAGTCAGTCAGTCAGTCTCCTCTCCAGAAAGGATTTTTGCATCTACAATGCAATCAACATCAAACACAAACTGAAAACAATCTGTGCTTTTCATGCTTTTATCTCCTTGTATGCTTACTGATTCACATTGAGTTTTTTGCATATTGTGTCCCTTTGAGCTCTTCGATGATGTCCTTTATAGGATTTAGAGAGTGATGACTGGGGGCATAATCTTTTCTTTGTCTTCTTCTTGTATGTCAAAATCTAACGTCTTTGGAAATTTTGGATTGAAATGGTGTCCAACTATAAGAGCCTCTATCTCGAATTGGATGGCCATGCGTACCTCAACCATTGATACCCAAAAAATTCAAGGAAGTTTGATCTAACTATTGTCTTTTTGAGTGAAGTTCTTTCTCCTACTGTGAAACATGATCTTACCTAAGGATGTGAATGATAAAGGGTCACTACGGGTAATTCACACTGGATTTGGAATGATCTCTTGACTATTTGATGTGTTTGTAATGCAAGGCGTATTCAAGTCATCACGACATTTATGTTTTGATGCTTATACAAATTGCTATATCAAAATGGACATGATATTCAGGTCATCTTGGAGCTTGTGCCTTGGTGCTTGTATCTAATCTGACATTCCGAAAATAAAACCAATATTCATATGTCCATGGTCATTTGACCAGTGGGTGTTGTATTAGTTCTTGAGCGTTACAAATCGATATTCATATGTATATGGTTCCATAGCTAGTGGGCATTGTATTGATTTATCCAATTACCTAAAAGTTCAATGATGATAACAAATCGACACATGATCAGTGACTAGGTCCTAGGTCTTAGGTTGCATTTCATTTTGCATGTCTCATTGCATTTTGCATGTTGCATGGTCTCACAATGACTAAATGAACTTCAATGCTTAAACAATTCTCCACTCACATCTTCAAATCTAACAAGAGCCGAATCTCACATGAAGGTTCCTCCAACGAAACGACAAGTAGAATCCTTTTTCGAGATCAAAATTCAAATCTGAGATCATTTAATATGTCAAAATCATGATTTAAAATTTTATGGCCTAGGACAGTCTACTGCTTGCATATTCGACCTTTGATCATCACAAAAATCCAGTATTCAACTTAACTGATTATCTTACATCAAACAATCAAAATTTCAACTTGGTCAACTATGGTCAACTCATGGTCAAACCTAGTCAAACTTGGCCTTCTGGGACCTTCCACCAATGCAGAATGCGTTCCCAAATGTGTATAACCACTTTTCCAATCAATTAACATGCTTCTGAATTCTCAACGCTGACTTTTCTTGTCAAATTTCAATTTTAATCCCAAAGGGGGCATGGTATTGCACATCATTCAAAGTCTGTAAATCAAATTCTATTAATCATTCATCAGTGATCAAGACAAACAATCACATCTAGTTACTGATTCATCAAAAGTCCTCATCGCTCGGGGCAAATCTATCATCACTCAAAGTATATCAGATTCGTCGATCCATATCAATCTGGTATTCTCCTAATCTTGTAAACTGTATCAATTTTTGCAACCATCAGATCATAGTGTTCTTTCCTTGGTTCTTCGGCAACTGAAGGATTCGGATGTGATACCTGCTAGTTCTGCTAAGACAATCGAGTCTAGAACCGGTCACTCACTGCTTAGCAATCCTAAGGTTTGGAATCATGCGTTTTGACAATTTTTCGCAATCATAGGTTCATCGCTGCTACAGTGAACATTATCTTTGGTCATTCAGGACCTATTATCTTCATATCAAATCAATATCAATCAGCTTCTGTCTCATATCAATTATCAATTTCGAATCAGTTTCATATCTCTATCAAACACAGACTATCTTTGAACCACTACGCTTCACACAGTAATTCAAAGAGGGGCAAAATGTAATACCCCAAAAATGGGCTATAAGTTCATTAACTTCCTACATCTACAAATCGAATGAAATCAACATTGAAGTCCTAATCTAAGGCACATCTAAACATCATTGAATCATAATTGATTATCTTAAATTCTGCATCGGGGAATATTCTTAGTAATATTCCTAATCATCATAATTATCTTTAATTTAATGATTATTTGGCGATAAATCACATTTATCCTAAAGTTTGATTAATTGAATATTTTCATATTTAATTAATTAGATTTAATATCTTGCCACTTAATTGTGTAATTAAATTTAATTCTATCTATTATTAATTGTATTATTTAATTTTGACAATAAATCCAATATCTTATGAATAATTGATTAAATTCTTATTTAATTAATTAAAGCAAGTTGTCATTATTTAATAATATAGTTTTTAATAAAAGTTTGATAAAATAGTTAATTAACCCATAAATTAATTATTTTATTTTCAAAAATCAATTAAGTTGAGCATAAATCACTTTATTTATTTATTAAATCATAATTATCCATGTGCACATTCAAGGACCAGTTAAACTCAAATTGGAAAATCAATGCAAGTTGTTAGCTTTTTGAAACTCAACATCTTTTTGAGTTTTAAAGTTGATCTAAACTTCTAATTCGAGTTGAACTGTGCTTTTGCATAATTTTTGTGACTTAATTATCTGTTATTTAAAAATAACTCAAAAATCAACCTGAGTTATTTGAGTGATTTATGGCTTTTTCTCATGCACCTCCAAAGCCCTGGATTTCTATAAAACCAAGGCTCAGCTCTTCATAATATATCTCTCAAATTTGCATCTCAAAGCATCTCATATTTTTGCACAATCACACTGGAGAATTGCAATCGGAAGGATCAAAGCTCTTACGAATCGACACCTTTGTGAGATCAATTTCAAATTCATAGCTTTCATATTATTGTTAGAATTTTCATTCTCATATCATATCATTTCTAGATTAGCATTGCATATCAATTTTCATATTAGCATAGATTCACATCAGTTTTCATCATATTATTGCATAGAAAATATTAAAAAAAAATAGATTAATTGCATTCAATTTCATATCCATCTTTTGCATTCAAATCCTTCATTTAGGTGTCGTCTAGGTCACTGATCTCGATAACAATCTAAGAACATTAATCTCGCACCTACTAGAAGGTAGTAAATCACTTGGTTAGATTAGATTTCAATTTTGCATGATTTTGATTTTTGCTAACCTCTAATGTTTTACTGAAGTGTTGTGTCTATAGATCAGGTACAATTTTCACACACATAGGTACAAGATGAACTTGGATATTTGGATGCCAGTAGTAAGGATGAGTGAAATTGCTTCAACCCACTTTATGAAGTACTATGTGGCTGTTATGATGCATTTATGTCCATCTAAGGAAAGGGGAGTGATTAACCCAACAAGGTCAAAGCCCCAACATGAAAAAGGCCAAGGTGGTGCAATGGGCTGCAAGGCTTGAGCTGGAGCATGAATTAGATTTGCATGTTGCCAACATGGTAGACATTTCTTGACAAATTCGCAAGCATCATGTTCCATTGTAGGCCAATCAACTACTTTTATAGAACCATGCCACTTGTGTGGGCACCACAAATTCCAGCGTGGACCTCTTGTAAAGCCAGGATGGCCTCATTTGAATCTAAACACCTAGAGAGGATATTATGATATCCTTGACGATAAAGGGTGTTGGCTACAAGAGTGTAGTGGGAAGCTCTGTGAATTAAGTTTTGGTGTTGGGTGTTGGTTAGATGGGGAGATATGATACCATTTTTTAGATATGCATGGATGTCATGGTACCATGGGGACTAGGGACCAACCAAGATACACACCATTTTTGCATTGACATTCTCATAAGAAGGCATGTGTAGCTTCTCAACTAAGAATTTATATTATGATGAGTCACGTGGGATTTCCAATAAGGATCTAATGGTTGCCATTGCATCGGTCACTTTGTTCTCAAGCCTTGGTATCTATGTGAAATGTAGGCTTAGGAAAAGCTCTTTTAATTTGTCTATCAATTCCTTGTAGGGTAACAACTTATCATTATTTGCCTAAAATTCATCTAGGACCTACTTGATAATCAGTTGCGAGTCTCCAAACACTTGAAGTTCTATGATGTTCTACTGGATGGTTGTTTTGACACCTGAGATGAGTGCCTCATATTTTGGAATGTTGTTAGTACATGGGAATCCCAATTTGAATTACTTTGGAATATAGTCACCTTGAGGTGTGACGAATAGAATTCCTACCCCTGATCCATGCCATGTGTAGGAGCCATCAAAGTATAGCCTCCACATTGGTTGGTCTTTGATCATACAAAGATGGTCATCAGGGAATTCCATGATTAGTGGATATGCATCCACCAGATGTACTTTTGCTAGCTGATTGACAATTACTTTCCCTTTGATTGCTTTCCGATCTATGTACTGGATGTCAAACTCATTGAGTAGCATGACCCATTTTGCCATATGGCCTGTAAGAGTTATCCTTCATAACAGATACTTGACAGGTTCCACCTTTGAGATGAGCTTGATTGTGTGGCTAAGCATGTAATGTATGATCTTTTGAGTGGTGAATATCACTACAAGACATGCTTTCTCCATTGGTGAACAATTGAGCTCATAGCTGACAAGAGTTTGACTAATATAATAAATGGCTCTCTATTTGTTGTTATCATCATGTTGTCCCAAGAGTGCCCCCAGTGTTGTAGTGGTTGTTGAGATGTAGAGTATGAGAGGGTATCCTCAAACTAGTGGTACAAGGATAGGAGAGTTGGCCAGATATTCTTTTAGCTTCTCAAAGCTTCTCTGACATATAGGATACCATTTGAAGCTGGTATCCTTGCAGAGCAGATGTCTAAAAGGTTGGCACTTGTCTTCCAACTGTGATATAAAGCATCACACTAATTGAAGCTTTCCTTGTAGGCTTCAGAGTTGCTTGAGTGTTCTAGGAGGAGGCATTTTCATAATGGTTTTGACCTTTTTGGGGTCAATCTCTATGTCATGCCATGATACTACAAAGCCTAGAAGCTTTCCAAATGTTACACCAAAGACACATTTCTTTGGATTGAGCTTTAAGCCATAATGATGGACATGATCAAACACACTTTCAAGGATGTCTAGGTGCTCACACCGTGTCTTATATTTTGCAATAATATCATCCACATAGTCTTCCAGGGTTTTGTGGATTATATCATGGAAGATGGTTGTCATTGCTCTCTGATATGTGGCTCCTGCATTCTTTATCCCAAATAGCATTATGTTGTAGTAGAAGGTACTCCATGGTGTGGTGAATTCTATTTTTTGTTGATCTTCTTCTGCGATGTGGATTTGATTGTACCCTGAAAATCCATCCATGAGTGACAACATCTCATGGCCCATTGTTAGATCTATGATCATGTCAATGTTAGGTAGCGAGAAATCATCCTTGGGACATGTTTTTTTTAAGTCCCTAAAGTTTGTGTAGATTATTATCTCTCCTGAAGGTTTGGTGACAAGCACCATGTTGGAGATCCACTCTAAATAATCAATGGCTTAGATGATTTTTTCTTGGAGGAGCTTCTCTAACTCTATTTTCACCAATAGGTCTACCGTGGGATGCATTTTTCATAGCTTCTTCTTTACTGGTTTGGTACTGGGGTCCACTGCAAGATTGTATACAACTAGATTTGGATCAAGCCTAGGAATGTGTGTGTATGACCATGCAAAGTTGACAGTGGCTTCTTGGAGAAGTGCAATGAAAGCCATTTCTTCACCTTCTATTAAAGATGTTGCAATATAGGTGATTCTCAGACATTCTTCAGTGCCCAAATTGACTGGCTTGGTTTCCTCAGTGATGATGGGTGACTACTTAGGTCTGTAATCTTGGGTGGGAGGAACAGGCAAGTCTTCATCTTCTAGCACCTCAAAGAGGTTTTCACCAAAAGATACAACCTTTATTTTCTCTTTTTTAGAATCAGAATGTGCCCTAGAGGGGTTTTCACATAATGAATCATTCTTTTCTTTTTCTTTTTCAATTTTGCAGCTAAACCTTGCCTCTTCCCCAAAATATCCTTTAGGGTCAAGCTTTCAAACACGAGTTGATCCTTGTTCTTGATCTGATTGTTGGTTAGATGTTACATGAATCTTAGGAGCACTTTTGTGCTTTGTAACTCATCAATATGTGTGATGCTTGGTTGGTCCTAGTCTATGAGTTTGGGATGGATGAGGGGAAGTTCTATGACGTTAATTGTAAGTTGATGGAGGATAGAAGTGCCCAAGAGGGTATCATCATTGAAGATGTCATCATAGGATTTCTTTTCTTCATCTTCAAGGATGTCTTTGATCTCTACGAGGTCATCCTGGCTATTCAAGAAGGGAATGTTGATCATGTTGGCACCTCCATTTGTGGTATTAGGCTCTTGGATATGCAGGAAAGGGGTATTAAAGCCAAGACCTTGATGCTTTGGGTTCTTTGATGTTGTGATTGGGTCTTTTCTTCCACCTTCTTGTGGTCCTAGACCACTACCTTGATATTTCCATTGTTCAGTGGCATACTTGTGTGATGCTGGATATTTCTCTTTGAAGTAGCCAAGGAGTTTAGTGTCAGGTTGTGGGGGATCTTTGTATAGCCACTGATTGATGTCAAGTTCCATCTCTTGACTATCTATATTTTTGTGGGAGACAAATGTCAATGGGCCTAATTGCTTGATTTCATGCTCAGCTTGAGTGGGCCTTCTTTGATGGTTTGGGTGACCTTGTGTATGTGGATCAAGTGGGAGGGCCCCTACTACAAATGCATCATTCAGGGTGTATTCTCCATAGCCTTGGTTGTTGATCTTGATGGAAGAGAGAGTGCAAGTGAGGATGGTCTATAGATTGCTATGGGATCAGGAAGAGTTGGTGATAGATGTGCCAATTTCAATTCCAAGAAAATGAGTAGAATGAGGGACTGATGTTTCCATCACACGATAGTATGAGAAGGGTTGGGGGTCTTCATGGATGGTGATCTTAGTGCCTTGATGAAAAAATTTGATGCACTCATGATAAGTAGATGGTACAACCTTGATGGAATGGATCCATGGTCAGTCGAGGAGGATGTTGAATGGTAAATCAAGATCAACATGGAAAATGGTGTCTTGAGTTGTTGGGCCTAGCTTGATAGGAAAAATAATGGTACCTTTAGAGGTATGCTCCAAGTTATTGTATGCCTTGATGGTGATGACTTCATGCAATATGTCAGTCTATGTGAACCCTATCTACTAAATAAATTTTAAAGTACACAAGTTTAGGGCTGACCCATTATCTATCATGACCCTTTTGATGGTGAAATCTCTGACCATAATGATGATGTGGAGAGGGAGATTACGGTTAGTCTCAATAGTTGGTATGTCTAATGGCTTGAAGGAAAGAGAACAAGATGCTAAAAAATGTCCCACAAGGTTCTCAAACTGGATGGTATTGATGTCTATGGGGACATGTCCTTCTTGAAGGGCTCGGTTGAGGATTTCTTGATGGATGGGTGAAGTGCGGAGAAGGTCGAGAATGGAGAATTAGGTAGGTGTATTCCCAAGATGTTATGTGAGGTTGTATTATGCATTTTGTGTTGGCCTTGTAGTGGCATCGTCAACAGATATCTGGCCTCCATGTGTGGTGACTGCACACTGACTATCTTCTCATTTGACATGGATGACATTGATCATGGGTTTGACTTGGATTATACATCCAAAAAACTTGTCTTAGCTGATATGGGTAGTTGTGTAGTGTTTGTGGTCAGCATGGTCTCCTTGCTTGCCTTTGCCTTGGTTCTGGGGTGGAGGATTGGCATTGGCCTAGTTCTTCCTAGCATTATGTTGAGGGATAACATTCTGATATATCTACAAATTGGCTTTAGGTGAGGTTTTCACTAGTGTCTCCACTTGGATCTCCTTTCTTTCAATGAGATCTTGGATGTAATGCATTAGTTTCATACACCTTAGGGTTGTGTGTCCTTTGACACAATGATAATCATAGTACTCGTGATCTTTGTACCACTTAGGTTAGGGAGTGGCATCATCAAATTGCTGAGTTGGTGAGTAAGTGATTAGATTAGCCTTGGCCATGTGATGAAATATTACACCCAGAGGTTCACCAAGAGGGGTGAAGGTTCTCTTTTGGTGGGTCTGGGCTCGAGGCCTATTCTGACTGGGAGTTTTTCATATAGCATTGGTCTGATTGGTTTGGTTGGCTTGATGTGCTTGTTGCTCATAATTCTGCATCAATTGCTAATTGATCTGAGGCTGATGTTGTTGATATGCAAGAGTTGGTGTAGGACCAGCCACAACAATTTGGACATGCTTGGTTTCTGTGGCTCTATTAGTAACTGTATTGTCTTAAAATGGAAGCACTTCCATGTTAAGAGCATTTATCCCTCCGAGTAAGTGGTTTAGGGTCATGTTTGGCACCTTAATTGGAACTTTTCATGTATTTGGCTTTCTCCCCGCTTTCCACTTCTTCTCCACACTTGATTTCTCCATTCTGGGTGAAATTAGGGTTAAGGTCTTAAGGACTTTCCTGATTTTCCCTCTTTCATGGCTCTATTTTCTAGGTAGGATTCAGAAATGAGATCTCCTAGTCCTTCATCACATCAGACAAAGGATTTTCTATCTATTCCAGACATCTAGTCCTATTCAGATATAAATTTCCAAGTTTCTGACATCTCTGGGACCTCTGCTGCAGAACCTGACAAAGTTAGGGTCTTAGGTCAAAGTCGACCTTGACCCTGACCAAGTCAGGTTCAACCTCAACCTTGACCTCTTCCCACCAAGATTTCAAATTTTCATTTGTCGACAATTTGGCTTTCGGGATAATTATTTCTCAGCCTTTGGGTCGGTTGTTTCAGGCTCCGAAACGGTAAATCCTTTAATTGTATTTAATCAAGGTATATTTTCTAAAGGTGAGGACCTAATTGGGATTTAATTCTCCAAGGTGGTCCATCTAGAGGAGTGTGCCCTAGATCACTATAAAAGGAGGCCTTCCTCTCTCATTTTCACATCAAGTTTTCTCATCCCATCCACACTCAAGCAAATTCAAGTGCTCAAGCTCTCAAGGTGATCAAGCTAGCATTCCATTCAAGCATTTAAGTCTTCTTCTCCATCCAATTTCTCCATTGAAGATCAAGGATTCAAGCATTCAAGCTATTGAAGGGATTTGGCTCAAGCATTCAAGATCTATCATTCAAACCCTAGATCTAGCCACTATGGTGGTGTGATCTTCCTTCAAGATCCTTTGTTCATCTTCAAGATCCATATCATTGTTTCCTCAAGGTGGATTTCAAGCATACAATCATGGAGGTTTGATGATGTTATGTTCAAGCTTTCATATCAATATATTTGACTACATTCCAAATACATTAGCATATCTATTTAATTGCATAGCTTCATTGTTAGATTCATTTCTACTACTTGCTAGCATTCTCCTATTTCAATTTCAATATTAAGGTTTATTCCAAATCGGGGTTTGACCAAAGCAAACCCCCCCCCCCCCCCCCCCCCACCAAAAAAAGAACAAACAAACAAAACCATTTTTCTTGCAGGTACAAGTGCAAAATCTTGAATCTGAGAGTGAATTCGGATACCCTTTTTGGCAATCTTTCAAGATCTGTGAACAGAATCGGAATCGGACTTCAAATAAATAATGTGGTCTTTGACCTTTTAAAAGGTCAAAGTCAACCTCTGTGAATCGAGAGAAAATATTTATGGGTTTTGTCCACCTCGACATTTCCAGTCTAGCATAGGTGACAAAATTTTCTGAAACTTCATACAGACTTCAGAAAATAGGCATTTCTAGACTAATATCATGATGAGGTATGTACTTTGATCTAATTAATTTTCAAGCATTTTTAGATCTATTTATGCTTCTAAACATCCTTTCTAAATGAATAGGTGATGAATGTTATGTATGTTACTATGCTTCCATTTTCACCTCATTCATTTTGGTGAACCCGACATACTTACTCTCTTTCTTTTTGGTGTTAGATCATTTGTTTTCTTGCATTCAGATTAGATGCTATTGCATTTACATTTCAAAAATCCAAAAAAATTGCAAAATTTCTTTAAAAATAAAAAAACATTTACATTTTCATGCTTTTAGTATTCAACATGTATGATTCTTGTTTTGAGTACTTTGATGAGGCTTTTGTTGTTCAAGATGATAGATACGTTAATGAGGTACATGGAAGTGAGGATGAAAATTGTGTGAATGAGATCTCCATTGATCCTATTCCTATTTCATCCTCCTCCACAACCTCTTCAATTGACCTTTACAAACATGAGTTAGGGATTGATGTTAATTCTTCTCCTAATATATGTCTTTTCTATGAGCGTATTTTACAATACAATTTACCTTCTTTCTCCTTTAGGGATCAAGCTTTAATGAGTTTGGATGATCCTACAATGCACTTAATGGATAGGGATGATAATCCTCCTATTTGGGATGAACCTTTGGATTTGGATGTTGATTACTCTCTTCCTCATGAAACCATTATGGATAATCCTCCTATTTGGAATGAACCTTTGGATTTTGATGTTGATTAGTCTCTTCCTCATGAAATCATTATGGATAATTCTACTTTTTGGGATGAACCCTTGGATAAATACATTGATTTATCCCCTCCTTGTGAAGAATTTTTGATACAAAATGATGACATATTCTCTAAAACACACTCCCCTTATCAGAAAGAAGATGACATTATAGATGCCTTACCTCCATTTGGGATTCTTTATAGTGATGAGGCATTAGTGCAGAAAGATAAGAATTCCCTTAATGTTCTTCCTCTTAGTGGTGATTTTATGGGAAATCATGATCCTACCTTACATCATTCTTACCATAATATTACTTATATCTATTCAAATCCTTTTCCAACGATGGTTCCAAGTGTTCCTTCAGTTGTTTCTTCCATTCATATCACTTCCTACACTTTTACTAGTGTTCCTAATCTTCCTAATCCTAATCCTATCTTTCCTAATTTGATTCTTAATTCTCCATCTACTATTCCTAGTTCTTCCCACACTTATGTTGAGGTTAAAACTATGGTTCATGATGTGCAAATATTTTTCAAAGTACCTTCTCCTTATTATTTGATCCATAAAGATAAAAGAAAAGAAACTTCTCCTTTGAAATTTATTCATAATTTTACCCCTCACTCTCTTTTCTCCTCTAGACTGGGGGGCAAGAGATATATTTCTTCCTATCTTCTAGAATCCATTATGTTCTTTCTTTGAGCTTAATTGGTTATTCTTTCATTTATCTTGATGGTTTGTATTATGATAGTTTTTCATCCATTTCTCTCTTCTATTATTCAAGATATCTTTTCTAGGACATGTGTTTTTCAAAGATATCCCTTGCCTTTCATCCCTGAGGGGAAAGGTTTTGTCTTCTCTCTCTTTGTCTAGGGAATTTCTTTCCTTAGCTTAGTGGTATTTGTTTATATTGCAATATTATTTCATCATATTGACAGATGTTTTGACTATGGATAACTTTCTTATATGAGAAGTTGTTGTCCTAGGTCGTCACTTCTTCTCTATGTTGCAAATGATGTTCTTTATAAACTCTCACCCTTTCTTTGGTGTTAGAGTTGTTTCCTTCATTCCAAAGATTCCTCTTCCTCTTTTTTGCGGGGGGCTTGATGATTGAATCTTTGTTCTCGCCTTTTGAAAGATGATATTTTATCTAAAGTAATCCTCTTTGGTGGGGGTCTTGGTGATAAGATCTTTTTCCTTGAGGATCCTTTTCCATAAGTGACATATCCTTTTCATGATAATCTATACTCTTGGATGTAGGGGTCAATATCTCTCGCCAAGGATATACTATACATTGTTGTAAATAGGATATCTCCTTGCTTTGTGAAGTAGGTATCCTCTTCCATCTTTGTTCCTACACTTGGGGGGCAAGGATGCCTTATCCTTCTTTTATGTCTTCAAGTATTCACACAAAGAGTAAAAAATACAAATTGTGAGTTCGGTAGAAGTACTTTAGCCTTAGGGGCTTGGTATGATTTTCTATCTTATTCAAATCTATGCATTGTTATTCCATACTTGTTCATGCTAGGGTTTTGGTCTCAAGATTTTGATCTTAGCATTGCCAGCTTTTCACACATACGGATTGTGAGTTTGGTAGAAGTACTTTAGCCTTGGAAGCTTGCTATGATTTTCTATCTTATTCAAATCTATGCATTGTTATTTCATATGATATTCTCTTCTTTTCTAGGGATTCACCTCTTTCCTTGGTTAAGCAATATTTATCTAATATGTGATATCCAATCATACATGAAAATTATGGTTTGCATTTGAGGACCTATGTCCTTTATACAAACCTTATTTGTTGTTTGACATTGGGTTTCCATGGTTGATACATCTCTCACCTTGGAAACTGAATAGTGTGTTATCCCTCATTAAGGGTTACTTCCTTTTCACTTCTTGCATGATATCTCTTTACATTCATCTCTTCCATGGCCTCATAGGAGCTGTGACCTTCTTGGCTTGGACTAGGAATTGTCTATGGATATTGTCTTGATGTTGAAGAAGGTTTTATCCTTGTTCTTTTTATTTCCTTAACATGACAAAATAGTATGTTTTTTCCATCTTAAGGAGGGGGGCATATATAGGGTCTCCCTTATACTATAGTTTTTTATTTTTACATGCTAAATCTTCCAAAGGTAACACACATAAGTTGCTAAATCTTGAGGAGACACGCATTTTTCAAAAATTTTCAAACATGCTAAATCTTGGAAGGTAACGTAGATAAGGTGCTAAATCCTGAAAAGACATGCACCTATATGCTAAATCTTCCAAAGGTAACGCACATAAGTTACTAAATCCTGAGAAGACACGCATTTCATATTCATAGTGATACAAGAAGGTGGATCTATGGGTATTCCAAAAGCCATCAGAAGATGCATTACAATTGCAAGCACAGTTTATGGGTGAACCTATTAGGCTCTCCCTCTAGGGTGATTCACGGTAAGGGAGGCATCTTACCAGGTGAGGTAATCACTTTCTATTTTCTCTCTTTTCGCTTTCATGCTAGTAGGACTGGATCATGACGCTATGTTGTCTATAGTGTTGCTCTTGTCTTTCTTATGTAATTATTTATGCTTTTATGATAGCTTTCCAAATATGATATTGGTATGAGAAATATTTCTTAGCAAGGTTTCTTATGCTAATTGATTTGGGTTGTTTAGAACTAACCCTTGTTCTTTTGTATACTCTCATGTATGTATTTTGAGTTAGAATCCTTGGTCTAGGGGCTTGTGTCTTCAGCTAAGTGTTATTTTATCTCATTTTGAATCCATTGGGATCTCTTCTCTCTTCTCCTTTACCAAGAGTTTGCATCGAATCCATACTCTTGCTAAAGTGGGGGCTTAATGTATCATCTTAAAATGGAAGCACTTCCATGTTAAGAGCATTTAGCCCTCTGAGTAAGTGGTTTAGGGTCATGTTTGGCACCTTGATTGGATCTTTTCATATATTTTTCTTTCTCCCCGCTTTCCACTTCTTCTTCGTGCTTGATTTCTCCATTCTAGGTGAAATTAGGGTTAAGGTCTTAGGGACTTTCTTGATTTTCCCTCTTTCATGGATCTATTTTCTAGGTAGGATTTAGAAATGAGACCTCCTAGTCCTTCATCACATCAAATAGAGGATTTTTTATCTATTCCAAACATCTAGTCCTGTTCAGATATCAATTTCCAAGTTTCTGACATCTCTGGGACCTCTACTGCAGAACCTGACAAAGTTAGGGTCTGAGGTCAAAGTCGACCTCGACCCTGACCAAGTCAGGGTCGACCTTCACCTTGACTTCTTCCCACTAGGATTTCAAATTTTCATTTGTCGGTAATTTGGCTTTCAGGATAATTACTTCTCTACCTCCGAGTCGGTTGTTTCGTGCTCCGAAACGGTAAATCCTTTAATTGTATTTAATCAAGGTATATTTTCTAAAGGTGAGGACCTAATTGGGATTTAATTCTCCAAGGTGGTCCATCTAGAGGAGTGTGCCCTAGATCACTATAAAAGGAGGCCTTCCTCTCTCATTTTCACATCAAGTTTTCTCATCCCATCCACACTCAAGCAAATTCAAGTGCTCAAGCTCTCAAGGTGATCAAGCAAGCATTCCATTCAAGCATTCAAGTCTTCTTCTCCATCCAAGTTCTCCATTGAAGATCAAGGATTCAAGAATTCAAGCTATTGAAGGGATTTGGTTCAAGCATTCAAGATCTATCATTCAAAACCTAGATCTAGCCACTATGGTGGTGTGATCTTCCTTCAAGATCCTTTGTTCATCTTCAAGATCCATATCATTGTTTCCTCAAGGTGGATTTCAAGCATACAATCATGGAGGTTTGATGATGTTATGTTCAAGCTTTCATATCAATATATTTGATTACATTCCAAATACATTAGCATATCTATTTAATTGCATAGCTTCATTGTTAGATTCATTTCTACTACTTGCTAGCATTCTCCTATTTCAATTTCAATATTAAGGTTGATTGCAAACTGCGGTTTGACCAAGGCAAACCCCCCCCAAAACAAACAAAACCATTTTTCTTGCAAGTACAGGTGCAAAATCTTAGATCTGAGAGCGAATTCAGATACCATTTTCGGCAATCTTTCAAGATCTACGAATAGAATTGGAATTAGACTTCAAATAAATAATGTGGTCTTTGACCTTTTAAAAGGTCAAAGTCGACTCGTGTGAATCTGGAGAAAAGATTTATGGGTTTTGTTTGTCTCGACATTTCGAGTCTAGAATAGGTGATGAAATTTTTTGAAACTTCATACAGACTTCAAAAAATAGGTATTTCTAGACTAATATCATGATGAGGTATGTACTTTGATCTAATTAATTTTCAAGCATTTTCAGATCTATTTATGCTTCTAAACATCCTTTCTAAATGAATAGGTGATGAATGTTATGTATGTTACTATGCTTCCATTTTCACCTTATTCAGTAACATCATTTTTATTTCAATTCTAGTAATGGGGTTTGTCATTACTGGGTTTTCTGTGGGAATCATCTTTGTAATGTCAGATTGTGCCTTTGTCTAGGAAGCCTCTTTCAAAATCTATCCCCTTTCTTTTCATATCTTGGTAAGTTTGGATGTATTTCATCCTCATGAAATGGGATAGTTTGGGATGCAAGTTATTAATAAAGATCTTGGTTAGATGCTTCTTAGGTGGTTGGTATGATAACTTGGTAGTGAGGTTCTGCAATCATTGCAAATAGTCGGCTAGGCTTTCTCCTCCTTTCTATTTTGAGTTGCAAAGGTCCAGCAAAGACAACTCATTCTTGACATTATGGGCATACTGGACAACGAACTTCTTAGAGAGCTTAGAAAAGGTTGAGACTGTCCCATAAGGTATTTTTTAAAACCACTCAATAGAAGTTCCTCTCAAGCTTTTGGGGGATAGGCGCATAAGGTAATTATCACTATATGCCACTTCTTGGCATGCCATATAGAACTCTTTGACATGGCTTATCGCATCTCCTTTCCCATGATATTTATCAAATTTGGGTGTCTCGAAATGCTTAGGGAAAGGGATAGCTATGATTGATCTGTCAAAAGGATAGGGACACAGCTCCTCAAATTTAAAGTTCTTGCTCTCTATTTTGGCTTTGAGCTCTTTGAGAGCATTCTTCATCTCTTCCCACTCGGCATTGATCGGCGTTGGAGTTGGTACTCCCATTGGGAAAGGATCTAATGGTGATGGTGAATAAGGGTGATTTGGAAAAGGGTATTATGGAGTGAGATATGGAGGCTATCCAGAAAGATAGGTGGATTGGAATGGATGTTGGGGTAATGGTTGTTGGGGAGGATATTGCTCCTGAGGTGCAGAAGCATATTATTGTGGAGGATATGAAGTGGATTATTGTTGCTGGGGTATGATGGGGTTTTGTTGTTGCATAGGATAAGAGGATCCTTATTGCTACTGGGGGATAATGGGATGTTGCTATTGTTGCGCTGGAATGTATTGTTTTGATGGAGGAGACTGATGGAATGGTGTAGCTTGCTGATATAATGGTCCTTGGTGCACTTGGATTTGTGCTTGGCTGATGTATGTCATATGCAACCCTACATTGCTTAGGGGTGGAACGGATGTTGGGAAACTTGAAGAAGGTGGTGGTTGAGCAAGGTAGCTTGCGAGATGAGATGAACTATGTTGTTGTGGTGGTAGAGCCATTTGAGAAGTGGTAGGTGGTATAGATAGATAGTTGGTATATGAAGGAAAGGATGAAGTTGGCAAAGGTTGCGACAGTTGTTGTTGTGTTGTTTGAGGGAATGTGGCTTGTTGGTTTGCAGACATGGATATGGGAGATTGGCTTGGTATTCCCAAAGCTTGCATTTCTGCTTAAGTCAGGCCCCAACAAGAACTAGTTCATGGCGGGATTTGTGATGCAGAGAATGTTGGGAATGCAGATTTGGGGACTTGGGATGTAGATGGTGGATTCTGAGATCCCATGGAGGGCATTCCTATTATGAAGGTAGATTGTTGGGCCTTTGGTTTGGAAATGAAAGGTGGAAGTGGAACATATGCTTGGGAAAATACCAGTTGAGAAGTGGAAGAAGATTCTTGTGTTCCCCACAGAAAAGGTCATGCTGATGTGGAAGCTTGCTGAGTAGGAAAGGGGATAGATTGTGTTGTCCTTGGAAATGATGATGTTGATGCAGAATTTTGTTGGGAAAAAGAAGGAAATGATTGCATTTCCCCCAAAAATGATAATGTTGCTTGGCCCATGGAAGGTGGAGGAATCGCTTGCGTGGTAGCTTGTGTGAGAGGTGGAGGTTGGTTTTATAAGAAGCCTTAAGCGTGAGTGATGGCTTGGGATGCTATAGAAGATAATGGTGTTCCCCTAATAGGAAATGGAGTAAATTGTGTTACTGCTTGTGTTGTAGGACTCGTGAAGCTCCTTTGCAAGAAATGGGGAATGGATGAGTTTTCCTGAGACATTTGTAAGTTAGGATTAGGGATTTGTTGGATAATGGGAGTGTAGGCTTCTGTTGGGATTTGGATGGTGTTTATGGGGATGTGAGGTTGGAGATATGGTGGAATGGGAGTACCTTCTTGGGAAAAATCAGCCAATATGTTTTGTCGATTATGCTCAATACCTGCACTTACTATTTGTGCATGCCCTAGATGGCTCATGAATGTTTCCATAGAAAATGAGGTGGAGGGTCCGTTGGGATCATCCCATACATTCTTATTTCATGGGACCTAGGAATTGTAGGTTACCATCATGTTGGTGGGATTGTTAGGATCATATGAACTAGAGGCCAAGTTGGGATCCATGTTCCTTCTCCTCTTGGATCGCGTCTCAGCAGGCATGGAATGTAGATCTAAGGATGCAAATACAGATGATGGGTGCATGCAAGATGTTTCTAAGAACTCTAAAGATGATGAATACAAATCTAAAGAAACTCTAAGGATGGTGGATTTCTATGATATGAGGCAAGGATTCAGAAAGACTAAAGGATGGCAGGATGGTGAAGGATTGGTGGAACGCTCTAATTTTGGATCAAGGATGATGGAGGATTGGCAGGATGCTCTGATTTGGGTCAAGGATGATGGAAGATTAGTGGAAGATGGTGGAATATTACTAAGTGTCGGTCAATGAGTTGTTGCTTCTTGATGTAGGATCAATGAGGATTGTCAACCTAAGATAGACTAATGATCTTCGGAAGACTGGATTCTTATCAATGCACGCTAATCTCTTTCTTGAGATTATGAGGCTAACAAGGACAAGTAAGGATTCCCTGGAAAATGCTTAGTCATAGGGTGGAGATTTCTAATTTGGGATAAGGATTTGAAGCAACTCAAAGGATACAAAACTGAGTGTTTTAGGATTTGGATCACTGGATTTGGTGCAAGGATGGTGGGTTCTGACTTTGGATGATGGGTGTTGGATGTGGATCAAGGATTTGGGATTCCGATTGCAGATTACTAATGGAAGCATGATTAAGGATGACTGAATGATGTTATTTCTATGAGGATGACCTAGATGTGGTTGAAAAGGATGACCTATGATGCAAATAGGAAGATGATAAAAAATTTAATGATGCAATTAAGGATGACTTTAGGATGAAACTAGGGATGGATGGCAATGTAATGATGTAGGATGCAAAGGATGCCAAAATTGGATTGTGGGATTCTAAAGGAATGGTGGATGTTCAATGGGCCATTCTAGTCTTCTCTCTCTAGGTTGACATAGTGATGATTAACTTGGAACTGGAATATAAACTATTTTATTCTTACATTATATTCCACGTTGTCCAGTTTATCTTGATACTTCTCTTCCACTTGGGTTTCTTTTAGGGAAGGTTGGTGATTTGTGAGGTTCCTCTCTACAAATTTTTTCTCTTGATAAACGTGGGAATTGGGAAGTCTATCTTTCTTGTGTTTGGTCAAATCAGACATAGCTCTGGAAACTTTTGCCAATCGAATTAAATCAAGGCTCTTGGCTATCTAATTTTGAAGGATCTCTCTACAAGGATGTTTGGAATATTTTGATCAAGTTTTGGCTGAATTTTGATATCTCCAATAGCAAAGGATAAACTCAAAAAAGACACTCTGAAAAAAATCATGACAAAGAACATTACAACTTTGTGGGATACAAGAAAATGATTGACCACTGAAACTGATAGTGTTCCTGAAAAGTGTGTATGTTTTGACAAACGTTTACACTGAGTTTGGTATTTCAAAGAACACACCAAACAGAACTACCTAAGGAAAAGGCTAGTATCAGAATCTTTTCCCACGACTTGATACCCCTAAAAGGGATACATATGGTGAGCATCTTAAGGTGATCTAGGAAACCAAAGAGATCAGTCCTTACACAAAGATTCTGATACCTTTAGGTGTAGATCGGGAAGCCTCTGATTAATAGGTATATAATTTGGCCTGTGGTGTCCTCCCAATTGGTTTGTACACATGTGACTCACTTAAGAGCCTAGTTGACCATGCTGAAATAGTAGGTATTGTAATACCACAAAATTGGCACTTATTTAATTTCATCAATTTTGGTGCATTATCTCGATTTTACACCACCAAAGTCCTAGTTCCCTAGGCAATTTTCTCTCTCCTACTTGACTTAATATGACTTGATGTCAATTGCAAAGACCATAAATTGCAATAATCAAATATTAATATTAATTCCTAAAGTCCTTGACTTTAATTAGCTAAATTACCTCTATGATAATTTAATTTAGTTCTAAAGTCCTAAGCACTTTGAATTAAATTAAAATCTACCCCTTTGGCTAATTACCCTGAAAAAGGAATTAATAAATATTTAGTTAATTGAATGGACACCTCTTTATTTGAATTTAATAATTCAAATTACTCGAAAGGTCACTCCCCACATGTGGAAAATTTCATTCTTTTAATTAAATAATTCATACCTTTTTGTGTCAAAGGGGAATGAAGAGTCAGAAGTCTCAAATCAAGAAACTCTTCATTCCTCTCTCGGCTTCTCTATTTAATGAGCCTCATTTTCTCATTCAAGGGAGAGCAATTTTTGAGAGCATCTACACTATAGGCATTTTTTAGTCTCATTTGATTCATTTTTTTCAAAGCTTTTTATTGCATTTATTAGATTAATATCTCATTATTAGTATAATCTTTGCATCACATTTTAGACTAAATTTTCTTATTTGTTCTTAGTTTAATATCATATTTGTTTCAAGTTCTTAGATTAAGTTGCATCTCATCTTTATTTTCAAGCTCTTACATTAATTGCATCCTCATTCTTAGATTAAATTGCACTTCATCTTAGATTAATTTCATCTTGCTAATATTTATTGCTTCTTGGAAATCCTCTATTGTTGAATTGGTCTCCCAGCTGTTGGCTCTCATTTTGAGAGTATTCAAACACCCCATTCACATAGGAGGCAACAGGTCGCCTCACCATGGAATTTGGATTGAGTTATTCATACTCTCTCCCAAATTCTATCAAGTGAATAATGACCATGTTGTGTTGTTCCTGATTTAGAGGTCACATTCACTCCCACCGTGGGGCAGAAAAGATCAATTTCTGGCCTCATTCTTGATTGGTTTTTCAGTTTTAGTGTTGGTTCCAGGCCTTGTACGGCCATGTAAAGTCTGAAAACCTTTTAATATAGAAATGGATGGATATAATGATGAATCTTCTTTCTCATTCTTTTTTTTTGGTTCATTTTTATAAAGAAATGAATAAGTTATGATCATTTTGGTGAAAGTGGGTATTTGCAGATTTGAGATTCCCTGAATACAGTCAGATTGAAACGTCTGGTACCGACAAATTGTGAAGAATCAGGATATCTAATAATATTCATTGGAAAGATACATGAATTATCTTTCATTTCCTTTTGTTTTGAGTCATTTTTATGCAGATTTGTGAAATTTATGGGCATTTGAGTGAAAACTGGTTTTTAACAATCTGTATTGGAGTTGCAAGCAATGATTTATTCTTAGAAAATGATTTATGAATGGGAAAAATAAATGGATTACATATTTGGAAATTGGATTCATTAATAGTTACTTTGAAATTTTTTTGGTTTCATTTGGATTCTTTCTAAGAAAGATATGTGATTCCCTAGGCAGGGCCTGGTGTTTTAAATTTGGTTTATGACAGAAAAATGGCAGTCTAAAAAGGTTATTGGTTGAGGAACCAAATTGAATGATAAGACCTTGTAATTTTGGGAAATGGTAGTTCTTGATGTTAGCTAAAAACTTTATTGTTTCTATAAATTTTAATATTGTGATTTTATGGGTCAAATAAATCAATCTTTAAAGACTATCTTGAAGACAGCAATGTTACATATCTTATGGTTTGCCATTGATTTGTCTGGATTCTGTACTTTCAGATGTGTGCTAAATGCTGGATTGCAGAACTTTGGACCTAAGGTGAGTTCTTAAAATCTCTACAACACTTGGTTTGGGCATAAAATTAATCTCTCATGTGTTTGGCTTGAGTGTTACATGCTTTCATAGAACATTTTTCAATTGATGTTCTTAATGGGAAATGAATGAACATAGATTTGCTTTCATACAAGTTTGTGTTTAAGTGAATGTGTGTGTTTAAAAATTAAGTAATTCTCAGTTCCAATATCAAAAAAATCTCATTAAGAAATCTAAGGTATGGATTCATTCCTTGTTTACATGAAGAGTTTAATGCACCACTTTGTGGACTCACTTCATGTTTACTTGGAAAGTTAAATATTCCATGATTCAAACCCTCTTGCACTTATGAGTAGTATTGATTAGCAGTCTTAGATTACTTGTGATTGATCTAGATTTCTATCTTGGGCTATTGGACTCGCTCATCTGTCAGCCCCTCGTTCCACCCTGTGGTTGCAAGGTTAGCGCCACATTAAAGGGGAGGGGTCTACATAGAAAGAAGTGTTAATTGTTCTACCAGGCAACCCTTTTGTGCTTTTTAGAACTCATTAGTTTTCTAAGGTGTGGACTCACTTTGAGTTTGTGTGAAGAGTTAAATGTTCCACTTTTGGACTCACTTTGAGTTTGTGTGAGGAGTTAAATGTTCCACTTTTGGACTCACTTTGAGTTTGTGTGAGGAGTTAAATGTTCCACCTGGTGGACTCACTTCACATTCACTTGAAGAGTTAAATGTTCCACTTTTGGACTCACTTCACATTCACTTGAAGAGTTAAATGTTCCACTTTTGGACTCACTTCACATTTACTTGAAGAGTTAAGTGTTCCACCTTTAGTGCTTTAAATAATTTTGATAGAGAATTACTTAATTTTTCATTTCTAGAAGGCCTGCTTGGGGATTTCATCACCTCAAGGGATGACCTTAACTCCCATGTTCCAATGGAGTATAAATATCAGGAGGTGAATCCAAAGACTCATCTCTTGGGAATGAGTTAGATTTCACTCTTGGCTAGGCCTCAAAGAACTTTATACCTTTGAGAAGTGAAGGAGGAGATTTGGGTTACCGTCTCCCCCCGGCTGTGTGATTTCAAATTCTTCTCATCTATGGATTTGTGCCTCACGTACCTTGTGTATATCAAGGACTCCCTTTAGAAGACCCATGTATATCCTTGTAGACAACTTGCTAGGTTGTTGTTGTGTTTTAAGTGCCTGCTAAAACATTCTCAAGAACATACACAAGTAGAGTCCTTAGGGAATAGAAATACTAAGTCACTATTCTTGTTCATGCGCAAGGTTGCTTTGTCCCTTGCCCATTGCTTGAAGACTGTTTGCTTGAACTCCTTGATTGTTGTCTTATGTGCTTGATCAATGACATAAATCTGATCTTCCTTTTTGTCTGTGATCTATTTTTCTATTTTCCTGTCATTCACCATCAGAAATTGGTTGTCTTGAGTTAGGAATCGATTGATCTTTGCTTTGACTCGTATTGTCTCTCATTAGTCTACCTTATCTCATTGTGCTCTTGTACCTTGCATTACGATTGTCTTATCTCAGCTATTCTAGCCATCTCTTTTTGATAATTCATACCAGGTTCATTTTGCATCTTGGTTGTTCTAGCCATTTATCTCCTTTTCATTATCTTAGAGACAGAGTCTAGCTTTATCCTGAATCTTTCCTCATTACATCTTCATCTATGACTATCATGACTCAAAGTGGCAAGACTTATCCCATTCAGAACACTAATCAAGATCAAAGTAAACCTCATAATCGAGACATAGGTCATCCTGAATTTGTTATGAAATCTAAACTTTGTGAGAGATCCTCACATTCCTCCTCATTCTAAGAGTATTACAATCCATTGTTTCAGATACAGTCTGACTTATTATTTTCAAGAATATTATAACCCATTGTTTCAAGACCAGCAAGACTTTGAAGGGTCACTTTCTAAAATCGAACCTATTGATTCTTTTGAACCTATCGACTCTTTCACGATCTCTAAGAATACTACCAACAATATGGGAGATCCATTCCCCTTCCCAAGGGTAGATAAATTTAGCGCTAGTCATAAGCAATCTCCAAATGACCAAGGTCATGGTCAGTCTCAAAATGACAAGAGTTATGATCAATCCCATAATATTCAATATCGGGTCAACATCTGAGACCTTCACAATTTGAAACAATGACAAGGGGAGCCTCTCCTAACATTTCTCCAGAGATGGAGACAACTATGCATGAAGTATCCGCATGAATTACCTGAGTCTAAAAAGCTCGATATCTTCTTAGACAATCTTGTCCCAAATTTTGGATACCAAGTACGATTACAAGGTCCCCTAACTTTTGACAATATGATTAGGTGGGCTGAGGATAGAAGTGTTTATGGTCAAGAAGGGAGAATTGACTTTGAGCAAAGACAACAAGCAAGGATCTTCTCCCTCGGACAAGGATAAGCATAAGATTGTCAACAAAAACATAGATATTATGAATGACGGTGTTGTTGACAATATGATGCCAAAACCCTCAAAGTTGGTTTTCAATCTCATCTCTAACATACAAACGATCAAAGCCACTAAGAAGGCTATGATAGAAGCTCAACCACCTTCCAGATTTGCTAGAAAAAAACCTTGGATCTCTCACTGCGACATGATCATTGCTCCAGGGAGTGAGGATACTCCTAAACCCAAAACTCCCTTTGTCTTGCGAGGCCCGACATCTCCCTCTTATAACTCCACATAGTCTCCAGCTTGTGTGAATGCTATCACTCGATCTCATGCAAAGATTGTTCTCAAAGGTCCCGAACCTTCGACATCCAAACCAAAACTATCTATGGATAAAGCCCTCACTAAGGCAAACATCCCCAAAGATCTTGATCTCAATCGGTTCCAATCTATGGTGGGTCACCTGACCTCACCTCACTATTTGTCCTTTTCCAAAGAGCATGATCATTTGTTAAGCCATCTGCATGATGCTCTCCTACACAATGAAGTTATGATAGGTCCCAAGCATGTTCACCGCATCCTCATTGACAATAGTGCTGGCCTAAATATTTTCTCTACTAAGCTTCTTACCCAAATGATAGACAACCTTGTTCTCACCAATAGAGAGTCCACTGAGTTCTATGATGCTAAGCTAAAAGAAATAGAAAAGACCCTAAAGATAAAAGATATTGGCATGGGGGAATATCAGATTGAATATGTCTTATCTTTGACATCTCTCCCTCCATCTCCATGTTCTTGTGAGGAACCTTCTGAAGATAGATTTGGTATTGGCTATCAGAGCTATGAGCTTGACCAACCTAGTTGTAGCTTGCACTCACATGCAGATTTAGATGATGAAGAAACATAGATTTAGCCTATGACACATGAGAGACCCTTGAATGATCAAAATTCTAATTTAGACTACCAGAAAGAGTCTTATCTACCTTCTCAAGTGCTTCAAGAACATGATCTTGGTCCTCACGAGGATGATTTTATACACTCTACTGAATAGATTTCTACTACTATAGATACTACTGAATATGTCACTGCCTCTAATGGCACACATACTGATTGGGAGCAACTATTGGATGCTTCCCTTATCTTTGGTATGCCTCAAGGTATGCCTATTCTAGATTGTTCTACCACTTCTATTGTTGAACAAAATCCTACTACTGTCAATTCCAATGATACACATACTGACTGGGAGAAACTATTGGATGCTTCCCTTATCTTGGGTATGCCCCAAGGTATGCTTATTTCAGATTACTCTGCTGCTCCTACTACTAAACAAGATCCTGTTGTTGAAGAAACATTTCCTTTGACAGATGATAGTGATGAAGAAAATATGCCTCCGACTATGTCTCTAGCTGAATGGGACTCCATATCAGATGCTACTACAAAAATACCAGTTGATGCTATGCACTTATATGCTAGTCTTAACAACTTAGAAAGAGGAGAAAGTTATGATCCTCCAGATCAAGCTATTGATGACGATCCTTTCCACCCTCCTGTGGAGATCATTCCTATGGCTCCTAGGCCATCTGCTCCAAGTTATACTTCTACTGCTCCAACAAATCATGGATATCTAAGATCCCATCTTGTTACAATCTCATGGAATATTGGTAGATCCAGAATTGAAATGGTTCCTATTCATGCACTCTTGCCACCTAAAAGGGGACCTAACTCTTGGAATAGACCATCTTGGTTAGGCTCACATAATATTCCTCCAAACTTATCTGACTCTTCTAGGATGACTCACAATTGACAACGCTCTATGGAAGATTACTTTCTTGATCTATCTAATGCATCCATGAATGATGAGGATGATACTGATATATTTGCACTTGAGCCCATCCCATCAACTTTTCTTCCCCCTTCATCTCCCAGAAAAGTGGCCTGTCCACTTCCATTTCCACCTCTCCACCTGAACCAGTCATATAAGCCTCTTTCATCCACCATTCCTAAGTCTTTTGGAAGTAACTTGGATGTGCAACATAAAAACAAAAATAACAAGAATCCACTTCTATCTCAAGGTCACCATGTCCCATCTAATCGACATGTGACTACAAAGAAAGGAAAGCAAGAGGGGTGTTCAAAAGACCGCAAAGGTCCTCAAAAAGAAGAAGATAATCAAAAGCCAGAAAATAAAATAAAAAATGGATCTCGAAATCCATTCTATAGGCATTGTCATCAAAAGCACCTCAAAGTAAAGAAGAAAAAATTCAAAAGCTATGTGGATTCCAAAGAAAGAAAAAATCAAAGTTGTCATTCAAGCTTCCAAAATTCTCATGCTTCCCTCCATTCCATCACCCTTGCCTCTCATACTTTACACTCTTCACTCCATCTTGCCTTTTCCCAAAGTGTGTATCAGTATCTCCTTATTGCTAATGGCATGACTAAGAAAAATCTAGAATGTACTCTTCCTAAGCGTTTAGAGCGTGGGAAATCCGACAAAGAGTTAAGGTGTGTCCATGAGGATATTTGTGGGTCTCACTTAAGTGATCTTTCCTTGACAATGGATCTCTTGACTGTTGGACACTACTGGTTGGCTCTCCTGTTACTGCTACAACATCTGGTTCTGATTCTGCAACTTCTCAGCTGGCTACTACTACAAATGAATGTGTTTCCAGAGATCACCACTGAAGGAGAGAAACTCAAAGAGCCCATCAACGCTCTTCATCTAAAGAAGCTCTATAGCTGACATTCTCTATGTGCTCATGTACATACTTATTGGTATTGAAAAAAATCCTAAAAATTGATATATTGCAAAAAATCCTAAAAATTGAAAAATGTCTTGAAAAAATGATCATCTTAGTGAAAACCTAGCAAACAGGCACTTTGATGTATCTATTATCCTGGTGAAAACCTGGTAAACAAGCACCTTGATAATACAAAAAAAAAAATAGAAAATTTCAAAAATACAAAAAAATGAAATATTTAAAAAATACAAAAAAATAAAAAAAAGAGAAAAGTACAAAAAAATTGAAAAAGAAAAAAATGTGCCATTGTGAAAACCTGGTAAATAGGTGTCATGGTAGCAAAAATAGAATCTCTGCCAAGATGGTGAAAACCTGTTAAACAGGTGCCTCTTGTTTTCGTGAAGTAACATCTTCTCTCGGCGTTGCTTGGCTCTTAGTTTCTTGCTTTAGTTTGCTTTCCAGCTTTAGTTTGCTTCCTTTGTTTCCTACTTTAGTTTGCTAGCTCATGCCTTGCTTTCAGTGTCTTCGAGATTTTTCTTGACTCTTCATAGATTGGAACTGGTTCACACTTGGGGGCACCTTCCTAGTCTAGGGGGCATTGTCCTATCACTTTTAGAAACTCTTTTTGAGCATCAGTCACCAGTGGTTCTCACTGTGTCTGCCTACTGATGCCTAGCTACTTTTGAGATTTCTCTCCTTGAGAGTCTCTTGTGTATTAATCACCAGTGGTTCCCACTGTGCTGGCCTACTGATACCTAGCTTTCATTTAATCTCTCTTCTTCGAGATTTCTCCCTTACATCAGTCACCAGTGGTTCTCACTGTGTCTGCCTGCTGATGTTTCGCTAGTATTTATGAGATTTCTCGCTTTGAGGATCTCTCTCATATCGGTCACCAGTGGCTCTCACTATGTTTGCCTGCCGATACTTCGTTAGCTTCCCGATATTTTCTTGAGACTTTGTCTCTTGTGATGGTCACCAGTGATTTTCACTATGTCTACTTGATGTCGCTATCCTATTGAGACTTCAAACATTGTATGTTTCCGAATCGACTTCAATTCACTTGAACACGAATGTAAACTGAAACTAAAACTCTTTGTGTGTTCCTATCTAGTGTACTAAGCTTTTCTCTTGCTTGTTTGTTTTCTTTATCATTTGCCCCTCGAGTGAATCTAAGATGTCTTTCTTGACTGAGAAACAAAAAGACTAGGGACATGATCTTTTCTTTGTTTTCTGCTTGTTGGTCTAGTTCCAATGATCCAAGAAATCTACATAAAAGGGGTGTCCATCTATAAGAGCCTTCATCTCATATTGGATGGCCATGTGTACCTCGACTCCTTTTATATGGACACCTTGGTGAGGTTGGTTCTTCTCCTTGTTTGTTTTGAGTGACTTCTTTTGCTACATTTGGAATTGCTAACACTCGTCTTGCTAAGTGAACGCAGGGGTCACTACGAGCACTCTTCGGAAAAAGAAAGATCTCTCATGTGTTTGGTGTGTTTGTTCGCAAGAGACATTCAGGTCATTCTAGCAAATGTGCTTTGATGCTTATGTTAACTTGCTAAATTAAAAGGAATAGGTGTTCAGGTCATTCTAGCTTCTTGTGCCTTAATGCTTACACCTCATTTCGACAAATTTAAGACTTATGTCATATTCATATTCTCATGTTGGGGAGAATTGTATGGCATCTTGTGATTGTCCCATGCTTAAATGAACTCAATGATGATAAATATGATGAGTCCAACAGCCGAGTCTGGAGGATTGCATTTGTTCATCCTAGGCCTGCATTTAGACTTGCATCTTTCATTCTAGGCTTGCATTTGGAGCGCTTTCTTGCTGCTCTCTTGATTGCTTTCTTTTGGATCTGCTCATCAAAGGTTCTCATCTTTTGTCCCAGTCTCATCTTGGCTGCATCCTTTTTTGGGATCGAAATTGAAATCTGACATCTCTAATTGGCTCAAAATCATGTTTTAAATATTGGACTCTTTTTGGATCGGATGCTTGTGCAGTCAGCCTTCTGGTGTCATCTTCCTGCCAAATCCTCATCTTTGCATCATGTTCTCAAATCTTTTCTTCTTTTCATCAAGTCAACCCTAGTCAAAATTTGGTCAACCATGGTCAACTATGGTCAAACTTGGTCAACAAGACCTCTGCTTTTCTCCAATTCACTTCTGCAGCTTCGTGAATCTAGTCTAATTGCTTTTGCTCTGCAATCCCTTATTGTTTATCATCCTTCTGACATGTCATCTTTTGATTTCACTCCCAAGGGGACAGGATGATTACATCATTTGAATCTTGTTGAATCTATTCTTGAATCAGTCTGATTTGAATCATCAGTCCTCATTGCTAGGGGCATCTTCATGCCTCGCATCTTGTCATCTAGAAATCTATCTCTTAGGTATCTGAGCAATCTAACTCAGATCCTCGAGGATCATTCTTCATTCTGGAGATGGTTCTTGAAATCTATTGGGTATTGGGGCAATCTAACCCTGATTCCTAGGAGTCAATCTTCGTTTTGGAGATGACTCTCAAAATCTCTTTTAGGCCATTATCTAGGCAATCTAACCTGGGTCTCGGAGGGCTGAGCTTCGTATTGGGGCAATCTAACCCCGATTTTGGAGATAGTCCTAATCTACTTCTAAATCTCACTCTAGGGCATTGGGGCAATCTAATCCTGATTCTCGTCTCTCTCAAGAACCATTGTCTTCGCAATCTAACTTAGACTTCAGAAAATTCATGCTTTGATCTACTTTGATCTGTCACTTCAGACTATTCTTTGAAACAATGCACTGCTCACACATAAATTCAAAGAGGGGCAAATGTAATACCCCAAAATTGGCACCTATTTAATTTCATCAATTTTGGTGCATTATCTCGATTTTACATCACCAAAGTCCTAGTTCCCTAGGCAATTTTTTCTCTCCTACCTGACTTAATTTGACTTGATGTCAATTGCAAAGACCATAAATTGCAATAATCAAATATTAATATTAATTCCTAAAGTCCTTGACTTTAATTAGCTAAATTACCTCTATGATAATTTAATTTAGTTCTAAAGTCCTAAGCACTTTGAATTAAATTAAAATCTACCCCTTTGGCTAATTACCCTGAAAAAGGAATTAATAAATATTTAGTTAATTGAATGGACACCTCTTTATTTGAATTTAATAATTCAAATTACTCGAAAGGTCACTCCCCACATGTGGCAAATTTCATTCTTTTAATTAAATAATTCATACCTTTTTGTCTCAAAGGGGAATGAAAAGTCAGGAGTTTCAAATCAAGAAACTCTTCATTCCTCTCCGGGCTTCTCTATTTAATGAGTCTCTTTTTCTCATTCAAGGGAGAGCAATTTTTGAGAGCATCTACACTATAGGCATTTTTTAGTCTCATTTGATTCATTGTTTTCAAAGCTTTTTATTGCATTTATTAGATTAATATCTCATTATTAGTATAATCTTTGCATCACATTTTAGACTAAATTTTCTTATTTGTTCTTAGTTTAATATCATATTTGTTTCAAGTTCTTAGATTAAGTTGCATCTCATCTTTATTTTCAAGCTCTTACATTAATTGCATCCTCATTCTTAGATTAAATTGCACTTCATCTTAGATTAATTTCATCTTGATCATCTTTATTGCTTCTTGGAAATCCTCCATTGTTGAATTGGTCTCCCAATTGTTGGCTCTCATTCTGAGAGTATTCAAACACCCCATTCACATAGGAGGCAACAGGTCACCTCACCATGGAATTTGGATTGAGTTCTTCATACTCTCTCCCAAATTCTATCAAGTGAATAATGACCATGTTGTGTTGTGCCTGATTTAGAGGTCACATTCAGTCACATACAGGTATATTCACCTACCTCGGGCTACCATAAACACACATCATCCAATCTTGAGGGGATGAAGTGAGAGTTTTCTCAACGCTTTATTTCTATACCAACCAAGGAAGTACCTGTTGGAAACTACAATTGAAACAATTTTTGTATTGTCATTGATGTCAAACCTTAACTGGTAAGACAATTTCTATCTAAGAAAGTACTATATCTATTGGTTGATGAAATGGATTTGAGCAAGGGAGATAACAATAGCACCTAAGGAAAGGTTGATTTATTTGATACTTCAATGAGTACTTGATTATTTGGCACTATGATAAGATAATGTATTATTTATCTAAGTAAGAAGAAAGACTGAAGAAGTAGGCTTAATCGAGAAAAAGTGAAGAAATCTAGTTTAAGACGAGTGATGTTAGTGTCAAATGAGTGCCAGTATATGTCGAGTAAATCTAGTGTTGATCGAACATCAGTTTATGTTGAGCGACAGGAAATTATTGAGAAAAATAGTGTCAGTCGAGGAAGACAATTTGTAGAGATGACCGAGTTACATAGTGATGACTAAGGAGATGAACATAGTATTGACCCAGCATCAACAATTTACATTTGGAGGATGAATTCAGATTTCCAGCCGACATAGTTGAATTCCTGGGTTATGTAAATCATATTGAATTTATTAATTAATTGTATGGAGAATTTAACGCATGGTAAATTGTTTTATTATGATTTCATTGACAAGATTGAAGATGTTTCTAGAAGGATGTATGAGGGACTTAAATGTTGGAAGGATCCATTAGATCTGACCTAACCTAAGATCTACAAAGGAGATTAAGAGGCAAAAGATAGATCTACCTTTCGAGAGAGGTATAAAGGAAACCTAATGGTGAGATTACAGAGTATGCTGGTGATGTTGATGTTATTGACTAATAAGTCTAAGCAGAAGGCTGAAGGTGAAGATCAGAGTGGTGATTGCTTGAAGTGAATTTTGAGAAGATCAATGATGGAGATGGAAATGGTACTCAGTTAGTAGATCAGCATATATGTGTGAATTAGATCTGATATCTGCAAAGTGAGTTCTATGTTTTATATATCAGAAACTACTGATACTTTCTAACCATTGTAACAGTCAAAATCCTTTAATCAAGGTTGACCTAACAGTCATTGATAAATCCTTTAATCAAGGTGGCATTCTAATGAAATTTACTCAAGTCCTCTGACCAGGCCACTCCTAACAGGGTGATTGAAATCCTTTAACAGGGTCACACCTAATAGTGTGTCTCTATACCTTTAACAAGGTTGGCTTTTCACATAGCTCACTTTAGAAGAGTGAAAAATATCAGTAACATGTTACAAAGTGGTTTTTCCCAAATTGGGTTTCCACTATAAATCCTGGTGTCACAGTTGTCTGAATGTTTTCATATTCTGCAAGTTAAATACTATTGGATAGTGGAATGCATGTTATATATTTTTTGATATATGTTCTTTAAAGACTGAGTTGAGTTGGTGATTAGATCTGAGTTTGTTGAAGTGTTTTAATGTTCAAATGGTACATCTGGACCTGAGAACAACTGATTCACCCCCCACCCCCTCTCTCTATTTTTCTAAATCATATTAACAATTGGTATCAGAGTTATTGGTTCTTACAGAGAAAAATTTTAAAGGTACTTGAAGCTAATGATCAACATGTATAAGAAGGAGGTACCGAAGTTGAACAAGGAGAACTTTCCTACATGGCATCTAGCTGGTACTGGTCATGATTCGGTGAAATACTATGTTGAACATGACTATGTTGCACCTGCTGCACCTATGATTGTCGAGGAGTTGAGAGAAAAACAAGAACACAATCAAGCAATGTTGGAGGTTGCATCTTCCTTAAGCTATCCTAAATTTGAGGACATCAAGGACTACACTACTGCAAAGAAAATGTGGGATATTCTTGCAACCATCTATGGTGGTGATACAAATGTACTGAGAGAAAAAGATGAAATCTTGAGAGGTAAGTTTGATGATGAGAATGTCATCAGAAAGGTATTAAGAACTCTGCTTCCTATATATATGCTATCAAAATTTCAAAAATTCAAGAATCAAGATGTAACCCTGGTAATGTTCTGACTCTGGAAAGCCTTGTTGGTAAGCTTACTGCTTTTGAACTGTCTAACTATGATAGCTACATTGTTCCTAATGTTGAATTTGCATTCAAGTCACAAATGGTTTTGCATAAATCTAAACGAGAGAAAGGTAAATGTGTAAAAAGTGAAAGTGAAAGTGACACTTCAAATGAGGAAGTGGATGATCTTGAAGCACTCATGGCTAGAAGATTAAGGAGAGGAAAAGGAAAATACAAAGGTAAACTTCCTATAATTTGTTTTTCCTATAACAAAGTTGGCCATATTGCTACAAGGTGTCCTGATAGGAGTGACAAGGATGAGGGCAAAGAAAGAAAGTACAAAGATAAGAGAGATAAAAGAGATCATCAAAGGTACAAAGATTACAAGGAAAAATGTAAGAAATCCTGTTACATTGCAGAAGAGGAAACTGATAGTGATAGTGATAATTTTGATATTGAAGTAGTTTATATTGCTATGAAAGATGATTCTGATGAGGATGAGAAAACTGCACTTATTTCTTATGTGAGTAAAGGTGATAAATGGATTATTGATAGTGGTTGCTCACATCACATGACTGATGATAAAAGTAAATTTGAAACCCTAGATCATTACAAAGGTAGAAGTGTCAAGTTTGGTAATGATGCACCATGTCCTGTGAGAGGTAAAGGATCAATTAAGCTAACTGATAAGATCACTTGTGAAAATGCCTATTGAGTTGAGGGTCTTAACCACAATTTGTTGAGTGTTGCACAACTTAATAGCATTGGTTACCGAGTGGAATTTAATTACAAAAAGGCTAAAATATTTGATGCTATTGGTGAACTAATTGGAAGTGGTGAGCAGACTAAAGGTAATTTGTTTTATCTAGATCTATCTAAAGAGACATGTTTGTTTGCACAATTTGATGATGTTTGGTTATGTCATAAGAGGCTATGTCATGTTAACTTTGGCAATCTGGTAAGTATTAGTAAAAAGAAGAAAGTTAGAGGTTTGCTGAGATTGAAGAAACCTAATAATGTGATCTGTAAACAATGTCAGTCAGGAAAAATGACAAAGTCTAGTTTCAAGAGAAAGACATTTACTTCTAAGAATATTTTGGATTTGGTTCATACTGACCTTTGTGGACCTATGGGAATACAAAGCTATTGTGGTGCTAGGTATTTTATTATGCTTTTTGATGATTACACTAGAATGATGACTGTAATGTTTTTGAAAGAAAAATATGATGCATTTTAGTTGTTTAAGTGGTATTGGGCTTAGGTTGAAAAAGAAACAAATAGAAGCCTGAAATGTCTGAGATCTGACCAAGGTGGAGATTTTATATCAAATGAGTTCAATCTATTCTACAATGATAGAGGAATCAAGAGATAGATGTCTGCACCTAGAAAACCTCCACAAAATAGTATAGCTGATAGGAGAAATAGATTTATTATGGATTATGCAAGGACACTGATGTTTGAGAAGAATGTTGCATAGAAATACTGGAGAGAAGCTATAAGTATAATTGTTTATACCTTGAACCAAGTACAAATCAAGAAAGGTACAAATATTACACCCTATGAATTATAATGTGAAATACTTTAGAATCTTTGGGAGCAAATGCTATATACTGAAGGATAATAGAAATGGAAAGTTTGATGCTAAAAGCGATGAAGGCATATTCCTAGGCTATTCCATTAAGAGTAAAGCTTATAAGTGTTTGAATTCTAACACTAACAAAATTGTGGAAAGTGCAAATGTGAGAGTTGATGAATATGTAGAGAAAAATGAACAAGAAGGAAATAAAGAACCTGAAGACTATAGATCTTTTGTTTATGTGGAAGAAGGAGAGGCAAGTAACACACCTGCACCAAATGCAAAGTCCTAGGTAAGCAATGTCAAGCATTAGGAGGATGTTTCCGACCATCAGGAGGATGTTGTCGAGCAATCAGAAGCTAAATCTAATCATTTTCATGATGAACCTGAGAAAAGATCTGAACCTACACTGGCACAGTATGTGAGAAGACATCATAAGCCTGAAAAAATCATTAGAGATAAAGAATCTGGAGTCTTGACCAGAAGTAAGTTGAAAGACCCTACATGTTTATTATGTGAGTTTGAGCCTAAGATAGTAAAAGATGCTTTGGAGAATGAAGACTGGATTCAAGCTATGAATGAATAAATAGATCAAATTGAAAAGAATGATACCTGGAATCTGGTACTGATACCAGAAAACAAGAATTTTATTGGAACAAAGTAGGTATACAGAAATAAGCTCAATGAACATGGACAAGTCAAAAGGAACAAGGCAAGACTAGTATGTAAAGGTTATGCACAAGAAGAAGGAATAGACTATGGGGAAATATTTTCCCCTGTAGCAAGATTAGAAGGAGTGAGAACTCTACTTGCATATGTTTCCTACAGAGATTTCAAGGTATACCAAATAGATGTCAAATTTACATTTTTGAATGGTATATTAGAAGAAGAGGTATATATAGAACAACTTGAAGGATTTGTTGATCCAGACAAGAAAAACATGGTTTGCAAACTAAACAAAGCACTGTATGGATTGAAACAAGCCCCTAGAGCATGGTATGAGAGGCTACACAATTATTTGATCAAGATTGGATTTGCAAGGACAAATGACAACAACAATATGTACATGAAAGCTGAAGAAGGCAAAGGGATTTTGTTAGCAGAAAATTTTGTAGATGATATCATATTTGGAGGACAAGATGCCTATGTCAGAAATTTTCAAATGAAATGCAAACTAAATTTGAAATGTCTATGTTTGGTGAGATCAAATTTTTTGTTGGTTTATAAATCTATCAGATGGAGAAATGTATCTTCATAACACAATCTAAATATGTCAAAGAGATATTGAAAACCTTAGGAATGGAGGATTCAAGGCTAGTAAGTACTCCTATGGCTACTGGACATAAACTATCTAAGACTGATGATACTACTGAAGTGAATCAAACCCTATATAGATCCATGATTGGAAAGCTACAATATATTATTCACAGCAGACCAGATATGGCTCTAGTAGTTGGGATTATGGAAAGATTCTTTGCCAATCCTAAGGAAAATCATATGATGGATGTGAAAAGAATAATGAGATATCTAAAAGGGACAGAAGAGTATGGATTGTACTACAAGAGAAATGAGAAATTTGAACTGAGAGTTTACATTGATGTTGATTGGGCAGGAAATGTTGATGATAGGAAAAGTACAATTGGAGGATCTTTCTTTTTTGGACATAGTTTAGTCTCCTGGACAAGCAAGGAACAAAATTGCTTTTCCCAATCTACAACAGAAGCTGGGTATGTGGCAGCTATAGTGAACTGTTCAAATATGGTATGGATCAAGAAATTATTGAAAGGAATGAAAGAGAAAATTACTGAACCTATTGTTATCTTATGTGATAACACAAGTGTCATTAACATATCAAAGAACCCTGTGATGCACACAAAGACCAAGTACATTGTAATTAAGTATCATTACTTAAGGGAATTGGTATAGGAAAAAGAAGTGAGAATGAAATATGTGAACACAAAGGAACAAATGGCAGACATATTCACAAAATCTTTACCTAAGGATGCTCATGAGTATCTATGAGGTAAATTAGGGGTGCTTCCTCTAACTAAGGATGCCTAGTCAAGCTAGGAGCACTTCATCAAATATGTTGCACAGAATATTTGACAAATTGATGCAGGAAAGGTCACACTTTAGGAGCTTCCTAGAGTTGTGAAAAGAAAAGAAAAGCTGATAACCAATCATAAGCAAGATGACAGAGGGAGAAATATTGTTACTTAACTAACAAGATGACATTTACATATGAATGATGTAAGTTCTAGTTGCTACTTTGGCATTTTTGTCAAAGAGGGAGAGATTTCATAGATGAATAAGATGAATACACATCAAGAGGATACAATCAAAGATGGAGAGACACAAAAAATATTCAGAGGGAGTTACTGTATAAACGGTCAAGTAAGGATAATTTATTGAAAATCAGAATGAAGCTAAGGATATTATATTTTTTTCTAATGCAATGACAAAGTTTGGATTGGTTGGTAAATCATGTGTTATTTGTAGTACCCCGCCCCTAGTCTAATTTTATAAATGTTATGATTACTTTAGGATGATAGATTATATGTTACGAAATCATTGATGCTTATGATTTTACTGACCCCATACTTGCATGTGTATGGTTGATGTGTTTGTTTTATATTTCTATTTAACGTGCCTGATGTGGTTGAGGGACGGAATCGTAGTTGCTTGCAAGATCCACACAATTGGCTGATCCCCACCATTGTCTATTATATATTTATGTATGTATGTACATGCAGGTGTTGTATGCAGGTTTGCAGGTACTGAGCATCGACTTCCCTGAATTGTCAGGATGAGCGTGCCCTATCGCTAATCTCAATGGTAAAAGAGGGGAGATAATATTCAATTCCAAATTTTAACCTAAGCCATATTATTGTCCTGAAATAGTGGACAAGATTATGTTATTCGTACCCTTCCTAAACTCATTTAGTTGATGTGAGTTTATAACCTTGTCCTTACGTATGAATGTGGGGCTTTAGGTCCTTTTAATGCTTTCGATTTTGGTGCTTGGCGTGTTTTCTATCATTAGATTATTTAATTTGATTAAATAGTGCAATTTTTAATAAATGGAATATTTTCTATTTTTAGCCATGAGAGATCATTTAATTAATTAGAAATTAATTTAATGCAAATGTTAAGTTAGTTTATTATGTGGTAGAAGTATTTAATCAATGAGAATTAATTAAATATCTTCACCTTAAAAATTATTTAATTGCAAATCTAACATTTGATTAATTGAAATCTATTTATTAATTTGAGTGTCAATTGAGCATGTGGGAATTATTTTAGAGTAAATGTTTTATTTTATTTTATTTGAATGCATTAAAGTTGCACAATTAGTAATTGTTTAAATTAAATTAAAGGCATTAGTTAATTTTGGTTAAGTGTTCTCAACAAAAGGCAAAGTGAAAATAGACTTGAGTTCAACTGAAATCAAACTGTGAATCAAAGTCTAAATTTATGCAAGCCCTTTTGGGATGTTGAGTTAAGTAATTCTTTTATTTTTAAAGTTGAGTTCGTCTTATTTTTTAGAGTTGCATTCTTTTAGCTCTGGTATTCAGGTTTTCTATATAAGGGAGCTAAGAGACCATTTAGAAAGGGAATTCAATCAAGTTTTGAAGGATTCTCTCTTGGAAGATTTTTGGAGGATTAAAATTTTGGTATTTTTGAAAGCTCTGGGTATTCAAGATTTGGAATTAATTTTTGATTCAACTTTGTGTATTAAGGTATGGTTTTAAAATCGTTAAAAATTTTCTGTTAAAATCATTATCTTCTTCATGTTTGATTAGATCTTGTGTGTAGATGAGTGTTTGTTGAAAAGATGTGTTTATTAGATAATCATGAATGCTAGGGAATCATTTGGAAGGAAAATTTGATTAAAGTTTTCTTTAAGAGTTTTTCTTTGAATTATTCTCAATTATGGCCTTCTATGATTTTGAGTGTTTTGAAAGAGTTAGTTTTTAGAGAAAATGCATGCTTTTGAAATAGATCTATTCAGTTGCATGTTATTTATGACAGATATTTTCAATTGCATGTTATTTAAAGAAGATATATTCAGTTGCATGTTTTTTAGAAAAGATATTTTTAGTTGCATGTTATTTAATGAAGATATATTCAGTTGCATGTCATATATGGAAGATATATTCAGTTGCATGTTATTTGAGGAAGATATATTCAGTTGCATGTTATTTAGAAAAGATATATTCAGTTGCATGTTATTTAATGAAGATGAATTTAGTTTCATATTATTTAATGAAGATATATGTAGTTGCATGTTTTTTATGAAAGATATATTCAGTTGCATGTTATTTAAAGAATATATATTCAGTTGCATGTTATCTAGAAAAGATATTTTCAGTTGCATGTTATTTAAAGAAGATATATTTAGTTGCATGTTATTTAATGAAGATATATATTCAGTTGCATGTTATTTATGAAAGATATATTCAGTTGCATGTTATTTAGAAAAGATATATTCAGTTGCATGTTATTTATGACAGATATTTTCAGTTGCATGTTATTTAAAGAAGATATATTCAGTTGCATGTTATTTAGAAAATATATATTCAGTTGCATGTTATTTATGAAAGATATATTCGGTTGCATGTTATTTTATGAAGATATATTCAGTTGCATGTTATTTATGATAGATATTTTCAGTTGCATGTTATTTAATGAAAATATATTCAGTTGCATGTTATTTAGAAAAGATATATTCAGTGCATATTATTTAAGGAAGATATATTCAGTTGCATGTAGTGGTATTCTATTTTTAGAAATTCTATTTTTAGAAATAAATAAAACTCATACATGAGAATTCTTTTAGAATAACAAAAATAAGAAGAAGAATAATGGTATATAATTAAATATTATTTTATGAGAATTTCATAATGATGTGTTTATTATTGGAGTTTGGTTTCTTTTCTTGATTACTGGTATGGGTAGCATTAATTTAGCTTTTAGGAGATGTAATTCCAGAGGCGGGGTTTTGGATGTTTAATCTATCATGTTTGTTTACCTTGCATATTATGTTGTGTTGGTGAACTTGTTCTATGATGATTCTGGCTTTGCATGTTTTTGTCATCATTGGATCTAGTTATTGAGATTTATGAGTTGTGTTAACTCAAAGTTACTCTTGATCTTGTGAAGCCCTAGGGTAGGTTATCTGAGTGTATAGTGGGAAGTGGCTTGTAATTGGTCTGGAGCCCAGAAGTGGCTACCAGGAGATCCTATTACAAGTAGCTTAATAAGTGATAATTAATAAACATTGGGAATTTTAAAATGAACCTAATAAGATGTTATGTGCCTCGCCCATGCCTGAGTTCCCGATTGAGTTTGACTAGGATGGGAGTGAGAGGATGCTTGTCACCTTTGTGGACTGGATATGGCATAGGTAGTACCTTGTCTACACAAAAGGTTATTATAACCACATAGAATCACTAGGGCGCCAAGGTCTGAAGAGACTACCAAGATAACCCTAGAGTTGGCCTATGTGATGACACTTCCTGTATACATCTTAGGTTTCCTACGTGTATTGGTTGCCTCTGGTGAGAGTATGTTATACCTTGTTGTACTTTTTGTACCTTTGAGTTTGAAGCTTTCAAGACCTCTTCCTTGGTTGTTGTTGTTGTTTGTTATCCAAGTGGGATCTAATGTTATCTCCTCAGCATGGTGGGAGTGGACCATTTAGGTTCACGAGGTCGGGTGGTAGTGATTCTTTTACCATTTGAGATTCCAACGTTCGTGCATCGAGGCTGGATGATCTATGAGGCATTCTTTCCTTCTTGATCTTCATTGATGAAGATGTGTTCTTATTCTTCTTCTTTTTGTGATCTTGTATCATTGTATCAGTTTTTCAGTAATGTCATGTTGTACTTCTTTTCAGTTATTGTATTACATACCCTGCGACATGTGTAGTGGATGAAGATTATTATGGTTACCTTATGGTGCCAATTGTATTTATGCTATCATGCATATGATGTCATATTTATCCTTCAGTTGTATTCTTGGGATTCATAATTTTATCTTATCTAAAATTAATAAATTAATTATTTTGTAATCTACGTCAAGGAACCCTTGAGAGTTGTAACCTATGTTAGTTGTTTATTGCTTTGTCTTGCTTCTGCATTGTAAAACTTTGATGTTAGTGATTGTTAACAAATAAAAAAAAATTGTTCTACAAAATTAGTTGCATGTTTAGGTTAAGTTCTCCTGGGTTCCCTGGCGGGGCATTACATTATTCCTGTCGTGTTGCCATCAATGCCAAAGAGGGAGATTATTGGAAACTGCAATTGAAACAATTGGTGTATTGTCATTGATGTCAAACCTTAACTGGTAAGAAAGTTTCTATCTAAGAAAGTACTATATCTATTGGTTGATGAAAAGGATTAGGACAAGAGAGATAACAATAGCACTTAAGGAAAGGTTGATTTCTTTTATACTTCAATGAGTACTTGATTATTTGGCACTATGATAAGATAACGTATTGTTTATCTAAGTAAGAAGAAAGACTAAAGAAGTGGGCTTAACTGAGAAAAAGTGAAGAAATCTAGTTTAAGCCGAGTGATGTTAGTATCAACCGAGCACCAGAATATGTCGAGTAAATCTAGTGTTGACCGAACATCAGTTTATGTCGAGTGACAAGAAATTACCGAGCAAAATAGTGTTAGCCGAGGAAGATAGTTTGTCGAGATGACCGAGTTACATAGTGATGACTGAGGAGATGAACACAGTATTGACCCAGTGTCAGCAATTTACATTTGGAGGATGAATTCAGATTTTTAGCCGACATAGTTGAATTCTTGGGTTATGTAAATCGTGTTGACTTTATTAATTAATTGTATGGAGAATTAAATGCATGGTAAATCATTTTATTATGATTTCATTGAGGAGATTGAAGATGTTTCTAGAAGGATGTATGAGGGACTTAAATGTTGGAAGGATCCATTGGATTTGACCTAACCTAAGATCTACAGAGCAGATTAAGAGGCAAAAGATAGATCTACCTTTCTGGAGAGGTATAAAGGAAACCTAATGGTGAGATTACAGAGTATGCTGGTGATGTTGATCTTATTGACTAATAAGTCTAAGAAGAAGGCTGAAGGTGAAGATCAGAGTGATGATTACTTGAAGTGAATTACAAGAAGATCAGTTATCGAGATGGAAATGGTACCTAGTCAGTAAATCAACATATATGTGTGAATTGGATTTGATATCTGCAAAGTGAGTTGTATGTTTTATAGATCAAAAACTACTACTACTTTCTAACCATTATAATAGTCAAAATCCTTTAATCAAGGTTGACCTAACAGTCATTGATAAATCCTTTAATCAAGGTGGCATTCTAATGGAATGTACTCAAGTCCTTTGACTAGGCCACTCCTAACAGGGTGATTGAAATCCTTTAACAGGGTCACACCTAATAGTGTGTTTGTATACCTTTAACAAGGTTGTCTTTTCACATAGTTCACTTCAGAAGAGTGAAAAATATCAATAACATGTTACAAAGTAGTTTTTCCCAAATTGGGTTTCCACTATAAATCCTGGTGTCACACTTGTCTGAATATTTTGTTATGAATGTTTTGATATTCTGCAAGTTAAATACTATTGGATAGTGGACCACATGTTAAATGTTTTCTGATATATGTTCTTTAGAGACTGAGTTGAGTTGGTGATTAGATCTAAGTTTGTTGAAGTGTTTTAATGTTCAATTGGTACATCTAGACCTGAGAACAACTGATTCACCTGCCCTCTCTATTGCTCTAAATCAAATTAACAGTACCAGTTTGAAGTCGTTCTCCAAAGAGGAAGCACTTTTCTCTTTGGACAGGCTTTGTTAGAAGTAAGACAAATGAACTTGTCTGAGTTCAAGTGTTTTACATCACTTAAATTAAGCATATGTTGAAATGGAAAACTCCTAGATGCCCATCATGAAGATTATTTCCCAATTTTTTATTTAAGTGATTGAATTGAAAGCTTGCAAGCACAAGTGTTTTAGATTTTGATTTGTTATTTTCTCTTTGAAAATAATAATTTAGAGAGATTTATGCAATTTGGGCTTTCAAGATTGAGTTTGTGCTCCACTTGGGAACCCGATTTGAACTTTGAAATGGAAAGAAAATGCTTTTTTTCACTTTAATTGATTCAATATTTGTGTATTTTCTTTTAGGATCAAAAGGAAATGACTCTTTACACTATGGTTCAATTTTTTAGATGCACTCAAGATTTGGTTTTCTAGAGTTCATTTTTTGACCCAAAGAGAAGTTCATTAGTTTCCGTCAAGATCAAAGCTTTATGATTGAATTAGGAACTTTTAGGAAAGATTAGGACTCTTTATGAACCAATTAGGAAAGATTAGGAAAAATTTGCAGATTTTGTTCCTAGTTTGCATGAGATTTTTGAAAGACCCTTTAACATAATGCAAATGAAGTTAACTTTAAGCACAATTGTTTCAAGATTGGTTTGAGAAAAATTAGCATGAATTAGGATTTATTTAGGAGCCAAATAGAAATGATAATACAAATTTGTGGTTCTTTTTAAGCTTCCAAAGTTTGAAGTGTTCCCAGCTTGCACAAATGACCATTAAAACCCTAGATTTGCATGAATGATGTTATTTTTAGCCAAATGAAATTCATTAGAAGTGTGCTTGATTATTTTAGGATCAAATAGGAATTTTTATGATTGATTAGGAACAAAATAGGAAATAATAGGAACTATTTTCAGATTAGTCCCTTAAGGGCTCTCAAAAATGACTAGAAGTTCATTTTAAGCCTAAAAATGATGTGTTTTTGGTTCCTAATAATTCAAGAAAGTTAGTGAGCCTTAAGGCCTTAGTGATTTGGTGAAAAATTGGCCTCCATGAAGTACCTTCAAGAGTATGATGTTATAAATTACAAGCTTGAAGCCTAGGGTCACTAGGATCCCCAAACATGCCCAAAAAGTGAGTAAAAACCAAGTTTAGGACCTCAAATGAGCTCCCTGCCTCTTATACGACAATTGGCATTAGTAATTTCTTCAAATTATAGTTTTTTATGACACTTCACAATCCCATATGACAATTTCATGATTCTCATATGACACTTGAGCCAAAAAGTGCAAAAAAAGCTTTAAAATGTAAAAAAAAAACTGGCCCACACGACAATTTCATGATGGGGATCAATTTTTGTACGACATATGGGAACTCCCCATATGAAAATTGCTCAAAATGATCAATTTTCATATGACACTGCAACAAAATCCATCTGAGAGGCATTAAAAATTGAGTTTTTGACCAAACAACCCTTAAAATGATAGTTTTGAAGGCTTGTGGAGTCCCACTGGGCATGCCTAAATGTGATCAAAGAAAAGATAACATGTTCCGATAATGATTCAATAAATAGGAGGAAATCACTTAAATTTGATTTAAATGATTTGGGCAGGGATTCTTTAATTAAATGTGTTTAATTAAAATAAGAGGAATTAATGACATAAAAATAAATTAATTAATTAACAAATGATGATGTCATCAGGGGTTTTTGGAAAATAAAAACACTTTTATTTACCAATGGATTTTTACGTGTCTACAAAAAGAGAATCTAGAAGAAAAGGAAAGATTTTATTTTTTTCCTAATTTCGAAGACATGATGATTTTTTCATTTTATGAGGATTTTCTAATTTTTAGAATTTGTAATTCTCAGAAATTTTATTTTTCTAATTTTGGAAGATTTAATTGAATTAAAAATTTAATTAAATGAGAAGTGGGGAATTAATATGAAATTAATACAAAATTAAATAGAATTAAATTAGAAATAAAATTAGTTAGAAATTGAATTGAAATTAAATTAATTTATTAATTTAATTTAGTAGGAATAATTAGATAATTTAAATAATTAAATTCAAACTATAGAAAATAGGAAATAGAATTTAATTAATTGATATAGATCAATTAATTAAAGGTAATTAATCAAATAAATTAATTATTTAATTAATATTAGAAAAGTAATTAGATGCTTTAAAAAAATGATTTTTTTGAAGAAATAAAGATAATTAATTAATGATTAAATAATTATTATCTAATAAAAGAATAATTAATGCAATAATGTTAGTTCACAAGTTTGTCCATTTTTTAATGACTACAATACATTTGTCAATAATTAATTAATATCTATTTGTGTTATATATATTCAACATTCAAACCAAAATCAATCAATTATCTTCAACATTCAATTATTTTATTACAATGAATTTATAAATCATTTCTTCCTTCTAGTCACCCAAACTACTAATTACCAACTAAAACATAATTAATAACTAACTAAAACTAACATCTAATAAATCAACATTAACTAGCATGTTAATTTATTTTTTATTACATTATGAATACATGCACTAATAATTAGGTTTGTGATTTTCTAAGTTTGAGAGTGACTATATACTAGTCGTTTGCATGTACTATCATCAATTTATATATCAATGAAATCAAGATTTAGCATAACCAATTCATGTTAAATGAGAGTTGTTTGTGATAAGATTGTTCAAGGTTTATTTACAATTTATTGTACATCTATTTTTTCTTTTTGTGTCTTTGCAAATAGTTATACATATGGGTAAATTGTGATAGAATAAAAGTCACTTCTTTCTAATGCATTTATCAAAATCTCTAAAATTATTACATTTATGCTACTTTTTTAGACTAGTAAAATTATCTAATGTTTTGAATAAGAAACGTATATAAATAGTCTATCCACCAAGATAAAGACATAGATGTGCTATTGGAGGGCCAATATAAATAGTCTTGTTGAAAATTAAAAGCACCTAAAAATACTTTTAAATAGTCTTCACTCAACAACATCTATACTTGTTGGTTGTCTCCTTTGATCTTTATACAAAATGTTGATGGAAAAAAAATTACACAATCCAATCCAGAGACTTTTACAGTACTTTTAAATAGTCCATAGACACATACAATTAGTCATATTGACCAAAAATAAACAAAATCTACACAATGTTATTTGAATGGTTGATAGACACAATCCTTAAACACAATGAAAAACACATAAAAATACTCTTGAATGGTCAATAGACATGGCCCCTATACACAATGAAAAACACATAAAATTACTATTGAATGGTGGATAGACATGACCCTTATGCACAATAGAAAAATATGTAAAAGTAATGTTTAATGGTGGATAGACACGATCCATATATACAATGAAAAATACGCAAAAGTGCTCTTGAATGGTCGATAGACATTCACAATGAAAAAAACATAAAGGAACTATTGGTTGATTGATAGACATGACTCCTATACACAATGAAAAACACGTAAAAACTGTATTATTGTATGGTTGATAAACACGATCCTTATCAAACGCAGCTATTTTCAACACAAAATAGCACATTCCTACATATATGCATTAAAACCAAAATGTGAATACCATGACCAATTTATGTATAATTTTCACTGTCTGATCCTCATAATCCACCTCCACAATACTGTAAAAATATTTAAAAAACTAGTGAAAACATCGATACGTAGCGAGAACTATCCATTCAACCCTAAAAAGCTAACTTTTTTAAAATTATATATTTAATTGAATGGCAAAATAGTCTTCTCCCATCACTTCTAACGTGGGCGTGACGGTGGAAAACTATTCAATAACTTCACGAGCAATCCAGAGTCTGTAGGAAGGTATCAGATGCGTCAGAATAGTGACAGGGAAGAACATGGACGCCATGAAAAGCTTAACCGCCCACTCATGAAAGATCTGTGACACCTAAACCTGTCACTTCAGAACAAATAATGTCCATATTCATTTAATGACGCGATGTTTCGACGACCCAGCGTAAAATATTGACACACCACCAGCAATCTTTTTCGCTGTCCTCAATTCTTTAACAGTTAGTGGAAGAGTGAATATGCTAGCCTACAAATTGGAAGTGGCATGGCAGCTTCCTTTGAGTGCAAGTGTTAACAACCTTGTGTGAATATTCTTAGATAAGATTTGTCTAGGTTGGAATCATTTGAGATCTTTTGTTCTTCATACATTGTATCTTTCAACATTATGATAATTTTGTCTTTTCTACTTATTAAAATGTTAGGATAATATTTTTGATTGAATCTAAACTTTTGGATATTTATTTTAATTGATGTGGTTTTTGTTTTTTATTATTTTTTTCAAATATCTTAGTCAATTTTTATGATGGTTAATTATTTTCAATGTTGGTTTTATTATTTGGAGAGATGTGATACGTACAAGTTGTTTTGATTTAGAGATTTAAGATATTTGTGTTTAAATTATTTATGAACGGTAAAGTTTTATAGTTTTGAATGAGTTCATTAAGAATTAAGTCTTTGTGAGTGAAAGGTCTTAATATCATAATGAAGTTGTGATAATGTCGTAAGTAACTTTGGTAGAATAGATACATCTTAGTTCTTGGCTCTTAGTTAGAAAAGCTTTAGTCTAAGACTTGTGCTTCACTAGTGGGTAGCTAAATGATTATGTGGGGTTGATATAAAAAGCTCCAACAACAACAAAATTAGTGGAAATTTATTTATCTAGATAGTTCTTTATGATATTTTATTTTAGTGATGCTAGATTTATTAGATCAAGTAGCTCAAAAGGGCAGTGTAGTTGGTTAAGAGTTTTGGGCTTGTCTTGTTAGAAGCTTCAAAGTTTGCAAAAAAATTGTCTAAAACTATCCACTTGAAAATACTTGTACCTTGAATATTATTGTCTTCACTAAATTGTCCTCATTTGATTTCATGTTGTAGTCTTAAGTCAGATTCCATGTTTCATAATGGTCCAATGCAGGATGTTAGTCCCATCATGTTATCTCTAAAAATTATCTGTTCATTTACTGAAAGTTTCATTGTTAGCGAATTTCCCTATGTCCTAAATTTATAATCTCGATACCCTTTTGAGTCCTAGTGAAGAACTCATTTCATGTGTATGGTACTATATATAAAATAATTTCACTTAAGTTATATAAGTCTGTTAAGATGACTTCTTCTTGTCGAAGGAAGCCTTTCCTAGTCTATTGATCCAACAATGAAGAGTGAAGCTAAAGCAGTTGAGATCAAGCAACATATCAACAAGACCAAACTCTATTGATAGGATCTTTTTGTGTCCTAGTGATCCATCAACAAGGTGCATAGTCATAATAAGGAGAACAACAAGAACCTATCAGTGCGACCTTTCCATATCGATAATATTATTTTCAAGGTCCATCAACCTGCCAATGAGTTGTGCAGTTTAAAACTAAGGATCAAGAACGTATTGATGAGACTTCCTTTTGTCGATGGGAACATTTTCTGGTTCCATTGACCCATCGATATATAGTGGAGTTGTAAACGAAGAGATCAAAATGCATCAAGGGGTGTTCTCCATGTTGATGGGAGTATTTTCATGTCTCATCAACCCAACGAGAAAAAGGTGACACAGAGTTGTAGAGGTGTTTAGTCAAAGAATTCAAATTCTCAAGAGGGTGTAGATACAATAAGGACATTATGAAGGAGTAAGTGCTTAGGCTTGCATTATTGCTATGATTAAATATCTATTGGGAGAAGTGAGGGATTCTCCTTCTAGGGTTCTATATTTGTTTTTGGTGTGTTGATTGAAGTTGTAGAAAGCAATTTGTGCCTGCATTGTAAAAATTATGTGTTTTGTGAAAACTCAAACAAAATGGAGAGTTCTAAGAAACCTAAAAATAGGAGGCATAAGAAGGAATCGATCCATGTGAACTAGGATCTAATTGATCAATTTCCTAGTTCTATGTCAAAGCCTAAATGGACTATGAGTTTGAACCCCAAGCCTAATAGACTAGAGGATCGTAAAAAACATTTGGGGGTTGTATGGACTCTAGAGAGGGTATGATTTGTTTAGTTATCATTACAAGGAAATGTACATAGACCAACCTATCTAAAATCCCTAAAGTTTGAATTTTGTGAAGTTGGCCATTCCAAATGTGTTCATGAATGTTGAATTGATAAGAGTCATTGCTAAGAAGTATGACCCAAAAACAAGCACAATTTATTATGTAGATGAATCTTTCTTTGTTCCAATCATAAGAGATTACATTTGTAAGGTGTTTCAATTAGATTCAAGTTGTGATTTAAAATTTAAAATTGTAGATCTTTGGGCTAAGTATTACAAAATGGACAATTATTATAAAAGATGAAGGTTACCCCTACATAGACCTATAGATGAAAAGGATAAATTGAGGGTATTTTCTAACACAAAAGAACCACTACTCTCAATTAGCTTGTTTGAGGAAAACTATCAGTATACATGTTAATTTTGCATCTCGCATTTAAGGTTTGGAGGCTCACACAATAATGCTAATAGATCCCATGGTGTTGGCATTTTATGTCTAGAGCAATGATGCTCAATCTTTTGATTATGCATATTATTGGCAATAAATATTGACAAGAGTTTGGCCTCTATCTCCATAACCAACACCAAAAAATAGTTTTTCAATTGACATTGTTGATTCTAAAGAAGAGGAGAGAGATGAAATTGATGAGCGTTATGAAATTGTAAAACTACTAATTGAGGTAGAACCTTCAAATCAATTGTTTAGTGATGTTAGGCATATTGCTAATAAAAAATTCATTTCTGATGATTATTTTTCATTGTCAAACTTTTATAAATTTAAAGCTTTCATTTTAGAATACAAAGGTAAACATATCAAGAAAAGGGTCAAAGAGATTACACCTAAATTACAACCATAGATCCTAAAGGAATCACAAGGCAATGTAGATGAGGAAATGGAAGATATATAACTAAAGATAAAGGAACGAGATTGCTACATGAAGTAGGTGTGATGATTTTCCTAGGGTGGGACCTTAGTTCTGGTCTTATGTTTGATAGTTTAAGGTCAAATTAGAAGATGTCAGTTGAAATGAATGCTAAAGTGGATGAAAAGATCTACATAGTTTTAGAAACAATCCCAATTGTTAAACAAATTAAGAAGTTGTTGGCATTTTTGTCATTGATGACAAAACCTTTATATCAGTTACATATATGTATCATTTGGTTGTTGGCAGTATGATTTGGATGTCTATTGGTTGTTGGTGAGATATCATGGTTTTGGTTATATGAAAAACAAATTTAGTATGCGTAGTTTTGGGATATGATGTCAAGTCTAATTATTCCTACTATTGGAATACATTTTTTTGGTACATCTAAATGTTTTAGTTATTGTAGATGAATGAATTTTTGGTTGACTGATGTGTTATAGAGTTCTTCTGAGCATCCCTACTACCTAGACATTCTTGTAGTTCATTAGAATCTTTTGGTATAATTGTTATATCTTGTTCTGGATATGTTTTAATAGTTCTTATCTATCGAATAGTTCATAAGTTTTGTTGATCAAGACATGGACTTGGTTGTGGTATTTTGATGGTTCTAGAATTTACTTATTTTTTGGTAAATATGATATGAAGCATGTGTATCTTACGTGTGACCTATATTTGGGTCATGTGGTTATGTGTTGTAAAGACTTCTTATGTATGAACTATATTTAGGTTCGGTGCTAGGGTCTTAAATGAATTGTAATACCTTTTATTTTGAGGCCAACATGTTTTGTGGCTTGGCCGATGTTTGTAGCTACCCTATCATATGTATATATAAACAAAAATATCTTTTTATATATAAAGTGTGAGTGTGTGATAAAGAAAGAGAGATAAAGGTGGAATAGTGCAAGTTTTCTTTGGTATATATCAGGTAAGAGTGTGCAAATAGAAGGAATTATTCTTGTGGTACAAAGAGAAGGTTTCAGCATACTATGTTGCAGAGGTTTGATATATGTTGGTAGAAGATCTATACCGGATCTGTGCAGATAGTGATTAATGTGCTATCAACTAGAACTTTTTCAAGCATAGGAAGATGCAATTCTATCAGTTCACATTTTTTCTGTAAAACATTTTGTAATACATCTTTTGTATAAGGGTAGTTATCTCGACTGATAGTGAGCTAAATAGAAATGAAAAAATTTGCAATGAACCCCTTTACAAATTACCTTAACCAATCTTCATTTCATGAGAATTAGCTTTTCCATGATTTTTCCCAGTTTGGGTTGCCACATTATATTTGGTGTTATGGTGTTTATTATTTGAATGGTTTATGTGCTTATCAATTTGGTAAAAATTTTAGATAGTGTTTTGAAATAACTTATTCACCCCCCCCCCCACCCCCCCCCCCCCCCCCCTTTCAATTAATCAGCATGTTCAATAATTGGTATCAGAGTTTAGTCCCTTGCAGATACAACTTAACCGCTTGAGGGAGATCTAGAATGTTTGAACATATGGAAGGAGATTATTATTCTGATGAGTATTTGTAGATCATGATGAGTGATATTGAATGCATTGAATCATAGAAGGAGGAGCTGATGGAAAACCTAAAGGAAGAAAATGCATGTATATCAAACTTGAGAGATGAAATCCAAAAGTTCAAGGAAAGCCATAAGGAAGTCAGTCAAGAATTGAAGGAATAAAAATAAAAGAAGGTAGACCTAGAAAAGAAGTTGAGTGATACTAAAAATACCAAGGAGTTTCTAAAGGAATATTTCAAGCATAAAATGGAGGATTGGAAGAAGACTGAAGGAAATCTGAAAGACATCATCGGGAAGAGTTCATAACAAAATGAGAAGCTAAAATTGGAATTAAAAAGGTTGAGATTTAAACAAAAGGTTTGTGAAAGCAGTACCATTTTGGATCAACTTTTAGACCTACAGAAGAGTCACAAGGATAATGAAGGATTAGGTTTCACTGATGAATGTTCAGATCTGAAAGACATAGGAAAAGAGAAGGAAATTGAAGCTAAAGCAAAGTCTAAAGTAGCAAGATAGGTCAAGAATTAGAATACATCTAAAAGAAAGGCTCTGGTAAGGCAACCAAACACTCAAAGGTACTTATCTTATAACAATTACTATTACACATGCAAGAATTTTGGTCATAAGGCTATTGATTGTAAGATGAAGAAGGAACGGAAGGTTCAATGCTTTAATTATCATAAGTTTAGTCATAAATTGAATAAATGTAGAAGTCAAGTGTCTAATTCAGTTAAGAGGAATGGAATGAATAGTATAGTTCATGGAAATTTCTATTTGTGTCACAATTATGGTCACAAGGCTAAACAATGCAAATCTAGGGTTAAGTTAGAGAGATCAAGACAGAGGAATGTCAATTGCTTCAAATATGGTCAGAATGGTCATTATGCTAACACATGAAGATCTAGTAGTGCTCCAATAAAGTATGGAAGTGATAAGAATGTTACAAATTTGAAGGAATCTTAGAAGAAAGATATTGTATGGAAGAATAAAGATGCTGGTGAGGAGACCTCTATATTGGATCCCAATACAAACTCTTCTAGTAATTGAGTCAAATGATTTGGCTCAAGGGGAGTATTAACATGCCATATTAGTCACTTCCCCTTATCTAAGGAAATACCAGTTGCAACATGCTTGTCTCTAGTATGTTGGATTAATAATTAATGATTATAGTTGTTTCAGATGATTGATAGGTGTTGTATGAACTGGTTGTACTAGTAATAATTAATTAACGAAAAAAAATGCAATTACAATGGATCATGTTTATAAAAGTGAATTTTTGAAATCATTTGGCACTATTGTAAAGAAGAAAAATTAGAGTTTTTGGTAAAGCTTGAGAGAGGTTGAAGAAAAGTATTTGAATGCAAAAAATAGAGTCTCAATTGGTTGTTTGTGATACCATTTCAGTCACATCAATGATGTTAAAGAAAGAAGGATTAGAGGAATTTGATCATAGAAAGATCAGATAGCTAGTTCAGTTGGTTGGTCTATAGAGGAGTTGCAAAGCGTATGAAAACACAGTTTGGATATAGGGGGAGAATTCCCCCAGTTTGATGATAAAGAATTTATCATGTTTTTACTGAGTTGGTTTCAAGATGGAAACCTAGTTATAGATAGTTATTATGAGGTGAAAAAAGAAGTAATTAAGGATATCACTGGGTTGTGCAGTATTGGTGACCTATTAGGGGTGAGGATGAAAAAATACAAGGAAGTAAAGGAGTTAACTGGTAGTGAATATGATTAGCACCCTCTTCTGATAAATACTCTTGAAGATTTTGTGGTGAGGTTTGTTGCCTATAGAATCTCCTACATGTTGGGGGATTCTTGAGAATGTCAGAGATTGTTGATTAGACCTTGTTTATGTGTAACGAAATTAATGTTTTTTCATTGATGTCAACATACTATTGTTGTTGCATATAATGTGTTTAGTTTTTCCAAAGAAGTTGATTTCAATTGATTTTGGATGATTTGTTGAATACCTTTTACTCTTATTCTGGTTGGTGTTTCAGATGTGTCTTTAGTTGATTCTAGTCAACATATAGAGGATCACATGATAAATTGAGTGAGATATGTTTCATTTATTAGGTGTTAGTATTTCAATAGTCTTGTATTCTGAGGTTTATTTTTTGCTTCATTGAGGATCGGTGTTGTTGATTCAATTGGTGTGAAGCTGGTGGTGATGTTGGGATTCATTTTTATTTCCTCAATTGGTGTTATTCATGAATCGGAGTATAGAAAGTTATCTTTTTAGTGTGATAGAGTTTGATGTTCAGTGTTGCTGGTTTTTAGTAAAGAGATGAATTTGGATTTTGAGATTAAGTTGATGAAAAGGTTCAAGAATATATTCTTGCTTCTTGCTAGTATTCATTGATCATGTTATGACTTTTTTTATGGTTCACATTGATCGTAGTGATCACATGTGATTTTCTAGTGTTTTGGTGTTTCTTCATTTAGGGTCTAGCCAACTTGGTGAAGTAACCTGTTAAAATTCCTAGTGTGGATTTGGCAAAGTTGTTGCATGTTTGAGGATGAATTTGTTGGTCCTACCTAAGTCTTGGCCAACTTGATTTGGATTACATTTATTTTTGAGCTTATTAGTTTAATATCATTTTTGTGCATTGGTCCTTGTCAATCTTGTTGTTGTTTATTCATTGTAATATGTATAAATGAGCATTCATTTTGTGATTGCGAAGGGTGTGTTCTCATGTATGAAGAAGAAAAGTATAAGGATGTCTCTATTCTACAACTGAGGCATAAATTATACTTCATTGGGATTATATTGGCATAGAATATGTTGTAAGTTAGTTTACTTGTACTGGATAGTTTGTCCACCCCTGTATAATGTAATCATAGATTCATCAATGAACCCAACTAAGGGCTAGATCATTCTATTGTGAGCAGTGAGCTTTATGTAATGATCCTGTGAATGCATGTACATTCCTTTTTTTTCTTTTTCTCTTAGTCGGGCAGTACATTTAATAGAGTATAATTATCTAGCGAATTTTATTACCACCAGGGTTTTTCCCTTAACTAGTTTTCCTCGAGAACACATTTGGTGTTTTGTGTTATGTGTTGTGGATCTTGCATTATTGTTTATCTGTCAGTTCTTTAATTGGTTTAAGTGGTTTAAATTTTTAATTGTTAGTGCACAATTGATAAACCCCTCCTCTCAGTCAAATATTTTCTTCCTTTTGGGCCTAACACTATAAAATTTATATGAGAAATTGAGATGGAGCTCCTTCAGTTGCAGTAGTCAATATTTATTATAAAATGGTTAGAGGGGGTGTTTAATTTTATTTGTGTACAAGTTATTATTGGATAATTTTCTTGAGAATGTCAATATGCCAGTAGATGGTTACGGATTTAAATTTGGATCTTTGGTTATATGGTTGGTTTTATATTTCTTTAGGTCTTTACCGAGTAATGAAAATATAGAGTGGAGGTCCAGCATCCTTGACAAAAAATAAATCTATAGATACCTACGGTTTTTTAAAAATAAAGAAGATGCTTGAAAAATATATTTTACATCATTGCAGATGAGTATTTGGTTAGGATTAGTTACTTTTGGCATTGTGTCTATGAGTCATGTTGAGGAGGGTTCCTCCTCTAGTCATAAAAATTTGGATATTGGTGTCAAAGGTTCCCCTCCAGAACCTAAAAGGAGAAAAACTAGTGTTAAAGGAAAAGATATTGTTACTATTTTGGAAGACAAAGAAGAAGAGGTTGAGGTTGAGAAGGAAACAAAAGAAAAAGAAGCAGAAGTGGAGATTGAGAAAGATGTGGTTCAATCTATGTTAGAAGATGGTGAATTTGATAGAATTTGTGATTTATGGTCTGGTTTCTGTCTGATGCATAAAAAAAGATAGAGGAAATATTGATTGATTACATCATGAGTAAAAAGATCTTGTTTTCTGATGTATCAAGTGTTCTACTAGTTTAATTAGTAAAGGTTGTTGAAGGGAGATTATTGTAGTATGGTGTAGACTAATGTTTGGTCAAGGAGTCTATTGAGAAGAAGTATATGGATGCTAAATAGAAATTTTATAGGATGATATGTGAGACAAAGGAGTGCATAAAAAAAATTCTAGACATGTACATGTATTGTCTTTGGTGGCCTGTTGTTGTGGATCATTTTAGAGGTAAAATTTAAGTCATTGAGGAAGAGCTGAATGAGTTAGGAAAAAACATATGATTATTTCGAGGATAGATAAGGTAAACATAGGATAGAGGTTGGTCTACTTTAGGGTGAAATGATATAGTTATAGAGACAATGAAAAGACCTGATGAGAACCTTTTGGTTAGTGAAGGAATTGGTCGAAGTTTGGTTGGAATAAGTTTCTAGTATTCTTGCTGATGCACAAAACTATGAGTGACAATTCCATTCTCTAGACTGGAATGCATCATTCAATATGCTGGTGTGACATGATAGTTTATGTTCCCAAATGGGTGCTATTGTGGTGAAGTGGAAGAGGAAGTTTCCAATCATTAAAGATATGTATAAGAAAGTTTTTAATGTGAAGTCTATAGTATTTGTTTAATTTTTTGAGTTCTATTTTTTTGGTCCTTTTCCATTGTGGAAAAAAGGGGGAGATAAATAGGAAGAACAAAAACATTGAAGGACTGTCTACTCAAGGATACATTTTGGAATGTTTTGAGTTTTTTTATTTGTCATCAATGCCAAAGAGGGAGATTGTGAAACACATTGACAAGTTCTTGGCATTGTTGTGATTGATGTCAAAACCTTTATATCAGTTACATATTTGTATTGGTTAGTTGTTAGCAATATCATTTGGATGTCTATTGGTTTTTGGTAAGATATTAAGGTTTCAGTTATATGCAAAATAGATTTAGTATGTGTAGTTTTGGGGTATGATGTTGGGTGTTCTTGTTCGTGCTATTGGAATAGATCTTTTAGGGACATCTGAATGTTTCAATGATTGCAAATGAATGAATTTTTGGTTGACTATTATGTTGCAGAGTTCTTCTAAGAATCCCTACTACCTAGACATTCTTGTAGTTCATCAGAAGTTCTTTGTATAACAGTTATATCTCATTCTAGAGAGGTTTTATTAGTTCATATCTATTGGATAGTTCAGAAGTTTTGTTGATCAACTCATGGACTTGGTTGTGGTGTTCTGATGGCTCCATAATTTACTTATCTTTTGGTAAATTTGATATGAATCATATGTATCTTAAGTGTGACATATATTTGGGTCATGTGGTTATGTGTTGTAAAGAATTCTTATGTATGAGCTAAATTTAGCTTCGGTGGTAGCAAGTTAAATATAATTATAATATTTTTTTTTGTGGCTGATATGTTTTGTGTCTTGACCAACATTTGTAGCTATCATATTGGATGTATACATAAACAAAGATATCTTTTTGTATCCAAGGTGGGAGTGTGTGAGCAAGTGAGAGAGTTGAAGGTGGTATAGTACAAGTTTTCTATAGTATATATCTATAAATAGTGTGTAAGAAGAAGGAAGTATTGATGTGGTACAAAGAGAAGATTTCTTCATACTATGTTGTGAAAAGGTGTGATATATGTTGGAAGATCTATACCGAATATGTTGTTGATGCAAATTATTGTGCTATCAACTAGAACTATTTCATGCATAGGAAGATAAAATTAAATCAGTTCACATTTTGTCTATAAAATATTTTGTAATACATATTTTGTATAAGGTTAGTTAGCTCGACTAGAAGTGATCCAAATAGTAGTGATAAAATTGGTAGTAGTATTCATTTCATGAGAATTAACTTCTCTGTGGTTTTTCCCAGTATGGGTTTCCATATTATATCTGGTGTTATTGTGTTGAAGGTTCTTGTTCTTTCACACTTCTATCAATCTTTATTATGTTAATTGTTTATGTACTTACTTTTTTAGTAAAAGGTTTAGAAATTATTTTGGAATAATTGATTCAACCCCCTCCTCTTAGTTATTTAGTCTATTCAACACTAATAACCATACTCTAGCTATTTGGGCCATCTATCTACCTAGAAAGAGACCATTGACTATTAAGGATCCTAACAGGATATATGGATAGCTTCTTATTTAAAGGCTTGAAGACACTAATTCTGTTGAGACTACGGACTTGAACATTAATGTTAAAAAATTTACCAAATCATGTGTGGAGAAATTGGACGAAAATATAAGACACTATATTAATAAATAATAATGTATTTTCAGATAAACTAGAAGAAATTATAAGACCATATCCCATTTATGAACCTCTCATGTAGGATTGAACCCCTTCTGAAAGGAAGTTATGCAAGAGACCAAATGGACAATGGGTAGGAGGTAAAACCTTTGATGATTCTCTCCCTCTCTAAGGAAGAAATTAAAGACACAAATTATCAGAAAGGATTAAAAGAACAATTACTCTCTTCTCTTATAGGTTTTTGTTATCCCTTGCATATAATTAGTTAATTCACTTATTCAGTTAATTTTTTCTTTTAGATGAAATTTTTATAGACTATTAGTTAGTCTATTCTTGTGAATGTAATTACCTTTTAAATTTTGAATTTCCTTTTTTTTTTTTTAAAGGCAAGTGCTTTTGACTGGAGCATACAACCAGTGGGGTCACATTGAGGGGGACCCCATCCCCAGTGAATATGAGGTTTTCAAGGCATCGACACTCCTAGATACAACTATTTTTATAAGGCCTCACTACTCTCCTTATCTCTCCAAGTTTGTGTGGCTGTCGAGGCAACGGTGCCTCCTAGATAAACCTACGTTTATTATGCCACTCAAATCTCCTTATCTCTCCAAGATGACTACCACCTTATGCCTCCCTCCTCACATGCCACCGAGCCACCATCTTATTTCTCCAAGAAACGGCCACCAAATTCTACCTCCTTATTTCTCCATGGCTCCCAAGCTTACCGGTCACCATCAAGCGTTGGGTGTTGAGCCCCAGCAAACGGCTTGGGAGCTAGCCAATCATGTCATTATCGAGAGCATCATGCTGGGAAGGGAGTTCTCTACCTACATGAACATTCCACGGTCTCAACGTCTAGCTGGACGAAGACTATGGCAAGTCCACCCTAAGTGCGTGTGGGATCCTCCTGCACATCGAACTGTGAACACCCCTATCTTATGGGTTCACAACCACTATTGTGTTGTGAGCTCATGCTCAATTTTGAATTTCCTTTATATTTGAAGGTGGTTTTAAATAATCTATTGAAAGGTTTCATATTCATATCAAAAGGAAATAATTTCTTTCTATTAAAATTTAGTTAAAAGAAGAAAAAAATGATTTCCTATGAAATTGTTGGTAATTGCTTAGAGTTTAACTTGCTATAGTTTAGCATATTACATATGACTCAAGGATGCTGGTAGGTAGACAAATATTTTTGAGCATGTTGGGGTTGTTGATATGTGGAAGTGTATTGGTTCTTTGTGGCATATTAATTCTGATATGGTGGATTTTAACATGGGTTAGTTTGATGTGTACCATTGTGTGCAAGGAAAATTTAATTCAAAGGAGAATGCAAATAACTAGTTAAATAGACTCAAATCACAATTTAAAAGCAACATGCAAGATTAGAAAAAAGAAGACTAAAAACAACAAGAAATCCAAACCCAAATATAAATTTGCAGTCTCCTTGATGCAACAATTTGTCTGAGATTGTAGTGTTTGATGTGTGCTCACAATTTTGGCAACATAACAATGCTTCAAATGTAAAATGTGTGAGAGTTATTAAAAAGGTCAAGGCTCTGATTTATAGGATTTGGGTGAGATGAATAGATGGTTGAGATTGATTCAAAAGATAAATGATTTAGAGTGATTTGAGAAATTTCCCTTTGGGAACACAAAGGTTCAAGCCCATGTGCCCAAGTACATGGGTCCATGTGCATGATGTGATGGAAGAGTTGACTCATTTTCCTAATCTTTATGATTTGAGGTGTGCACATGATTAGAGAAGTGGATTAGGATTAATAAAGGCTGATTAGAGGGAAAGTGGGAAATTTATAAGGATGTGATGGGAGGAGAGAGAATGAGTGGGGGAATTTTTATTTCAAGTGGGATAAGTGGGGATTAACTAAGTAAATGATGATATTTACTTAATCAAATGAGGAATTAACATGCAAGTGGGCTTGGTAGGAATGTCTAAATGGATGAAGGGAAATGACCTTTATGAATTAATTTTAAATCAAAATAGAGAAAAAGGGATAAAGAGATTTTAATTAAATAAATGTATGGAATTATTTAATTAAATTGAATGAAACTATAGATAAATTAAATTAATTAATTTACCTAGGGCTTTGGATGAATGGGAGGGGTATTAATTAAATGAATAAGTTATTTAACTAATATAAGAAATCTATAATATAGATTATTACGATTTAGTTTGATCATATTTAGGTGTCTACATTTTTTCCCTCTTTTAGATGATATTATGAAGTAGTATTTTTTAAACAAAGTTAATACATGGAGCTATGAAGAAAATGGTTGGATTAGAAGATGCCCCAGTCATTCAAAAGAGTGATTAGGATAAAATATAATTGGGAGATAAGGATAAGGATGCCCCCTAGAGAGGATAATCAGCTTTAATAGAACACAAGTGTGCTCTCAAAATGGATGAGATGGTACATGCATGATGAATGAATTATAATAGTAATGAAAGGATGAAAATGGTAAGAGATATACTAGAAAGTATATATTATGTAGGATGTAATGATATGATAATACAATGGACATGAAGATACATACAAGCAAAGATGAATAAAATAAAATATGATGGAGAGATAATGAAAATCATGAGAGAATACAAGAAGTGAGATGTGGGATAGAAAGAGAGGATGGATGGATTAGAAATATATTTAAGATAGATGAATGGGGAGATTAAGCATCATATGGTAACTACCATATAGAGAGAACGTATTTTTATTTAGCATATGATATTATGAACCAAGGTATGAGGAACCAAGGTGACTATGTATCACATTCATAGGACTAACAAAACAAACAAAAAGGTTAGTCTCACATATCACAAATCCATAATGAACTTTTGTCAACATGATGCAAGAACCATAAGAAAATGATATGCCACAATGTAACATATGACCACAAGGATCATATTTAGGAATTAAAAAAGGGAACCATCAAAAAGATACTATACACAACCAAAAAAGGAAGACCATGTCCCTATTTTCACCACTCACAAAAAAACTTGATATAAAGGATCATGACGAACATAAGGAGGTAAAATAATGAAGCTAAAGATAAAAGATAAACAAAGATCCAAAAGATAAAGATAAAAAAAGATCCAAAAGCATCAAAAAAATAAGAGGTATCTCATGTACCTTTTTTCCATAGGGAGGATAATAGATGGTGATTTATTTGATTGGTTTGTGTAGACACCTAAAAATCCACTTGTCAATTAAAAAAAAATTTGTTGATAAAAGTACTGATCACATCATCATTATTTAATTAAATAATTAATTAATTTTTATGATTATTATCCCTTCCTCTATATTAATTAAAGACATTTAATTATGGAACCTTGGCCAAAAACATTTAAACCTAATTTGAATGTTTATTCCTCTAATTTATTAAATTTTTAATAAATTGTCCCAAAACCCTTTAAATAAATTAAATATTTATTTAGTTCCCAAAAACCCTAGATATCTTCTAGAAAACCCTAAACCTGTCCTCACTTTCCTAATCACTCCCTAAACCTTCTTAAAGGGTGATTCCTAACCCTTTTAAGCCTAAACACTCATCCTTTGACTTATGGTCAACACCCTCATTAATGAGTCGTACATGCTCATTAATGACCCCTTACACCCTCATTAATGTCTCTTACGGCCTCTTAATGATAGCCTATCACTCTTCTTCCACCTTAGTCTCCTAGCACTCTTCCCTAGTGTTTCTCACACATGTGTGAGCAACCCTTCATCCTTATCCCTTTGACCCTAAGGCTTAACCCTTGGTCCTAAACCCTAACTACCCTTCCTAACCCAAGCCTCTCCTCAAAATCTATAAATAACCTCCCTTCCAAGAGAAACTTACCAATTCACATATCATTTTCATAGCATTGTTATTATGTTCATTTTTATCTAGGCTTAGCATAATTTATAGTATTGTTAGATTTACCTCAATTTTATTCTTTATAACTCGTCCTAGCTTGGATAAATTGGATTAATCTAGTTTATTTCCATAAATACTAATCATATTCATTCATATCATATCCATCTTTTGGTTAAAATAAACCTTTCATAGCATTCATAAGCTCAAATCTATATTTGGCTTCATTTGGACCCTCCGAATCCTAGGGGCAAAATAGGTGCTCCATACCTGGTTTTATACCATTATGGGATCTTATTGGCTTCCAAATGATCATAATCCTTCCTAAACATCATTAGGGACATTCTATTTTTTTTTTGAGAGCACACCCACATCCCTCTTAAAAGAGCAAATCAAACGGTGACAAGGTACTCATGTTTCAGCTCAATCTAAGGTGGCCTGCGAATATATTTTCTATATGTTGATGCATGCTTAGTTTAGACTAATATTTGAATGTTTTATAATTCTCCCGATAGGTTAGGTTCACATCAATCACATTTTGGCATGCCCAGTGGGACCCCACCACGCTCTTCAAACTATTTTTTTTAAGGTTTTTTGGTTAAAAAACTCACTTTTTTTGGCACTTCCCATGCATCCTAGGAAGTAGAGTCGTACGAAAAAAAATTATTCACATGGATTTTCATTTTGGAACCCATGGATTTTTGTACTATACTATATGTATATTGTCATATAATCTTTTGCAAGTGTTTTTGGCCCTTTTTACCACCTTCTAGCACTGTTTGTTGTATGGGACCTTGTACTGACTCACACGACACTGATCCAAAAAATAACCTATCTTTCATTATCATATGGGAAACACAAGGCATGTGTGAATCCCTAATCTTGGATTTTATTGTTTTTAGGGTTCATTTGGGCCTCCTAGTGCCTCTAGGCTTCAAATTTGCAGTTTCTAACTTGGTTGTTTGCAGGTACTCCTTGGAAGGAAAATTGATCACCAAAACATAGAGTTCCTAAGACCTATTAAATCATTTGTATGTTTGGGAACTAAATCAATCTTCATTTAAGCTTTAAAAGGAACCCTTTATTAAATCTTGAGTACATAAAATGGACTAATCTGCATATCTTTCCTAAACGGTTAAAACCCAATCCTAAAGTGATAAAAATCACTCATCACACTTTTTTTTTGGCTAAAAGGAACTTCATCTAAACAAACTTGAGTTTTTTAAGGTTTTATGCATTCCTAAAGGCAATCTAGGAACACTTTATCCATTTTGGGCTTAAAACTGAATCCTAAAAACACAAGTATTGAGTGCATGAGTAAAAATGAAATAAAACACTTCACACCTACTTTGGGATCTAAAATGATCATTAAAAAGATTTTAAAATCTTAGGATTATCAATTTGAAAATTTTTGTAGGGGAAACCCTAGAACTCAATCTCAAATGAACAAAAGGAAAGAACAATCACAAAAGCAATCTCAAATTTCTCTTTCTTTTAGAGTGAAAACTAAATCTTGAATGACCCTAAAATATGAACAAAATCAATATAAAATAATTTCATTTGAGTCCTAAAAAAATTCAATCTTGAGTGTACAAAGTGAAAAACAAAGCATTTTCATTTTGAAATCAAAGTTCAATTAGGATCCTAAAAAGAAAATTCAATCTTGAATGCTCAGAATAAAACACTTGCAAATCTTATCAAAAAAGGCTTTTCTATTTTCAAGAAATAAACAAATCAAATCCTAAACATGTGTGCTTGAAGGTCTTGGCATGAAACACACTTAATCAATTTTGGAGAATAACTCTTTTTGATGTACTTCTAGGAGTTTTCCAAGTTCTGCAAATCCTTGATAAACTAAGTGATGTAAAACAAATTGGACTAGGATGAGTTCATTTCTTTTACTTCTAGCGAGGCATGTCCAGAGAGAAAAGTGCTTCCTCTTTGGAGAATGACCTCAAACCGGTTCTTCCCCGATTGGTATAGAAACAAAGCACTGAGAAAACTCTCGCTTCATCCCCTCAAGCTTAGGCGATGCATGTTGATGGTAGCCTGAGGTACGTGAATATCCCTACTATTTTGACATGGTTAACTACGCTCTTAAGTGAGTCATGCAAGTAAAAATTGATTGGAAGGATGTCACGGACCAAATCAAACACCTTTTAATAAGAGGCTTCCTGATCTACTCTCGAAGGTATCAAAATATTGTTGCAAGGACCAATCCAAGTGGTTTCCTAGATCAACTTAAGATTACTCACCATCTATATCCCTTTGGGGTACCAAGTTGTGGGCAAAGATTTTGATACTAGTCTATCTTTAGGTAGTTCTTGTTTGATGTGTTTTCAAAGTTTCAAACTTAGTGCAAAACATATGTTGGAACATACACATTTATGGGAACACTATCAAAATCCTTGGTCATCATTTGCTTGGATTCCATAAAGTTGCTTTGTCCTTTGTCATGATTTCTTTCATAATATCTCTTGAGTCTTTTTTTATCCTTTTCCATTGGAGAAAAATCAAAAAATTGGAAGCCAAATCAAGAAACTATCAAAGATAAGTTATTCAAAAGAATTGATTAAAGTGATCCAATTTACCAAATCCTTCCAAACTATGTCCAATTCAATCAAACATAAGAAAGGAAAATTTCCCAATTCTTGTGTTTATCATGAGAAGAAAGTCACAGAAAGAGACCTCAAAGATCACCAACCTTCCCTCAAACCAATCCAAGAAGAAACCAAGCATCAGGAGAAACTGGATAATGTGGTTTACAATGCAAGAGTGAAACAATTTGCAGGCCAATTCCAGGTCAATTATCGCTATGTCAGTCTAGAAAGTGAAGACTATTTGGCCCATCGCACGTCCATAGATTCTTTTAGAATCTCATATCCTATCTCGGCATCCTTACATCGTCATTCATCCTAGATTACACCATAGATCATCTTCCTAGGTGGCATCATAGATCATCCTTGCATATCAAGTCATCCTTTAAGAACAACATCATTTAGTCATCCTCCATCAAAAATCCAAAATTAGAATCCTTGCATTCATCCTTGATCCCAAATCCAACATGCAAGTTAGAGTCCAAACATGCTTGAACCAAATCTAGTTATCCAACCATCCACTTTGTATCATATCCTTTGATTTTCTCAATCCTTATCCTAAATTAGAATCATCCCAACACTACCCTTTGACTAAGCATTATCTAGAGCATCTTGTTCTTGTCTTTGTAAGCCTCATCATCTCAAGCAATAGATTGGCCTACACTGACAAGTATCCCATCTTCCAAAGATCATCAGTCTATCTTAGATTGACAATCATATCCTCTTTGATCCTACATCAGGAAGCAACAACGCATTCCTGACACTTAGTAATCTCCACCATCCTCTTCATCAAAATTAGCATCCAAACCAAAATCAGCATCCCATCATCCTTCAATTCATCTAGACATCCTCTAAAATCCTTGCATTTCATCCTTAGGTTTTCATAGACTTATCCTATTCACCATCCTTAAGTCTCTTTAGATCTTCTTCCACCATCCTTAAAAGTTTTCCTTAGGAAGCATCTTGCATCCATCAATCATCTGCATCTTCATCCATAGATCTGAATTTCATGCCTATCAAGACACGAGCCAGGAACAGGAATAATATAGATCACAACTTAGCCGCTAGTTCATCTAATCTCAACAATCCTACCATCACAATGGTGACCTATGATGCACAACTCCCATTAGTTGAAAATGTGAGGCAAGATCTAACTAAAATGACCACTTCATTTTCTATGGAAGCATTCATGAGCCATCTAGGGAATGCACAAATGGTGAGTGAAATTATAGATCAGAATCATCAAGCCATTTTAGCAAACTATACACAAGAGGGTACTCCCATTCCATTACAACTCTAACCTTTCAGCCCATCAAGACCCATCCATATCCCTGTTGATACATATTCTCCCATCATCCAATAGATCCATGACCCTAACCTACCAATATCTTAGGTAACCTCACTTATCCCTCATCTCTTACAAACCAGTGCCACAAAGCCCACAATGTAATCAACAACCCAATCCACTCCATTTTCTGTCATGGGAAAATCACCATCATCTATAGCATCTCAAGTAACCACTCAAGAACAAAGCTTTGCACAAACTCAAACTCCACCTCCCATGCAAGCTGTCACACAAGAACCTCCTCCACCCCCCATGAGCTAAGTCTCCTTGTCAATACCATCCTTCCCAGGGGTAATGTAGTCATTTCCCTCTTTTACCCAGCAAGCTTCCACATCAGCACCATCTTTTTTGGGGGCGAAAAAATCCCTCCTTCCACTTCTCAATAATCTATCACCCAAGCATTCATTCCACCCACCATCCAACACACTCATTATATGTACATTCCTCCTCCACCCTATATTGCCAATACACAAGCCCAATATGTTGCTTTCACAATAGGAGTGTCTTTCATGGGATCACAAAACCCACCATCTACATCCCAAAATTCTACCATCACATCTACATTCCCAACATCCTCTGCATCACTACCCACAGCACAAACAAGCTCTTGTTGGGGCCTCACCCAATTCTGAATGCATGCCTTGGGAATACAAACCCAATCCCACATATCCATGCATGCAAATCAACAAATAACCTTCTCTTTCGCTTCACAACTACTGCCATCACAACAACAACCATCACAACCTCTACTAGCCACATCTGTTCCAAAATATGCCAAATATCTATTTATGCCACCTACCACTTTGCAAAATGCTCCACCACCCCAACATCAAATTTCTTGTCATCTCACTAGCTATCTCGCACAACCACCTCCTGTCACCAGCTTCCAAACAACCTCTCCACCCCTAAGCAATGCAGGAATGCATCCCACCTACATCATCCAAGCTTAAATCCAAGTGCATCAAGGCCAATCCTATCAGCAAGATGCACCATTCCATCAGCCTCCTCCACAAAAGCAATACTTCCCAGCATAGCAGTAGCAACATCCTATCATCCCCCAGCAACAACAAGCATCATCTTACCCAATGTAGCAACAACATCCTATCATCTCCCAGGAGAAACAAGAAACTATGTATCCTACAAAGAAATACACCCCCACACCTCAGCAGCAATATCCTCCCCCAGTAATTATCACCCCAAAAATCCATTTCAATCCACCTATCTTGTTGGGCAATCTCCTTATCCAACTCTGCAATATCCTCCACAAAACCATCACCATTCATGATGCAGGAGCATCTCGGGTCCTTGGCAATCCTGTATCACTAAAAAATAGTTTGAGTTTTATGTGTTGCTCGGTTCCTTCTTTGACTGATTTGGATTAGTAGTTGCTCAAGTTCCTTCTTTAACCGAATTGGTCAGTTAATTCCATGGTGCTTGGTTATCCTTGCTTACCGAGTTGTTTGTTTTACTTTTCTATTTAGGATGACTTGTGCATTTAATTGTGGTCATAGATTTAATATTGGTATTGATCATTGGGAAGCATGTGGACCTAGATCTGGTCATTCCTTTCATTAATGGTGGACCTAAAGGCCGACTTGTTTAGGTAGCCTCTTGTATATAATGTAGTCATTGGTTGTAGTTTTGGGAGTAAGTTTTGGTAGAAGTTAGGAATTAGAAGATTGAAGGTAGTTTTTGAATCCTTGCATGTTGGAGGACTGTTGTAATTGAATTGTTATATCTGGCCCTAACCGAGAAGGCCTTACAGCCTGATATGTATGAATTAATTTGATGAATAAAAGTATTTTTTCTGCATTCTCTCTCTCACTTTTTGTGTAATTGCTTCCGTGTGTGATCTCTACAAGGTAGATTTGGATTAGGGTGTTCCTTTGGCCCCTCATCCACCCCTACTTTGTGACAGGTGGTATCAGAGTGAAGGTTGAGATCTGGATCTAGATTTGCAAATCTAGGTTTGAGGGTTCCTTCTTGTGAAACCCTAGTTGATATATGTTGTGGGGTAGTAGATTGCGATATGGCTTGCAATCGCAAAGGGTTTTCAAGATGGTTTTTGGGAGGTGAAATGAAGATCCAAGATTGGTAGTAATTTATGAGACAACTTGCTGCTAGGTTAGAAGCTATTGAAACATCCCAGCATAGAGGAAGACATCTTGAAGATGTTAATGATGAAGAAATTAAGGAAGAACAAGGTGATGTAGAACCTAAATTTGTCATGGATCAGCATGAGGAAATATTGTTGGAGGATTTGACAAATCTGAAGTCTACACCATATTTCAATCCTCCTGAGTACAATGGAAAATTAGATTCAGATGAATTGATGGATTGAATCACCAAGATGGAAAAGTATTTTGAGTATGAAAATGTCCCTGAGGAAAAGAAGGTGAAAATTCCAAGCACAAAGTTGAAGATTCATTCATCCTTTTGGTGGAAGCATCTGCAATTGGATAGAAAAAGGAAAGGCAAAGACAAAATTAAGGTATGGAATAAGATGGATTAACCTAGTTAAATAAATGCAAAGTTTGAGGCAGAAAGATAGCTCGATAAAAGATTATACTAAGGAGTTCTATAGATTAGATATCAGATCTAGACATGATGAAGATGAAGTGGAAAGAATTTCTAGGTACCTAAATGGATTGAGAGTTTCCATCCAAGAAGAAATCAGTTTGGTTAAATTGGAAAACATTGAGGAATCCTATCAGTTTGCCTTGAAAGCTGAGGAGAAATTGAACAAAAGACATGAGAAAAGACAAAGAGGAAGAGAAGGTAGATTCCCTAGAGGAAGAGGTAGATCCTATGGTGAAAAAAATAGATCTAATCCAGAAAAAATAAATGTGGACAAAGGAAACACTGAGTGGAAAGGTGAAAGTTCATCTAGAGGAAGAGGTAATAACTATTGAGGTGGTCATAACAAAGGTGGATTCCAAGGAACTTGTTACAATTGTGGAGAAGAAGGACATAGATCATTTGAGTGTACACCTGCAAGTAAGAAGGTCGGTAATAGTAGAAATTCTTTAGTGCAAGAAGATTCACCGAATGAACATGAAAAGGAAAAGAACTTGATGGTAAGGAGAGCACTTTGGAGTGAAAGTAATAAAGAAGATCCGATAAGGAAAAGTTTGTTCAAGACCAGATGTAGAGTTTCTGATGAAGTGTGTAAGATAATAATTGATAGTGGAGGCTCAGAGAACTTGGCACCTGAGCAAATGGTTACAAAGTTGCAGTTGGAAAGGTTGAAACACTCGAAGCCCTATCAAATTTTAAGGATCAAGGATGAGCATACACTCTTGGTAAGTCAACAATGTTATGTGAATTTGAAAATTGGAAAGCAGTATGATAAGGTGTTATGTGATATCATGTCTATGGATTGGTGTCATATTTTGTTGGGTAGACCTTGGAAATATGATAGACATGCTATATATGATGGAAGATTGCATAAATATACTATTTGGGCTGATGGGAGAAGACAAATCTTGTTACCTTTGATTGAAGAACTTGTTAGTAGTGTTTGTACATCTATGAAAGTTTGCTTGATGGAAGGAAGAAAGTTTGTTAAGGATTTGAAGAAGAATGATGTATGTTTTTCTATGATTCCTAACCAATTGAGTAAGAAAACAAAGGATAGCATCCCTAAGGAGATTGATAAGATACTCATCAAGTACAAGGAGATAATTTATGACAATGTACCTGATGGTTTTCCACTGAAGAAAAGCATTGATCATAGCATGGATCTTATCCCTGGAGCTAGTTTACTAATTAAGGCACCACATCGGTTGACACCTACCGAGAATCAGGAATTGAATTGACAGATTCAAGAATTGTTGTAGAAAGGTTTGATTCGAGAAAGTTTGAGTCCTTTTGTAGTACTAGTTGTATTGGCACCTAAGAAGAATGGAGAATGGAGAATGTGTATGGATTCTAGAGAAATCAACAAGATAACAGTAAAATATAGGTTTCCTATACTGAGAATGGATGACATAATGGATAGTTTGACTGGAGAAAAGTATTTTACCAAAATAGATTTGAAAAGTGGATATCATCAGATCAGAATCAGAGAAGGTGATAAATGGAAGATTTCTTTTAAGACAAGAGAAGGTTTGTATGAGTGGTTGGTTATGCCTTTTGGTTTAACTAATGCACCGAGTACTTTTATGAGATTGATGAATGAAGTTTTGAAGAAATTTTTGGGTAAATTTGTGATTGTATACCTAGATGATAGTCTAATATTGAATAAGACTAGAGATGAGAATTTTTTTCAAGTTAAACAAGTATTGCAGAGATTGAAAGAAGAAAATTTGCAGATAAACTTGAAAAAGTGTTCTTTCATAAAGGAGGAAATTGTGTAATTGGGATTTTCTATTTTCGCTGATGGTTTGAAAATGGATCCTGAAAATGTTGAAGCTATTTTGAATTGGCCTACACCTGAGAATGCTATTGAGGTAAGATCATTTCATGGTTTAGAAAGTTTTTACTGAAAGTTCATTAAGAATTTCAGTTCAATTTGTAATGCTATGACTAAGACTATGAGAGGAGATAAAAGAGAATTCAATTGGACACATCGAGCTGATAAAAGTTTTGAAATTGAAATAGAAGGTTTCTAAATTGCATGTGTTATCATTGTCTAATTTCAATAAGGTATTTCAAGTTGAATGTGATGCAAGTGGTAGTGCAATAGGAGCTATGTTGAGTCAAAAAGGTAAACCTGTTGCTTTCTTTAGTGAAAAGTTAAATGATGCAAAAAGGAAATATTCTATGTATGATCAAGAATTCTATGATATTGTTCAAGCCATGAAGAAATGGAGACATTATTTGATATTGAGTGAATTTGTATTGTATACTAATCATAAGGCATTACAATATTTGGGTAGTCAAAACAAGTTGAATCAGAGACATATGAAATAGGTTGAATATCTGCAGAGTTATACATTTGTGATAAAACATAAGCATGGAGTCACTAATCAAGTTTTTGATGCATTGAGTAGAAAAAGATCTTTGATGACCAAGATGAGAATTGAAGTTCTTGGTTTTGATGATATGAAAGTATTTTATGAAACTGATCCTAATTTTCCTGAGCCATGCAGAAAGTGAAAGACACCTATTCAAGATCAACCGAGTACTAAATGGGAAGACAATTTCATTCAAGAAGGTATATTGTTTAAAGGTATTCGGTTGTGTATACCGAGAGGATCAATGATAACTAATTTGATAAAGGAGAAAAGTAGTAGTGGTTTGGCTGGACATTTTGGCATTGACAAAACATTGAATTTTCTTAACAAGAAATACTTTTGGCCATAGTTGTAAAAGGATGTTCAGAAATTTGTGAAAAGTTGTGGAATTTGTCAAGTTGCAAAGGGAGTAAGTCAGAATACTAGATTGTATATACCGTTTGTTGTTCCTGAGAAACCTTGGATTGATATCAGGATGGATTTTGTTCTTAGCTTACCGAAGATAATGAGAGGTAATGATTCTATATTTTTTGTTGTGGATAGATTTTCTAAGATGGCACATTTTATATCCTGTAGAAAGACATCAGATGTAGTGCATATAATAGATCTTTTCTTTAAGGAAATTGTCAGATTGCATGGATTACCGAGTATCATCTCTAACCAAGAAAGTAAGTTTTTTGGATACTTTTGGAAGAGTCTCTGGAGAAAGTTGGGCACCGAGTTGAGATATAGTTCTACATTTCACCCATAGACTAATGGAAAAACAAAGATTGTGAATAGAATCTTGGGTAAGCTTTTGAGATGCTTAGTTGGAGATACACCGAGTAATTGGGATTCTATGTTGGCACAAGCAAAGTTTGCATACAATAATTCAGTGAATAGGAGTACTGGAAAAACACCTTTTGAGATTATAAATGGAATACAGCCATGAGGTATATCAGATTTGAAGGATATTGCTGGTGAAGAAAAGAGAAGTGTTGAAGGAGTAAAGTTTGTTAAGTTCATGAAGACATTGCATGAAGAAGTGAAACATAAATTGGAGAAAAGTAATCAGAAATATAAATATAGAGAAAATAGATCAAGAAGACATAAGACTTTTGCAAGTAGGGATGAAGTAATGGTACACTTGAAGAAAGGAAGATTTCTTGTTGGAATATATGGGAAGCTAAAAATGAAAAAATTTGGTCCTTGCAAGATATTGAGGATATTTGATAGTGGAAATGCTTGTGAGATTGAGTTACCTGATGACATGGATATATCACCTAAATTTAACATTAAAGATTTGTATGAGTACCATGAATTGGATGAAGAAATGATAGTACCGAATGATTATCCTAAGAGATAGATAGAAGAAGTTGAGTAGATATTGGAACAAAGAGTTGGAAGAAGTACAAGAGGAAAATAGTATATGGAATATCTAGTAAAGTGGAAGAATAGACTGATTGAAGATAGTTTGTGGATTTCACAATCTGAGTTGGATTCAGCTCAAGCTATACCTGCTACATGATTCAGAGAATCATTTCAAAAAACCCCAAGTGTCTGATGCAGGAGCATCTTGGGTCCTTGGCAATCCCATATCACCAAAAATAAGTTTGAGTTTTCTATGTTGCTAGGTTCCTTCTTTGACTGAGTTGGCTTGGTAGTTGGTTCCTTCTTTAACAAAGGTGGTTGATTAATTTCCTAGCGCTCTGTTATCCTTGCTTACTAAGTATTTTATTTTAACTTTCAATTGAGGTCGACTTGTGCATTAAATTGTGATCCCAGATTTAATGTTGGTATTGATCATTGGGAAGCATGTTGACCTAGATTTGGTCATTCCTTATGTTAATGGTGGATCTAAAGGTTGACTTATTTATGTATCCTCTTGTATATAATGTAGTCATTGGTTGTAGTTTTAGGAGTAAGTTTTGGTAGCAGTTAGGAATTAGAAGATTCAAGGTATTTTCTGAATCCTCACATGTTTGAGGACTATTGTAATTGAATTGTTATATCTGGCCCTAACCGAGAAGGCCTTATAGCCCAACATGTATGAATCAATTTGATGAATAAAATAATCTATTCTACATTCTCTCTCTCACTTGTTGTGTAATTTCTTTTGTGTGTGATCTTTGCAAGGTAGATTTGGATTAGGGTGTTCCTTTGGCCCCTCATCCACCCCTTCCTTGCATCAATTCACCAACACCATCAGATCCTTTCCCAATGGGAGTACCCACTCTAATGCCAATCAACGCCGAATGGGAAGAAATGAAGAATGCTCTAAAGGAGCTTAGAGCCAGAATAGAGAGAAAGGATTTCAAACTCAAAGAGGTTTTTCCCTATCACTTTGACATATCAATCACAACAATCCCCTTTCCTAAACACTTTGAGACACCTAATTTACAAAAATATTGTGAAAAGGGAGATCTAGTTAGCCATGCCAATGAATTCTATATGGCTTGTCAAGAGATTGTGTACAGTGACAATTTCCTCATGCGCTTATTCTCTAAGAGCCTGAGAGGAAGTTCTATCGACTGGTTTTACAAGATGCCCTATGGGATAATCATGACCTTTGCTAAACTCTCTGAGAAGTTCATCCCTCAATAGGCCCATAATGTTGAAAATGAGCTATCCTTGATTGACCTTCGTAACTCAAAGCAGAAAGGAGGTGAGACCCTGGCAAATTACTTGCAACAATGGAAAAATCTCACTGCAAGGTTATCATATCAACCACCTGAGAAATATCTCACTAAAATCGTCATTGATAACCTGCATCCTAAACTATCCCATTTCATGAGGATGAACTACATCCAAACCTATCAAGACATCAAAGGAAAGGGGATAGATAATGAGAGATGCATCTTAGATGAAGGTACCATCTAGAACTACAAAGATGATTCACATAGAAAACCCATTCATGACAAGCCTCACTACTAGAACAAGAATAAGAATGCTATCATAGATGAAGCCACTGACACCAAACATGTTCAAGTTATTGTGACCGGTCCTACACCAACCCTTGCATATCAACACCAAGTACCCCCAATCAATCAGCATCCTATAAAGCACTATCAATAGTAAGAAAACCAAGAAAATCAGGCAAATTCCATATCAGTTACCCTAGAACAGAACAAGCCCCAAGTCCAGAACCATAAAAAATGAACCTTCACCCCTCTTGGTGAACCACTAGATGTAATCTCCCATCAAATGGCTAAATCCAATCTGATTACCTATCCTCCAACTCAGTAATTGAATGATGCAACTCCCAAGCCTACATGGTACAAAGAGCATGAGTACTATGACTATCATCATGTTAAAGGACACACTATGCTCAAGTGGATGAAATGAAAGCACTATATCCAAGATCTCATTGACAAAAAAGAGATCCAAGTAGACACACCAGCCAAACCTTCACCTAATGCCAATCTTTAAATCTATCAGAATGTGTTCCCTCAACACAACAGTGGGAAGAAACAAGTCAATACCAATCCTCCACCCCAGAATCCAAGCAAAATAAATTAAGGAGACCATGCTGATAGAAAGGACTATACTACTTCCCACATCAACTATGAAAAATTTGTTGGATGCATAACTCAAGTTGAGCCTAGTTTCAATGTCATCCATGTCAAGGGAGAAAATAGTCAATGTGTCATTACCACATGAAGTGGCCGAATATCTGTCGTCGGTGCTAATCCAAGAACTGCTCACAATGCACAGTATAATCTTCTAGAACACCTTGGGAATACACCTACCCAAATCTTTATCCCCAACCTTCTCTACACTTTACCATCCACTAAGAGATCCTCAATTGAGCCCTCCAAGAAGGACATGTCCCTGCAGATATAAATACTATCCAATTTGAGAACCTTGTGGGACACCTTTCCACATCCTGTGCACTTTCCTTCAAGCCATCTGACATACCATATGTTGATCCTGATGACCTCCCTCTCTGCATCTTGGTCATGGTCAAATAATTTTCCATCAAAAGGGTCATGATAGATAATGTCTCAACCCTAAATTTATCCACTTTAAAGTTCATCCAGCAAGTGGGCTATACAGAGGCTGACATATCACATGATGTCATTACTATTAAGGCCTATCATAACTTGGAGTATACCTCAGAAGGTACCATTCTTTTTCCAATCAAGCTAGGCCCAGTAATCCAAGACACCATCTGCCACATTTTTTATCTAGATCTACCATATAACATCCTCCTCGGTTGACCATGGATTCATTCCATCAAAGATATACCATCTACTTATCACCAGTGCCTCAAATTTATGCATCAAGGCACTGAGATACCCATCCATGTAGATCCCCAACCCTTTTCATACTATCATGCATTGGAAGCATCATTCCCCCATTACACTCATTGTCCTAGAGTCAACATTGGCACTTGTGTTACCAGCTCATCCCAATCCCATAACTAGAGACTATCTTAGCCTCCACCCTCTCTTCCATCAAAATCAACAACTAGAGCTATGGTGAGAGAAACCTAAATGATGCATTTTTAGTAGGGGCCCTACCACTTCATCCACATACTCAAGGGTGCCCAAGCCACCAAAGAAATCTACTCAAGCCGATCTTGAAATCAAGCAATTGGGACCATTGACATTTTTCTCCCATGAAATCATAAATAGTTTAGAGATGGACCTTGACATCAATCGGTGGCTATACAAAGATCCCCAACCTCCTAACACTAATCTCCTTGGATACTTCAAGAAAAAATATCCCTCATCCCATAAATACACCATAGAATAATAGAAATATCAAGGCGTTGGTCTAGGACCAAAAGAAGGTGGTAAAAAAGATCCAATAGAAGCCTTGAAAAATATGAAACATCAATGCCTTGGCTTTAATACCCCTCACTTGCATATGCAAGGACCCAATACTCCAATTGGGGGCACTAATCTACCCAACGTTACTCTCTTGAAAATCTAGGATGACCTTGTAGAGATCAAAGACATGCCTAAAGAGGAAGAAAAGAAATCCTACGATGACATCTTTGACGATGATACCCTCCTAAGCAATTCTTTCCTCCATCAACTTTCCATCAACCTTATTTATCTTTCCCTCATCCATCCTAAACTCATAAACCTGGATCAACCAAGCCAAATTCATATCGATGAGTTCCGAAGCACAAAAGCACTCCTAAGGTTCATGGGGGCATGAGGCCAACAATCAAATCAAGAACATGAATTAACCAATGTCTACAAGCTCAACCCTAAAGGATACTTCGGGGAAGAGGAAGTCTTTAGCCGCAAATTTGAAAAAGAAAAAGAAAAGAGCAAGTCCTTTTGTGAAAACCCCTCTGGGGCACATTCTGACTCTAAAAAAGTAAAAATAAAGGGTGTATCTTATGGTGAAAACCTTTCAGAGGCACTAGAAGATAAAGACTTGTCTCTTCCTCCCATCCAGGACTATAGACTAGAGAAGTCATCAATCCTCATTGAGGAAACCAACCCAATTAGCTTGGGCACTGAAGAATATCCAAGGATAACCTACATTGCAGCATCTATGACCGAGGGTGAAGAGTTAGCCTTCACAACACTTCTTCGAGAGGCAATTATCAATTTTCCATGGTCATACGCCAACATGCTAGGGATTTTTCCAAATCTTATTGTCCATCATCTTGCAGTGGACCCTAATGCAAAGAAGGTAAAGAAAAAGATTCAAAAAATGCATCCTATGGTAGCCCTTCTAGTGAAAATAGAACTTGAGAAGCTCTTACAAGAAAAGATCATCAGATGCATCGAATATTCAAAGTGGGTCTCAAATATGGTGCCTGTCACTAAGCCTTCAAGAGAGATCAGAATTTTCACAAACTTTAGAGATGTGAATAAAGTGTGTCCAAAGGATGATTTCCCCTTACCAAACATAGACATGATAGTTGATCTCATAGTAGGCCATTAAATGCTATCACTCATGGATGGCTTCTCAAGGTATAATCAGATCCATATAGCAGAAGAAGATCAACACAAAATAACATTTACAACACCATGGGGAACCTTCTGCTACAATATGATGTCATTTGGGCTAAAGAATGCAGGAGCTACATACCAGCGAGTCATGACAACAATCTTCCATGATATGACACATAAGATCCTTGAAGATTATGTGGATGATATCCTTGTGAAATCCAAGACATGATGTGAACACCTTCACATCCTTGAATGTGTGTTCAATCATCTACATCATTATGGCCTAAAGCTAAATCCAAAGAAGTGTTTCTTTGGCATAACATTTGACAAGCTGTTAGGCTTCATTGTATCATGGTGCGGCATAGAGATTTATCCTAAAAAGGTCAAAGCCATAACAAAAAAGCCTCCACCTAGAATACTCACAAAGCTCAGAAGCCTGCAAGGTAAACTGCAGTTAGTGTGTCATTTCATATCATAGCTAGAAGACAAGTACCAACCTTTCATGAATCTACTCCGCAAAGACACAAGCTTCAAATGGGATCCTATGTTCCAGAGAAGCTTTGAGAAGCTAAAGGAATATCTAGCCAATTCTCCCATCCTTGTATCATTAGTCCCAGGATGCCCTCTAATCTTATACATCTCTACAACTACTACAACATAAGGGGCACTATTAGCACAACTTGATGACAATAGCAAAGAGTGAGCCATCTACTAGATCAGTCAAACACTTTTTGGCTATGAGCTCAATTACTCACCAATAGAAAAAGAATGTCTCACACTGGTCTTTTCTACCCAAAAGCTTTGACATTATATGTGTAGCTATGCCATCAAGCTCATCTCAAAAGTGGACTTTCTTAAATATCTTCTATCAAGGACAACACTGATAGGCCGAATGGTGAAGTGGGTCATGTTGCTAAGCGATTTTGATATCCAGTACATAGATCGAAAAGAAATCAAAGGGAAAGTCATTTCTGACCAGCTAGCACAAGCACCACTGGTAGATGCATATCCACTAATCATAGAATTTCCTGATGAACATCTATGCATGATCGAAGAACAACCATCATGGATGCTAGACTTTGATGTCTCCTACACATTGCATGGATTAGGGGAAGGAATCCTATTTGTCGCAACTCTAGGTGACTATATACCCAATCATTCAAATTGGGATTCCATGCACCAACAACATTGCAAAATATGAGGCACTCATCTTAGGCCTCAAGACATGTATCTAGTGGAATATTACAGAACTACAAGTGTTTGGTGATTCACAATTGATAATCAAGCAAGTCCTGGTAAAATTCCAAACAAAGGATGACAAGATTATACCCTAAAAGGAACTAGTGGATAGATTGAAAGAGAACTTCCCGAGTCTATATTTCCATAGATACTAAGGCTACAAAACAAAGTGGTTGATGCAATGGAAACTATCAGAACCTTATTGGAGATCCCTCGAGATTTAGCACAATATGAATTCTTAGTCAATTGGTTGCACATGTCTGCTTATGAGAATGTCAATTTTGAAATGGTGTGTGTTTTGGTTGGTCTTCAGTCCCCATGGTACCATGACATTCATGTATATCTTTAAAATGGTATCATATCCCCCCACCTCACAAACACCCAATGCCAAAACCTAATCCGCAAAGCTTCCTACTACACCCTTGTAGCTAACAACCTTTATCGTCAAGGATATCACAACATCCTCTCTAGGTGTTTAGATTCAAACGAGGCCATCCTAGCTTTACAAGAGGTTCACGCTAGAATTTATGGTGCCTACACAAGTGGCATAATCCTAGAAAATCATTTTCTTAGAGTCAGGTATTACTAGCCAACAATGGAGCATGATGCTTATGAATTTGTCAAGAAGTTCTTACCATGTCCCAACTCAAGACTTACAGCTTATTGCACCACCATAGCCCTTTTCATTTTGGGGCTTTGACCTCATTGGCTTAATCACTCTCCTTTGCTTAGATGGACACAAATATATCATAACACCCATAGAATACTTTACAAAGTGGGTTGAAGTGATTCCACTCATCCTCACTCCAGGCATTCATATATTCAAGTTCATCATCTACCATATCATCTGCCACTTCGGCATCCCTTCCACCATTTTCACATATCATTGCACCCCTTTTGAAAACCAGCATGTGGATGATCTATGTGGTAGACTCCACATCCACCATCATTTTTCCAGCCCATACTTTACTCAAGGAAATGCCCAAGCTAAGGCAACCAATAAAACTGTCCTAAAAATCCTTAAGAAAGTTATCAATGATTCTAGTCATGACTGGCACCTCCAAATAAACCCCTCCCTATGGGCCTATTGTACTTTATATCACACTCCCATAGGCACCACCCAATCATTACAATCAAGGTTGCAAATAGTCTATCCTCCAGTCTATCCAAGATAGAAAATAGTTCCTATCCCTAATCCTGAGATTCTTGTATATATCTTGTATAGCGAGATCCTCTTATCCCAATCCATGATCTTTTATAAATATCCATTATACATATCTCCTCATCTATTTTCCATATCATCACATCTTGTTGTACATATCCTCGTCAGTCCTGCCACAACTTTGATCAGATAACATGTCCCACCTAGCCTCGTACTTCAACAACATCTTTTGTCGACTATCCTTGATCACATGATTATCCTTGATTCATCATTTCCCAACAATAGCACAACATTCTCCTCATCAAACGGGTCCTTGCAAGATGTATCCTTCCTCATGTCCAACCTATTCTCCCATCATCAATCAAACAAGTCTGTATAGGATGTATCCTTCCTCACATTCAGACATAATCTCCCTCATTAGTCCATCAATCTTTCTCCTTGGCAAAGGATGTCTTTTGTGGATTTATCACTTTGGTCTTGGATTTTGTCCTTTGGATCTTGTTTATCTTTTATGGTTTCTCGATGTTCCTCTCCTCAAATTTTCCATGATCCTTTATATCATGGTGTGTTGTGAATGAGGACAATCTGGGGCAAGGTCTTTTGATCTTCTTGCTTCTACATGTGAGTCAATCAGATATGACCCTTGCACATCCCACATGTGATCTTTTGGGTTACATGGTGCACTTGCGAAATTTTGTTTGTTTGTGGTTTCTCCAGAATCATTCCTACCATGCCTCCTCTTGGATTCATGTGTGATGTTGGGGCAACCCTTGCATGTCTTTTTGAGTCAGTCCTATGCAACATTGGTGACAAGGCCTTGTGTTGCTAGTAACCTTGCCAGGTCTCTAATGTTGCTATATCAAACTAGGTTCTTCTCTCCCCATTTACACAATGAGCTCCCCAAATCACCCTCATCCTGCATCATATAGATTAATGTTGCATGTTGCATCCTTTATCTAGATTCATCTTACATCCCGCATCTCACCTCATCTTTTCATTCATGCATCTTTTGTCTTAGATGGTCATCTTTTTATCCTCCTTCCCGCTTGCATCCTTTTTGATAAAATTCCCCATTGTTTCCTATTTGTACTATTTTCTCAAGGGGGCACAACCCGTTATCTTCTATTCTATCCTGGGGCATCTCATTTTCTTGTCTTTGATGCCACCCCACTTGCGGCATCACATCAAAGAGGGGAAAAATGTAGACACCTAAAAATCCACTTGTCAATTAAAAAAAAATTAGTTGATAAAAGTCCTGATGACATCATCCTTATTTAATTAATTAATTAATTTTTATTGTTATCATCCCTTCCTCTATTTTAATTAAAGACATTTAATTAAGAAACCTTAGCCAAAAATATTTAAACCTAATTTAAAAGTTTATTCCTCAAATTTATTAATTGTTTAATAAATTATGTCTCAAAACCCTTTAAATAAATTAAATATTTATTTAATTCCCAAAAACCCTAGATATCTTCTAGAAAACCCTAAACCTATCCTCACTTTCCCAATCACTCCCTAAACCTACTTAAAGGGTGATTCATAACCCTTTTAAGCCTAAACCCTCATCCTAATTTGACTTTTGGTCAACACCCTCATTCATGAGTCATACATGCTCGTTAATGACCCCTTACACCCTCATTAATGGCTTTTGCAACCTCTTAATGAGATCTTGTGACTCTTCTTCCACCTTTTTCCCCTAGCACTCTTCCCTAGTGTTGCTCACACATGTGTGAGCAACCCTTTATCCTTATCCCTTTGACCCTAAGGCTTAACCCTTGCTCCTAAACCCTCACTACCCTTCCTAACCCAAGCCTCTCCTCAAAATATATAAATAGCCTCCCTTCCAAGATAAATTTACCAATTCACATATCATTTTCATAGCATTGTTATTATGTTCATTTTCATTTAGACTTAGCATAATTTCTAGTATTGTTAGATTTGCCTGACTTTTATTCTTTATAACTCATCCTAGCTTAGATAAATTGGATTAATCTAGTTTATTTAAAGCAATAATAATCATCTTCATTCATATCATATCCATCTTTTTGTTAAAATCAACCTTGCATAGCATTCATAAGCTCAAATTTGTATTTGGCTTCATTTGGACACTTGGAATCCTATGGGCAAAATAGGTGCTCCATACCTGGTTTTTGTGCCATTATGGGGTCTTCGTGGCTTCCAAATGATCCTAATCCTTCCTAAACATCATTGGGGACATTCTAATTATGTTTTGAGAGCACACCCACATCCCTCTTAAAAGAGAAAATCAAACGGTGATAGGGTGCTCCCATTTCAACTCAATCTGAGGTGGCCTACAAATAGATTTTCTATATGTTAATGCATCCTTAGTTTAGAATAATATTTGAATATTTTAGCATGCTCCCGACAGGTTAGGTTTGCATCAATAACCATTTCATATGAGGAAGCATACATCCTATGAAGACCAATAATTGATACTAAAATGGATTCCTATGAAAAGAGACAAGTGATACACTCAAACCTCTAAGGGACCAAGGGATGATTTTTGAAGCACCAACTAAATAGAGACATATTCTTGACAAAAAAAACTAATAGATACAAGGTATGGGACCTAAATACACATGTACAAATGGCTCTACGCGGAGACACATGAAAAATGTGTTATCTACAAGCTAGTTCTTACAAGATGTAAAAAGGGTTCAGACTATGCAATGAGGCAAATTCAACCAATTAGGGGGTGAATAAAGGTTGAAAATCCATATGAGTGGAAATGTGTATCCATAGGAAAAGAAATAAATGTTCTAGGAGAAGAACAGATGAATAACAAGACCAATCAAAAGTGAATTTGATAAAATAATTTTTGTGTATATAACAAGGCATATCTTCAAAAAAAAAATCAGACAAATATAAAGAGTTCAATCCACCAAAATAATATGGTGGATATGACGAGTCAAATTCACAAAAATAATCTAGTGGATATGATATGAAAAATCCACCAAAATAATCTAGTAGATATGACATAGCATATCCACCAAAATAATCTAGCGGATATGAAAATTCGGATCCACCAAAATAATCTTGTGGATAGGACATGGTGTATCTTCCAAAATAATTTGGTAGATATGCCAAAAGATGGGGGATGAAACTAGGAATTGATCCCGAAAGGAGATGGGAGATGAGGGTAGATTGGAGGTGAGGGAAAATGACATATTCATGTTGGGGAGGTCAAGATTGATGGGATTAGATTGCATTAATTATTATAGAACTGGATACCAATAAAAATGGATGTAACAGGTGATGGAATGATATAAAAGGAGGGACTGGTAAATGGAGAAGCTAATGGGGGATTTGGAGGTGGAAGGATGATGAGATAAGGGTTGATGAATGGAAGGATTATGAAGGGATGGAAAGGGGTAAAGATTAGGAAATGATATAATTATGGATGAAGGGATAATCTAGCAGATGAGGATTTCAAGATGAAAGGTGGGTGATGAGAGGGAGATGGATAAGGATCAAAGAGATGAATATGGATGATGGGATAGAAGTGGATAACATTAGAGAGATCTATAAGGGTATTTTAGATGGGGTCTCCAAGGACTTCAACACCAAGGAATAATTTTCCCTCGCTTAGGATATGTCATGCATGATGATGCATTAGGAGGGGTATGATAGGATGGAAGATAGGATGAGGGAGGTAGATAGAAGATAGGATAATGGGTGGATAAGGATGATGAAGGTATATGGAGGGACTATATGTATGGGAGGAAGGATGGGTAGATAGGAGGGTAGGTGGATGAAACCTTTTATGGGTAAATAGATGTCAAGGTGTTTTCGAAGCATGTAAAAAAGGTGGTCTTTTTTTTCAAGATCCAAAGGAGGATAGAGGAAGTGAAATGGATAAGATATGACGGTTATGATAGGAAAATGAGATGAAGTGTTACATGTGATATGCTACAATAACTTACCCCTAAGTGTGGAAAGAAAAGAGATGGAGGGATCACACATGATACCTATTTTCTATGTTTTCATCATGGCAGCTGTCTAAGGCTCATGTTTACGAAGCTTTCACCATTGGATGATTTTTTATCTTTTCTTTCCTTTTCCTAAGTTTTTGGGAGGAATTTTAAGGGTAGAAAATAATGTGGATAAATGGTTTTGGAAGATAGGTGATAATAAAGATAGATGTATGACTCAAGAATGGAATTTAATACAAAGGTAATAAGATCACATTGGTAGTGATCGTTGGATGTAGCTACAACATTATTTAGGATGAACAGATTATGTAAAGGTATGGACTAGATAGTTTTGATGGGGGAAATATGTGTGGTAAGGGAAAAGGTGCTTAAAAGTGTATTGGATGGGATATGTGGATATGATGAAGTTGTGATAGGGATTTTTGGGACATAAGGACCCAAAATGGATTTAAGAGATGGAGGGGAGGAATAATCAACTAGTGGGTTAAAAAATTTAGATGTCATTGAGGATGTTTCTTTTGGATGCAAGGCTACTTTTTATTTTGGGATCCACATAGTTTTTTTTCTTATGGTGGGCCTTTATAGCCTTTGGGATGTACTACATTTTTTGATTGGATTTTTCTTTACATGAGCATGTCTTTTAGAGTCACTAGTACATTTGAGGCCAAAATTTGATGAAAAACTATGAGAAATTCAATCGCTATCTATCAAATGTTCAACACAAGGTGAAGTCAAATTTATTTCATCAAAAATTACAATGGAAGTGGTAACCATTGCAATTCCAATGGAAAAATCCATCAGAATTAGTGACACATAAAGATATTATAGCATTACCACTTGTAACGGTGTCACAATTATATCATTACTGTCAAAATTTTGACAGGTACCCAGTATCATTTCTGATGGTTATTTTGTTAGGAGTATAGCATCCTCATCACAAAAGTGCATTGCAATTAAAGAAATACCATCAGAATACTAACAGATAGCTCGTATAGTTTCTAATAGTTATCCCATTAGGAGTATAGCATTCTTGTCACAATTTGGCATCATAATTATAGCATTCTTGTCAGAATTCTATCCTTTATCCAGTATCATTTCTGACTCTTATCCCATCATAATTATAGTCCAACCATCATAATTTTGACGGTCTCGATTTTTTTATTAATAAAAGTGATTAATGGTTTTTTTGTAACAGCACATTCATAGGTGTGTTGGATAGTCAAAAGTATACCTTGATAATGTCATACAAAGCATAGGAAATTTTAATATCTATAGCTATAGCTATAATTGTATTTTTGCAACAAACATTGTAGTGTCATTAAAAGACTAGATACATCATTGTATTTTTCAGAAGAAATGGCATAATTGGATCACAAATGGAAACACTTATAAGTATAACAGAGAGAATGTGCCAACTCAAAAAAGAAAACATGGCAATAGCTATTTTAATATATCAAAAGGAAATAAAGAAATGATACAACATCTCTTAAAGAAAGAACATATACCATAACATCAAGGAAGTAGACTCAACTGAAGGCAATATAAGTGGATATCAAACATTGACATATATCCATGATAAAGAAGAGATAACAATGAGCATCATGTGGAACATTCACTAAAATTCATGCAACTAGGAGCAGCCATGGATCACAAACAAAGGGAACATCATAAAAATATCATTATACATCTATTATTATAAAATTTGATATATGCTACAATTTACTATATCAAGAGTATTTTTTATGGGATAAGAACCATATATACATTTTATTTTAGCAAATTCCAAGTAAAACATCAGCCATGATATTTCTATGATAGTCAAAGAGAAGATAAGAGATCATATACAATGTAATGTTGCATTGGTAGTTATAGAATAATGAAAGAAAAGAAAATATACATTGATATATACAATTGAAGTAGATTGCCAAGGTGCATTTAATGCAAGTCCTCATATAGAGTTATAATGACATAAGATAAAATGAGCTAACAACGTAACTACATATACAATGAAAAGTATGAGAAAATGGTGCAGATCAAGATATACAGCTACAGGTGCAGTGATAAAATTTTATTGCATGAGGAGAAGATTCCAAGGTTATAAGTTCTAATAGGTATAGTGACTATATAAATTTATTAGGGTACAATGATTTTTAGTATTTAAGAGAAACATATTACCAAATTAATAAAAACAAACTATGTATATGGTTATAGTTGATTTATGCAGGAGAGTTACTTTCATCATAAAAGAGGTGTCAATAGAGCCAGTTAGCATTAGAAAGTATAGCTTTGGACATTTCACTTAATATAATTTGATATAGATTTGGATTCACTTTTAGGGTGATTGGAACGGTGTTGGTGCTCACACAAATTATAGGTTGGTACTCATAGCTGTAGGAAAGATATGTGTCTTGTTCTAGAGTTTGTTAACCATAATAATGAGCTTATTCTCATTCAATTCTCAAACTTGACAACACAATATCTATGAAGACCAATGGTGTAATGGATGTGATCAAGAAGACCCTTACAAAGTTGCCACTGAGGCATAAGGAACACATTGATGCATATGGATAAGGGAAATGAGAGGCGTTTGACTAGAAAACATGAACACCTAAGGTAGATTTCTCTTAATAAACAATGTATTTGTTAGGACAAGACAACATATGAAAATCAAGGAATCAACAATAAATTACTTTCAAATAGCACATTCCATTAAGAGGATAACAAGTCCAATACCACCAACTACATGCTCTAAAATATTAACAAAAAAGGTTACATTAATTAATACACCAATTTCAATTTAAGATGTTTAATTGTATTAATAATTACATTAAAAAAATTAATGGCAAATGAATACCTACACTACTGGTATGTGCATCTGGAACTTCATCATGTGTTGTTGGTCACCATTTTCTGCTAACTATTCTTGTAGCTTGTGGGTTTCTTATACCCATGCAAGAATAGTTGCAAGTTTTCAAGCATAAATTATTGCATGGGTAAAGCAATCCACAATATATGAGAATATTATATTCTCAAATGAAGGTATGCGAAAATCTTGTAATGATAGTCTAGATTTTTTAACATTCAAGAGTAATTTAAGCAGTTGCATTATAGAACTAATATAGGATGATAAGTGATGCTACCAATATTATTCATCAAAATGATCACTTTATAAAATAGCAAGTAGTTTCAATTAAAAGTACATGACCAGCCATTAATACATATGAAAAACTTCTTAGATCACAGTTATGGAGAAATCAAATAAATAAACATAGAGAATTTCTTTCAATAAACATTATCAGAAACTCATAGAAATATGGAAGACATTGACAAGGCCTTAAATGGTGCAAATAAGGAGGTAGCTTTATACAACAAAAAATGCACTATTTTGGAACAAAATTTGAGTATCAAGAATGATATCTTATTTACAAATAGACATTACACAATAATCTGGGGTAATTGGACAAGTGGAATTATAAAATATAACATTAATTCATTCATTATAATAGGACATCCATTAACACATAATATTCATTAACATTCATTAACACGCAACATTAATTACATTTGTGATGGATCCATTAACAGAGCCATGCGCACTCAATTCTCATAGCCATTCAGCCATGGCTTTATAGCCTTGGTGGAAGAGAATTCACCTGTCATCTTCTATGAGAGGTCTATTGAACTCAGAGCCCTGCATTTTTTCTTGGTATCACGATTTTGTCTTGCATTGTTTCATCAAAACAAAATTATTTGCAATTTATAAATATTTTGATACGATTTTTCATTTACTAATACTTACAACTCATGTGACAAGTTTCAAATAATGCAGGGGGGACATTCGTACTTCAATTTATTCTCCAATGTTATTCTCTTTTGTTGAGTATTCTTGTGGGAAGCTTATACCCATGCAAGCATAGTTGCAATTTTTTCAAGCATAAATGATTGCATTGGTAAAGCTTTCCACAATATATAAGAATATTGTGTTCTCAATTGCAAAGACATTGATGTCATCCTCTTTTTCATGGATCATAGTGTAGATCAATATTAGTATGCCATAATGATATATGAAGATAATCAAAATAGTTACACCAAGAATACACAAAGCAATGTAGCAGAGTGACTTGTTTTAGAACAGGTGCAATGTGATCAGAACATTAATCATTTGCACAGGACCAGCCATAAATACATATGCAAAACTTCATAGATCACAGTTATAGAGTAGTCAGATAAATAAACATAGAGAATTTCTTTCAATAAACATTATCAGAAACTCCTAGAAAGATGGAAGACATTGACAAGACCTTAAATGGTGTAAACAAGGAGCTAGCTTTATGCAACAAAAAATGCACTACTTTGGAACAAAATTTGAGTATCAAGGATGAGACTATGTGGGAAAAAGAAAGAGAGATATCTTATTTACAAATAGACATTACACAACAATCTGAGGTAATTGGACAAGTTGAATTGGATCTTCAGTTCATAGTACATACAGGACCAGCTATGAGGTGAACTTGAGAATTAGGAGAAAAGAATAATGTTTCTCTTTATGTGATTCAAACTGAAAAGATACAAGAATGCAATCAAGAGATGGACAACAAGTTGAAAAACATCAAATAGAATTATGAAGCTTCCTTAAAAATTGGTGGTGACCGTCATGTAAGCATTTCATGACTAGAGGAAAATTTCAAGAAACTCTAGAAGCGATAGTAGATAATCTAATGATAAGAGTTTGAGAGGATATTGACATGTGGAGAATACTGGATCCTAGGAGGATTTTTGACAATTGATAGGTCTTAATGCAAGGACTTGGGGTATAGGGTCTACAAGTGATCCTTTTGGTCAGATTGTAGAGGTGTGGGTTTACTATCCCTCCACACAAAGGTGCCATCATAAGGAGGCATTAGGTTGTTGTTCCATTGATCCCTACTGATAATAAGTGATCAAGGATTGGAGTGGTTGATTTCATTATTGAGAAAAGTGTGTTATCTTATTGAGCTTTTCTTTGTTTTGAGAATAGTTTAATATTATCTACTTAATAGGGCCAAACACATGAAGGTGGAAGATCATATGGCCCCTCCCCCCCTAAAATCACTCTACATTCCTTGTTAACATCTAACATTCATTCATTCTTTCATCCATTAATAAAATATAACATTCATTCATTCATTATAACATGACATTCATTAACAAATAACATTCTTTAACATTCATCAACATGCAACATTAATTACCTCTACGATGGATCCATTAGTAGAACCTTGCACACTCAATTCTCATAGTCATTCAACCACAACTCTATATCCTAAACGATTACATAGGAAAAGCGTCCCACAACATAAGAGAATATGGTGTTCTCAAATGTTGAAGGTATGTGGCAATCTTGTAATGACAGTCCAGAGTTTTTAACATTCAAGGGTAAGATAGGAGGTTGCATTATAGAATTGATAGAGGATGATAACTGATCCTACCAATAGTATTCATCCAAATTGTCACTTTATAAAACAGAAAGAAGTTTCAATTAAAAGCATGTCAAGATCAAGCAATATTAACAGTATATTCAAAAGTGCAGATTTATCAAAGGAAATATTAGTGTTATATAAGGATATATCAAAGGATATATAACATAATGTTGTAGCTCACATGGATGGTGCAGAACATGAGGAGCCTAATGTTACAGAAGTTCTACATGTTGAATCAGAGATGGAGGATGATTTGTTTTGCCAAGAAGGATGGTATACAAAGCAAGGTGATCAGATTGTAATGTTTGATGTGGTCTCAAGGGAAGAGACTCCAGTTAATTTGGTGGGACATGAAGAGGCCTTAAAGATGGTAAGCATGAAGGATGCATGGGTAGCCTTGGAGATATATCACTTAGATACACTTGGTGTTCAAATGAAGCCACTTGCAGATGTATAGTTGGACCAGAGGTCTAAGGAGCATCAACATTATGAGTTCACTTTTCAAAAGCATGGAAAACATATGATGAAGATTGAGGTTGTAGTAAAAGGTCAAGAAAATGCTCAAGATTGGGAAACTAATCTATGGAAGGAGCCATGTAATTTTGGTGACAACTTGGACAAGTACCTATGTTGGATACACACTCAAACAAGGCAGATGTATGCAACAGATATAATGGATAGTAATGACTAACAAATGACCTACATTTTTTCCATAGGGGGAACTCCAACAATTTTGATCATAAAGCTTCACAAGTGGAATGGACAAACAAGAACAAGGTGGAATGATGCAATTTTATTTCAGCCCAATGTCAAAATAAAGGTTTCTTTGTTTTTTCCTAATGTTTTGTTTTGAATGTTTCCTTTCCAAGAGGACTTCGAAAGTTTTCACCTTGTGGAGTATGGTGCAGAGCACCTAAGGATTGGAATTCTATCAAGGGGATCACTTGGTGGACCTTGACTAAATGAATACACTAAAGCCTGCAAAGACTACAAGGTCCCAATATTTTATAAATTGGACCATTAGTGCCTATAAACTATACTATGGCCAATATTGTCATGATAAGGCAAAGAGCCCTACAAGGGTCACCATGTAATGGGAATGAGGGTTATTAGTATTTAAGAGGTTAGACATAGGATTTAGGATATTTTGTTCAATTTTAGAGGTCTCTAGAAGACCATTTCTAAATAAGTTAGGAGGTCATTCAGCTAGTAGACATCTAGTTGCTGAGTTGACAACTTAGTTGTTGACTTGACAATATTTGATCATTTTTTAATAAATGGGCTACAAGGTAGTTAGAAATGGTTGGTAGAGTTTTTAGAGAGTTCCCATGATTGGTACATGGATAATACTGATGAAAAATAATTGAAAAGGAGAGGAGAACGAAAATGCATAGTTAGCATTCACTATTGTATGGACTGTAGTAGAGTCCTTGTGAAAATAGTACAAAACTTAATACATTTTGGCATTTCCTTGAATAATTATTGTTTGAAATATTCTATGTATGGATAGAAGTAATTTTAACTCATTTTTTCATGGAAATGAATCTGTTTCCAAGACTTTACATATTGGTCTTGCTTTTCTTTACTATGACAGTGAGGGCTAATGTACAGATTTCTTATTTTAAAGAAGGATAGAGGGTTCAAGTATCTTGTGTTACCAATTTTCTTCATGGTATGAACCCCAATATGCATGTGATATGTTTCATAACTATATTTGTGCAGGTAAACAGTTATAAGATGGAGTAGCACTCTTAGACAATGGGATTGTGCTTGGAAAATGAACTAAAAGAGTGCCATAGGTATAGCAGTTAGCATAGTAGCCACATGAGGAGGTTTTCTAAGGTTGGAATCCATCCATATAAATTGAATACAAGCTGAAATGAATAATGGGAAGTTTTGGAAGTGATGGGAAGGAACTGAATTAGAAAGCCCTAGTCTAGTGCTCCTTAATTTGAGGGTTTGGTCCATGGAGGGTTAAATCGATAGGGAATCTCAAATAAAGTATAAAATATATTATTTTGATCCATAACTCGAGACTTTTTCATAGTAGGCACATTTTAGGAAGAGTAATTATAGTAGTTTCTTTGTAAAAGTGCCAAATTAGGCCTACTAAGAAAGGTGTGGAGAACATTTTTTAGGGATGATGTTCCAAAAGAACAATAGCTAAGATTTGCATATGTTAATAAAATATAAAAAGGGTATTTAAAACTCTATTTTTTTTAGCAAGTTATTTGGAACAATTTGGAGTAACCCTAGGAATACTTGTTGGACAAGGATAGAAGGGTTTAGGCATAGAATGAGAATTTGACAGTTGGGCACTAAAACCTTGCAATGAATGATGATAGATCTTAATGTTAAGATGTTATGAGGTTTTTAATACCATTAGAGGGAATGGAATCATTTTCTAAGATAGGTTTTCATGTTAGAGTACTTGCATGATGTGGAGTCTAGTGGTTATGTGAGTTAATGTTTTGACCATTGGATGATTTCTTTAATTTTGTAAGATTACATACTGAGTTTTGAATGTTTCTAATACTTTTGTGAGACTTATACATCACCTTTGAATGTATTGCAGATCATTTGTGATTCAGTTTTAGATATTTGGTGCTGACAGTCATTATATTTACCTATTATTTTTTTAATAACAGTTGGTTGTTTGAAGCGAACATGGTCATTCCATGAATGCCAACTATTTATCCTGGTGGAATTACCTCTACTTACATGTATCATACTTTTCTAACACAATAATGTGCAAATAAAGTGACTGAAGTAGGTGATCACTATGACAAGGTTTAAGAATTTGATGAAAATTGCTTGGATAGGAGCAGTAGTTAGAGATCTGGCTTAATAAGGGGTATGTTTTATGTTTGGAAGTGTCTATAAATGCCATTTTAAAGTTGAAACCATCATTGTTTGGGTGGATAAGTGATTGGAGGGTAGACATTGAAGAATCCCTAGATTTAAGGGTTGTTTGGAGATAAATTGAGGCTTTTGTGTTTGTAGATACCATAGGGTCTAATTGGGTTGATAATCTTTCATTTGGAGTCATTTGTGAAGACTTTTGAAAGTCTTGAAGTCAGGGGTTAAGTCTGTGATATAGTTTCTTTGAAAAATGAGCATCTTTTAGGCTTGCAAACAAGGTACATGGTGCAAAGCACCTCATGAAGTCATAGAAGGGTCACTTGGTTGACCATGAGACCTATAATGAAAGTCACAAAGGAGATAAAAAATAGGATTTCCAAAGTCTCTTTATATAATGTCAACATGATCCTTAAGATCATAACAATGTTGTAAGGGGGCTAATAAAGCCATTTTGTTAATTTTTTGAACATAGAAAGGTTTAAAAGGGTATATATAGGATTGGCCAATATTAGATTTTATTAAAAAGACCATTTTTAGTTATCTTATCTAAGGTCATTAAGTTATTTCCATTTAGTTGTCGAGTTCACACCTTAGTTGTCAACTTGACAACATTTTGATCATTTTTGTTTTGAGAAATGGGCTATAAGGTAGTTATAAGAGGTTGGGGAAGTAGTTATCAAATTTTGAAGAATGGGACATGTAGTAAAAATTGATGAGAAACAATTCCAAGAAAGAGGAGAAGTGGAATGCAATTTTGACATTCAACTATGTACGGACTACATAGAGTTCTTTTCAAATATAGAGAAAATCATAATATGTTTTGGTCTTTTACTTAGATATACTGAGTAGTAACTCTCATGTATGATTGAGGAGTATTTTTCCCATTTTTTTACATTGATATGAATTCTTTTTCAAGTCTTTGTGTTGAGTTATAGCTGATTGTATTGAGATAGTGAGGATTCATGAATGAATTTATTACACTCAATGAGGGTACAATATTTTAAACACTCGATTCCACCACTATGTTTTGAGGAAAGAGTCCTTGATATTTTTTAGGTATGTTTTACAATCGTTTGTTTGTAGGTTAACAGATAGGAGAATGAATAACATCCTCAACAATGAATTTGTGCTTTGAAAAGACACTAAAATGGAGCCATGGGAGTAGCAGTGAGAAATCTAGCCACATGAGGATGGCTTTTTATGTTTGAATCAATCTACATACACCAAAGAAAAGGTGAAATGACTATTGGGAGGCTTTGGAAGTGATGGGAAGTCATAGAACTAGAAAGCCCTCGCTTGGTGTCCCTATAAAGGAAGGTTTGTTGCATGGGAGGAAAGAATGATAGGAAACCCAAAATAAAGTTGAAAGTATTTTGTTTTAGACCATAACCAAAGAATTTTTCAAGCTTTGGGAACTTTGGAATCCATTCTATTGGTAGTTTCTTTGTTAAAGTGCCCAATTATGCCTAGGAAGAAAATAGAGGGTCAATTTTTGGAAAGGATGCCCCAAAGGAAAAATAGCCAAGACTGACCTATGTTACATAAATTGGAAAAGGGTATCTAAAACCCTATGGGTTTTAGCGAGTTGTTTGGGAAAGATTGAAGTAAATCTTGAACTACCTACTAAACATGGCTAGTGGGGTTTTAGGCCTAGAATAAGGATTTGAGAGTTGGAACTTTAAATATTGGTAAATTTGATGATATAACTTCATTTTGAGATGTTATAAGATTGTTGAGATCGTTATATGGTTTGGAATCAGTGTTTGAAGTATGGAACCTTGTTTGAGCACTTAAATGATGTGGAGTCTAGTGGAGGTGAGAGCTAGTGTTTTGACCCTTGGTTGGTCTAATCAAGTTGGTTGGGTCTTATCATAGATCCTTGTGTAAGGGGCCTTTTGAGGGATCTTAGGAGACAAAGGAGTGATTTGAAGACTCCTTAAAGAATCTTGGAAGAATTCACTTTGAACCTCATCGGTACAATGAGGACTTTGGTTAGTTTGAGCCAAAGTAACTTATGGAGATCTTCTGATATGTTGAAGAGTGGGATAAAGGGTACATTTGAGACCATAGATAAGGAACAACCATATTGAGCTTCACCTTTTTTCGATAATAGTTTAATATTATCTACTAAATAGGGCTAACCATGTGAAGGTGGAAGCTCATTTGGCCCCATCCCCCCCCCTAACATCACTCTAAATTCCCCATTAACATCTAACATTCATTCATTATTTCAACCATTAACAAAATGTAACATTCATTAATTATCACATGATAACATTCATTCATTAAAACTTCTTTGTGATGCCTGCCACTATCGCTATTGTTTCCGTGAGGACTCCCGCCCAGCATTTTGAATGTCTGGGAACTGAGGTCAGATCAAATGCTAGTGCTCCACCATTTGTAGGCTCATTGCCTAGGATTTCTTGTTCTGCACCTAGGTCTTCTTCTCTGGAGTCTTTGAGTGATGCAAAATCTATCGATTTGGGCAATGCTGCTCCTGCTTCTACTGGTGCTATAGTGTCCTACACTGATGTTGTGGCCTATGAAGCAGGTATCCATGGCCCTGCTCCTACTAGTAGGGGGGATTCCCGATCTCCTCTTGTGCAACCGGTTTCGGTATGTAAACCCATTAGGGTAAAGCTTGATTCTGAAACTGTGGATGAGATTGTAAAAAATGCTGATGATTTCTCTTCCCATGCTACTATTTTGCATTTTAGGGGCTTCTAGCCCTCGCTCTCTAATTTTCATGCTTGGATCTCGAAGCATTGGGAGCCCATTCTATCTGATGTGGTTCAGATATACCCTATGGCTAGGGGTTTTTTTATTGTTAAGTTTGAAAATGTGGAAGATAGGAAAATAATTTTGTGTGATAGTTGCTTCACTCGGGATGAGTTTTTTCCCCTGATCAAACCCTAGTATCAGGGGTTTGATCTTCTCTCGGAGACATTCAATAAAATACCCTTATGGGTTAGGTTGTCAAATCTTCCCCTCCACCTCTGGCTGGATTCGGTTTTGGAAACTGTGGGTGAGGCTTTAGGGGACTTCCAAATGGTGGATTCAGACTCCTCTAAAATTTTTAAGACTACTATGCTCGTATTCTAGTAGAGATTGATGTTTCTAAGGGTCTCCCTAAGCAGATTGCTTTGGATTCTCCTGTGGGCTCTTGGATTCAAAATCTGGATTATGAGAATATTTCGTTCAAATGTAGGAAGTGTCACAAGACTTGACATTTGGCTACGCGGTGCTTATCTAACAAGATCAAATAAAAGAAATTTCCCTCTTTGTGGGTAGGGGCTTCTAATCACCACTACACGGTTCAAAAAACCTCTAAGGATGGGGGCTCAAGTTTGAACACGACTCAGAATGATCATGATTTGATTAGAGCTTCAGCTGACGCTTCCGCTGATTCTAATGTTGTCTTTTCTGGTGCTGGTGATGGCTCTGATGTGGTTTTGTCTCATGAGGTTGTTTTTGTCCCTTCTGGTGCTACTCCTACTTCCACTATCTAGACTACTGATGTTGCCCCTGTCCAGTTCGATGGTGGTGTCTCTGATTCAGCAACCTTGTCCATGGATGCTATTGGTTTTACTGCTCCCTTTGTTGTCTCTAGTTTTGTTGATGTTGTCTTTGGTCTAGATGATGCCTTGTTGATGTTGTCTTTGATCCTAATTCAGAATGATCATGCATTGATTGGAGCTTCAGCTGACACTTTGGCTAATTCTGATGTTGTCTTTGCTGGTGCTGGTGATGGCTCTGATGTGGTTCTGTCTCATGAGGTTGTTTTTGTCCCTTCTGGTGCTACCACTACTTCTATTGTCCAGACTACTGATGTTGCCCCTATCCAGTTCAATGGTGGTGTCTCTGATTCAGCAACCTTGTCCATAGACACTGCTGCTTTTACTGCTCCCTTTGTTGTCTCTAGTTTTGTTGATGTTGTCTTTGGTCCAGATGATTCCTTGGGTGTTGGAGTTGCGAACTCTTCTGTGACCTACCCTTTAGTGGGATTTTCTAACCCTTCTTTGGCTTGGTAGAAGGATGTCGGAAAGGTGGAGGATGGATGGAAAATAGTGAAGGGAAAAAAATCTAAACCTTCCACTCCTTTTGATATGAACTTACGTTCACATAAGGATGGGAAAAAATGTAAATCTTGAGAACCCTTATTTTTTCTTGGTGTGGGCTTCTGTCCACTTGGTAGGAACTCTAGTTTGTTCCTTTGGTCTGTTTGGTGGGGCACCACAGTTGTTTTGGTCTTTTATTGCAAAATCTATTTATGCTCTTGTATAAGGTTTCGGGTCCTTTCAAAACCTATTTTTACGTAATCAAAACATTCATTAATACATAATATTCTTTAATATTCATTAATATGCAACATTCATCAATATTCATTAACACATTATATAATTTATGAACATTCAATAGCACATAATTAAATTCATTAACACATAAAAATCAGTCAATATCAATTAAGGTGCATAGATGACAATCATGTCTCTTTTTTCTTTAATTTTCTGGATGTTAAGAAATTGTTAAGAGGAGCATTGGTTGCATCATGATCATTTCCCCTCTCATCAATCCTTCTACCCTCTTCTCTTGATCTCAATGCATGCCTAATTCTCTGTTGATGCAAAGGGGGGTCCTCTACAATAACAAATAAAAGGGTTGAATTAAAAACATTTTATTATAATTTGTTACAAGTATTTATGTACTTTAAAGAACATAAATGTGGCACTCTTTACCTAATCTATTCATACCATCAACTTTCAGATCATTTTGTTTTGCCTCAACCTCAATGTTCTCATGAACACCGACCTCTACATCCTCTAGAGCTACAATACAAAATGTTACTTTAATCCAAATACCTATTGCAATTAAATTTGTATTACTATACCAATCCATTTAAGATGTTTACTTGTATTAATAATTACATATAAAAATTTGTATAGAAAATGTATACCTCCATCACTATGATGCACATCCGAACCAACTTTATCATGCATAGGTGGTGTATCAGAATCAATAGGTTGCATTCCAATTTCATACTCATTGTTATCATTGTTGGCTTACTTAAAACAAATATACTCACTTTATTTTGGAACTTAATATCAAATAAACTAATTGGTAAATTATTCAATTTGAAAAAATCACCATTTAGCTTATTTACCGCGATGGATCCATCAATCGAACCTTGCGCACTTATTTCTCATATCCATTTAACCACGACTCTATAGCCTTGTTGGAAGCCAATTCTCTTGTCATCTTCCCATAAACTTCTATTGAACTCTGGGCCCTGCATTTTTTCTTGGTATCATGAATTTTTATTTCATTGTTTCATCAAAATAAAATTTATTGCAAATTATAAATATTTACATACATTTTTTCATTTACTAAGACTTACAACCTGTGTGGCAAGTTTCCAATAACCACCAAAGATGATCTTGTGTTGCCCATTCTTTTCTACTCTTTCCTTTGTTGCCTTTGATGTGTCATGCAATCTATGAAAATTTGAAATATGTTAGATCATATAAATATAAAGAGTATTTAGTACATAATTACATTCTTAACAGTATCACATACCTTCTTCTATTGTATGCTGGTGTATTTCCTTTTTTTCTTTCCCGTCTCTCCTTTGCATCCAAAAGACAATTTTTCCACTCTAAATCATGAATGCAGGGGGGATGCTCATACTTTGGTTTGTTTGATAATTTACTCTTGTACTAGTCCCTAATATACTTCAAACATAACCCAACTTTCTCAAGTAGCCTATTTTTTTCAAATGAACGAGGTCCAAATAAGTTTGTCATACTCTCTACGAGAGAATCCTTTAACTTTTTATCTTGGGCATTACACCTTTTAAGAAAAAAAACATTGTTCAATTCATAAATGACATGAATTTACCTTTAATATAGTTCAAGAAATGGATGAAAGGAAATCTATTCTAGCAATGATATGAAATCAAAATAGTGGATTTGGGTTTTAGTTCGGATATGATGTTCCACCATGTAGGAGGGTGGGCCCGAATATCCACAAATACTCGTCATTAAATTTATCATAAAAATATCATTCCCTACTAAATAATCATGAGATCCTTAATCAAAGAATATAATAGTATAAAATAAGAATACAATAGATGGAAGCTTCTCATATTAAGTGCAATGTGTAATTAAAATAAGATTGTAGAGTAAAAGAATGGACCAATCTTTAAAGTACTTGGAAGTTGGGCTACTTTCAAGGGAACTCTTTCTTCATCACTCATAATCAATACGCAATCCTTCACCATTATTGTACTACAAATATGGGTACATCCAAGAAATCCCTCATCATGTGCTACATCTCTTGTTGCATAAATTGAATCCATTACAAAATGCCCCAAAGAAAGAATACTTAAAGGAAAATAAACATATGAAAAAATGAGAAAGAAAATGAAATCTACATACCAGTAGGTGGTGCAATAGCATCTATGGCCATGTTGTGTGTTGTTGATATTGTAGTTGGTAGTACATCTAGGCTTCTCCTCATCTGAGGTGACATTACCATATGATCATTGACATGTGTTGAAGAATAATATTGTTAGAGCATAATAAAAGCATGGACAATATTTTTAGAGCATAAAAAAAAGATAGTCGAACATGCAATCTACCTGAACCACCTGTAGTACCCTCATCATGGCCATGAGGATCAAAATTACACAAAAAAAACTGTTAAAATAACACATCCTCTTATTAGTTAATGACATAAAAGAGTATAACATAAAAACTATTATTGAGCTTTTGTTATAATTAAAAATTACATTAATACTTACTTTAAAATTCTGAGCTCAGTGCATCAATTTAGTCACCCTCTTTTGTGACTCGGGAGTCAGGCCTGGTATATAGTTGACAATTGAAATATTTATTTTCCAATTCTCTGTAGGCACTTTTGAATTGCACCAGTCGGGTCATCACAAGTTGCAAAATCAACAAAATCTAGGTCCTCATCAAAGGAGTCCTCCTAAGGGACTACGGGTTCCTTTCCCTTTCTTTGATGACACCCGTCTGTGACAACAATATTACTAGCACTATTAAAATTACTCCAAAAAATTGATGAAAAGAACATACTAAAAAACACTATTTAACATTTTTCTTCTATCAAATTTGTACAATAACAATGAGGTTTACATGCTAGGAAGAAGAAGTACCTACAGGATCATCATTGTCCCTTCTATGTGGCTACTCCATATCGTGGCCCTGTGTTATTATTTAAAGCTAACCAATAATTAATAAAATGGTTTAATTAATTATAGAAAATATTGAGTATTGGACTAGGGACATGAAAAGCATTATAAAATTTCATTAGAAAGGACTAGATTAATAAATTTCAAACCTTCATCCATTAGAAATCACTCTCAAGTATAATTTAGTATTTTTAGTTAAAAAAACAATTTTATTCCTTCACATACAACCAAATGGCATGGACCTCGAAATAATGTTTAGCTAAATCATCACAAAAATGGTACCTTAATTATATTCACCATTTCAATTGAATCCATACTAAAATAAGATTTGACTATTACATTTAGTAAACCATCTCTTCTTGATTCCCAAACTCCAAAGCTTGTTCTAAGAATGAATGCATTTAAAAACATCACGATAATTGTTTGAAACATAGTATACACTAACTATTCATTTTGTTTCCAAATAGTTTATTTAGGTAAGACATTCATTTGTGGGATTCAAGTTGTCATCATCTTATACTATTCTTTTGATAGAGAATCAAAGGTAGACAATATATCTTATTAATTTATAAAAACAAATGTAATATTTGTTTTGTGTGAGCACTAGTAGGAAAGACCCAGGTTAAGAAAATGTCTAGTCTTGCACACAAAACCTACAACATCATTTTCAGTATCATGTGGAATTTGAAATGACTTTGGGTGGGAAAATGGGTGTGAGTGGGAGAGGAGTAAAAGTTGCAGAGGAAGGAAACAAAGATGAGCATGGAGATGAGGTGGATGGTGAAGAGTCTCTCTAGATGTGACTAGTTTTGGAGGGCTTGTTTGTAGTAGTTTCTTTGGATGAATTTCCTTTCCTAGAAGGATTAGATTCATCATTACAAAAAGAACTCAAATATAAAAAATTTAGCAAAAAATCTCAATTATTTAATGGTGTATAGTACATAATTGCACCCCCATGATAGTGGCATTGTTTGTATCTATGTCATTCAAATTTTAATTGATAAGAATCTCTTCCCCTGCACGTATTGATTTTATCGCACATACAAATACATGATTTCCCTTGCGTGCCTCAAATATGCAATTGGATTTCTTAATAGTTAACATAGGTCACGTACCATTTATAAAACCTGCAATATTCCCTTATTCTTTTGGCCTTTCGTAAATGTATATAGCCACTCTTTTACTTTTTTCATTTTCTTTATGTTGTATATAATTTTCTCAGAGTGCATACCTACACATAATTTTTTTTATATCAAACAATCTGCATCCAGATTTTGTAATTGTAACAAGGTCCAACATACTCCATCAATTCAATATTTTTTTTATAAGAGACCTTTATGTCATCCATGTAATGATGGTGGTGCTACGCAATATATCTTGTCTTTAACACTAAAATCAATGTTTAGTGGAGGAAGTTCCTTGGGGACCCATTGCTTCTGTAGATGTTGGTACCTAAAGGGCACATCAATGTCACCTTTCCTCTCATCATCATAAGAACATGACCCCCCTTGAGCAAGGAAAAATTTCATGTGTTTATTGAATTTCCTTCTAGTCTTTTGACCTCTAGTTGATCTCCCTAATTCAGACATACTACATGTGTCACTCTCTTCTTCCATTCCTATATTTCCCTCACTCAAGGAAGACACATCCGACAAATACCTATTTACTGTTACATGCACTCCATCAAATGAGAGAGATAACTAGTAATAAGAGATATATTTTACAAATTGTAAAAGACATTAATACCTATATTGTGTACTGACTTATACCTGTCAATCCATGAGACTGTGTGGGATGCTCGTGAAAGGGGTTTAGGTTCCTACATATGTAATTCAATTATCTTACGTTAGCCAAAAATCCATGATACGTATACTCAAAATTACATAGTAGATACATTAAAAACCATAAGCATTACATATGAATTAAAAACATTAAAGGGTACATCATGAATTAATTAGATTAATCATTGATTGCATAACTATAAATTTCTACCAAGAAATCAATATTAAATAGATTAAGCATTGATCGCATAACTATACATTTCTATCAAGAAATAAATATTAAATAGATTAATTATTGATCGCATAATTGTACATTTCATTCATCTCATTGATCTTCTTCTTCATCCAACTCATCATCATTGTCATTCTTGTCATCGACATCATCACCACCACCACCATCATCATCATCTTTGTCGTCATCATCATCACCATCAGTATCAACATCTCATCATCATGATCAATAGTAGCATCATCATCATCTTCTTCTTCTTCTTCTTCAATAAAATTTGTGTCAGGAACATCATTGACTAACTGTCGATCGTAATCATCATCTACATCATCTTCTACTTATTCAATATCTTCTTCTTCCATCGCATTATACCTTATCGGGCTTCCTCTTGGATCATGTCTAACAAAAAATGTCCAATCCAGTTTATGTGGAACCTCTGAGTAAAATACATTCTCACATTGGCTTGGAAGAACATAGGGCTCATCCCCAACTAGATCAAACCACCTTGTATTAATCATTGGAAATCCATTGTCATGTTCAATAACAGTTCTATCAGGATCATTTTGATTAATTCATAGCTTGTACCATCTGACGATGAAGAGAACTAATTTGAAGGATTTAAAGTCACACTCAATTATATCATCTAAAATGTCATAGTATCAATTTTGAGACTCTCGAGGATGTAAGTCATTTCTAGATTAAATATTAGTCACCTGAAAAACTGCACTTATCCTAGAGTCACAATTTTTCTTCGTGTCATCCAAATTTTTGATCTGAAATGTATGACCATTGTAGAACATAGCCTTGTGGTGTTTGACCTACAATACTATGTCAAACATGTAAAAATTATTGCATCGTGAGTTGATAAACATATGGATGATTAAAAAATTTATATGTACCTAAAAATCTCTTAAACCATATGTTAAATCTATTTCCCTTTGTGCAGCATTGGAATATACATTACGATGAGCTTCTTTAACCAATGAAGACACACCTTCTCATGTTAATCTGCGACCAAAATGATGACATCGTTCATCCATACCATCATCTACTCTTTATTGTTTGCAATATACAAATGTATTACATTTCACTCTCAAGTAGTTGTACAAAAAATAAATAGATGACTTACAACCGATTAATTTTGAAGATTAAGAATTAATTAACTACAATAACATCTTATAATTTATTACCTCTCAATTTTCTCAATCTACCTTTCTCCACCAAGTACTCCTCTTCAAATTTGTTAATGGTGTCGAGATCCCAAATGTCATCTATATGGATCTTTGTTGCAAGCTTAGGAAGATATTGAGTAACGTACACCATAGTCTAGTATACCATATAACCCTCGAGACATACTCTTTGTTCAACCAAAGAGTTTAAAAATTTCAAGTGCCTCTCAACCATCCACATTGACTGAGTGTGTATAGGTCCACACAATTCAATCTCTTCAACTTGGTTATGAGGTAGTGTTATTGTGCATTGAAAAAGTTGAAGGTAGACACTTTTTCATTTCACACATTAGATGAGGAACTCTTCTCTTCCAATATTTAATATCTTCTTTATGGATTTCTTTAGATGAAAATCACCTATAAGACACTCAAGAGACAAAAATATATAAATACAAGATGTTACAATATTTACATAACAAGAAAAACAAATCACAAATATAATAAATATATACAACAAATTGAATAGATATCACTTCTTACCTCATATATTTTCAAGATCATATATCACTTTTTTTATGTTATTGTTGAAGTTCTTTGGGAGAGATAGGGGTAGCACGTACTAAAACAATTATAAACTAATCATGTCATTATTTTTTCACATAATACAATCAAAAGTACATGAAGTTTAAAAATATATTGTAAATACAAAAGAACATGACTTACCTTGATGAAGGTATGACAATCATGTGTTTTCAACCCTAGCCCAAATTCACTTTTCTTTGCTATGAGATTACTTATGTTTGTAACAAATCTTATGGGAAATCAAATTTTTTGTATGACTTTTATTATGGCATCACTTTTTTACTTTGTTAATAACCAAGGAAGGGAAATTATATTAATCCGGTCTCCATTTCTATTTCATTCAATGAAATTTTTCATTGCATGATTGGATTCATGAATGTCACTACAAATTTTGACAATTTTTTCTTTGTCACGTTTTCCATCCAATATTTTCCACAATGTCTCTGTTATATTCTTTTCAATATGCATAGTATCAAACAAATGCACAATTTGTAGTTTCTTGTAATAGGGCAACCTACCAAATTATTTGGGATAACTTCTTAGTCCCTTTGGAAGGTGGTCAGTAATGCCTTGATGACCTTCATGATCATCAATTACATAATCAGAAACAAAACACAATATAAATATATAAATTCTAAACATAAACTATTAGGTGGAACAACATTACCTTGACGATTAAATCTATGATATTCCAACTTCAATAGGCGAGTTTTCATTCTTTGTGGCTTTGATGTAGTCTCTTCTTTCCCATTGAAAAGATGTTTTTCGATAGTTCGATACTTCTGATTTTTGTGGAGGAAGTGCCTATACTCATTAAACACCTACTTTACTAAACTTTTTGAATGAGGAGATTTCATCTTTGGACCACAAACTGGACATGCAAATTTGCCCTTTGTTTGAAGACCTAAAAGATAATTATATAATTGGATTAAATATGTTAATTTTTATAATTAGAATTATCAAGTGCAACTTGAATTCACCATAACATACCACAAAAATATGTTATCCCTAGGGCATCATGTATTATCCATACAAGCATTGCATTGAATTGAAATTGTCTTTGTCCTATTGGTCGAGAGATGTCATACATAATGACACCATTCCATAACTCCATCAACTCGTCGATAAGAGGCTCAATATATACATTCATATCCTTAACTTGGTACTTACCTAATTGAATGAAAAACAACATTACATAATTATTGTGACCATTTTACTGCAAGATTTATAATTACATGCAAATAACTATCAAATGATAAAATACCTAGAAAAATCATTGCCAACATAATGTGCTCCCTCTTTATTAACATCCATGGAGGAATGTTACTGTTGATGACAAAAATAGGCCACACAAAATAAACAAATCTCAACTCTCCAAATGGATTGACACTGTCCGCTACCAATGAAAGCTTGAGATTTTAAGGTTCTTCTTTAAAGTGTGGTTGTGTGTGTGAATTTTGTACCTAATCTGTAGACACAACACTTCAGTAAAACATTAGAGGTTAGTTGAAATCGAAATCGTGCAATAAATGAAACTAAACTAACCAGGTGATTTACTGCCTTCTAGTAGATGCGAGTATGTATTCTCAGATTGTACCGAGATCAGTGACCTTGACGACACCTAAATGAAGGATTTGAATGCAAAATCTAGATATGGAATGAATGCTATTAATCTATATTTTTTTGGTTTTTCTGTGCAATTATGATAAAAACTTGATATGAATCTATGCTAATAATGATATGGAAAACTGATATGCAAACTAAGCTAAGAAATTATATGAAAACTATGCAATAACAAATGAAAATCTCACAACTCAAATTCTCAAGATTGATTCTTCAGTCTCCAATTCGACAGCGTGAGTGTGCAATTCGTGGATGGATTGATAATGAAGAGCTGAAGCCTTAATTTATAGAAATCTAGGGCTTTGGAGGTGCATGAAAGAAAGCCATAAATCACTCAAATAACTCAGGTTGATTTTTGAGTTATTTGTAAATATATGATATTTAACTCACAAAAACATGCAAAAGCAGAGTTCAACTCAAAATAGAGTTTAGCTTTAATTGATAATTGATAGTTGTCTACTTTTCTTGATTGTGCATGATTTAATATGAATTGATTTAATAATAAAGTGATTTATTTCCAACTTAACTGATTTTGAAAAATAAAACAATTGATTTATGGGTTAATCAATCATTTTTCAAACTTTTATTCAAAAACAATATTATTAAAAATTGACAACTTGCTTTAATTAATTAAATAAGAATTTAATCAATTATTCATAGGATTTTGGATTTATTGTCAAAATTAAATAATACAATTTAGGAATAAATATAATTAACTTCAATTAAATAATTAAGTGGCAGAATTAAATCTAATTAATTAAATATTTAGAATATTCAATTAATCAAACTTTAGGATAAATTGGATTTATCGCCAAATAATCATTAAATCAAAGATAATTATGATAAATACGAATATTGCTAGGAATATTCCCCAATACAGAATTTAAGATAATCAATTAGGATTCGATAATGTTCAGATGTGCCTTAGGTTAGGACTTCGATGTCAATTTCATTCGATGTGTCGATATATGAGATTAATGAACCTATAGCCCATTTTTGGGGTATTACATTTTGCCCCTCTTTGAATTACTGTGTGAAGCGCAGTGGTTCAAAGACAATCTGTGTATGATATTGAAACTGATGTTTGAAATTGATAATTAATATGAGACAGAAGCTGATTGCAAGATTTGATATGAAGATAATAGGTCCTGAATGACCAAAGATAATGTTAACTATAACAGCAAATGAACCGATGATTGTGAAAAAGTGTCAAAACACCTAATTTTGAACCTTATGATTGCAAAGAAGTGAGTGACTGATTCTAGACCTGATTGTCCTTATATTGAATCACATTGGTATCACATCCGAACCCTTCAGTTTCTGAAGAACCAAGGAAATAAGACAATTGAACCGATAGTTGCAAAAACTGATACAATTTACAAGATTAAGAGAATACCAAATTGATATGGATCTCGATGAATCTGATATGCCCTAAGTGATGATTGATTTTCCCTGAGCGATGAGTTCTTTTGATGAATCAGCAACTAGACGTGGTTGTTGTCTAGATTACTGAGGAAAGATATGATATTAATAAAGATATGATTACAGACTTCGAATGATGTGCAATACCATGCCCCCTTCGGGATAAAAATTGAAATCTGACAAGGAAAGTCAGCGTTGAATAGTTCAAAAGCATGTTAATTGATATGAGAAGTGGTTAAACACATTTGAAAATGCATTTTGCATCGTTGAGAGGTCCTGGAGACCAAGTTTGACTAGGTGAAACCATGAGTTGACCATGGTTGACCAAGTTGAAATTTTAAATCATGATTTTGACATAGTAAATGATCTCAAATTTGAATTTTGATCCTAAAAATGGATTTAGAACATCGAAATTAGCCAGGGGTGCAATTTTCATGAAAAATGGAGCACTTTTGAAAATTAGGTCAAAAGCTATATAAAGGCCGGAAGGGTCATTTTCAATTCATTTCAACCTTTTGACTTTAGAAATATTTGCAGATCCCTCTAAGAAAAATGGAAGATAGAGTAGTGGAACTGAAGGTACCTATGAGTTCACACCGATTTGAGCACAGCTGGAGACACCAGAGACCCCGATAGTATGGACATCCAGTAGGTGGACCTCTGTGCCTTGCTAAAATGTCAATTTTTCCATCTTTTATAGGATTTTAGAAATTTTCATACGTCTTTTCCATTTTTGAATTTTGCATGCATGAAAACTTGTACAACTCCCCAGCGGGACTCATACGACTTTTCAAGAGTAGCTAGATTGTCGTCTGATAAGCCCCCACAACTCGTATCAGAGGGACCCATGAGTCGTATGACATTCCATCAAGTCCCTCATAACTCGTACAAGGAGTGATTCTTTGTTGTGCTACTATGGTTTGTCATTTGGTATGGTGCAAAAAGTCGTATGACTTTTCATGCCAGTTTGAGTTGTCGTATGGAAAACAGTGAGCACAAAACTCAGTATTAAGTCCAATTTTTGAATTTTATGATTCCTTAGCCTGATTCCTGACCTGTTAACCTACCTTCTAAAATACTGAACTGCCCCATTTCTATCCTTGTAACCTATTTTGTGACCCAATTATTGATAGGATTCCTTATTTATGTGTTCTGTAGGTCGTATATCCAGATGTACATGTTCAAATCTCTCATCCTTCTACTCAGAGATTATGTGTCTCCTTGCCAGACCCTATGAGAGTTCACCTTGCTGCTTGTGGATTCAAGCACTTGATTCATTTACCCAAGATTAGGGTAAATCATGGGCTTTTGACTGCATTGATTGAGAGGTTTCACTCAGAGACCTAGACTTTCCATTTACTCTGATGGGGGAGCTTACTGTTACTCCTGAGGATGTGTACCAGATACTGCGAATTCTATTTCATGCTACTAGGAGACCAGAGTATGTGAGTTCAGGGAACTCAGGTGTTTTAGCTTTTAGATGTCTCTTTAGAGATGATAGCCAGATGACGGCCTCCATTTCCTGGGAGACCCTAGTTTAGAGATATGGACAGACACACTAATTAGAGTGTATTATTGCTGGTATGATTGGTGGTATCATTATGTTTGACCTTCAGCAGAACGGTCTTGTGATGGGCTGGGCCCCTATGGTAGCATGGTTGATGGCCACTCCCACTAAGTTGGCATGGGGTCAGTGTTTGTTAGCACATATGTTCTCTAAGATGCACAAGGTGGTGTATCAGGAGAAAAAATCTTTTGCCGCGGGAGCTCTTGTTCTACAAATATGGGCGTGGGAGCATATCCCCATGTTGAGACCTGTTTGTACTTCACAGAGGCAACCTTAGGAGCCTGTCATATATAGATATGTCAGATATGTTATACAGGGATGGATGGGCCATGTAGAGTATTGGAATCAATGCCTCAATGATATGACATTTGTTCACTGGAGACCGTATGTAGCCATTGAGCCTTGGCCTACTGCTCAAGAATAGTTTAGCTATTTCTTCCAGAGCCATGTACTGATTGGGAGGTCCTCCTCCACAATAGAGATACTTTTTATTACCAGGGTTTAGTGGTAGTATGGACGTATTCAGGATACCCCAAAGGATTACACTACATATGCATAGATAGGGCATGAGATTGGACTTGGATGGACACAGCGGCTCTCTTATGCTTTGTGTTCATAGGAGTATAGTGCTATTGTCAGCAAGGACTGGGAGTATACACCACATGTACTGGATGCTGGTGTTACTGATGGATTCATCTCATGGCTTGTTGATCACCCCATTCACAAATTTTTTGATCCTACTGAGTTGATACCCTCCATGGAGGAGGTGATGGATGCGACTAGTGCTCTGATGGGACAGGGTCCCAGACCTACACAAGCTCCTATGGTACACCTGACACCTCTAAGACCCAGAGCAATGGCTCCACCATAGAGACCATCAGGACAGATGAGGGCCCCTCATCCCACTAGTTCCATAGCAGGCAGATCTTCCAGTTCTCATAGATGGACTAGGGGAGAGGGTGGAGTTGGTTTAGCAGATGAGGTATTTGTAGCTAAGCAAGTGGTGGGTGGTGGTATGGACTTTACTGAGGGGGATACTAGTTTTGATTTAGGTGCAGAGGTCAGACACTACAAGGTGTAGAGAGCAGAGACTACAAAGCAGGTGGCCCCTGATACTGATATGCCAGATGTTGATCTAGTTGTTCCTCCTACCCCATAGGAGACCATTAGACATCTCAGAGTTCAGGTCAGGGACTTGAAGATATGCAGTGCTAGGTGGGAGGAGAGATTCATAGATTCTGATAGACAGCACACTGCACTCACTAGAGATGTACAGTGGTTACAGCCAGAGGTGATTCATCAGACCTTGAGATCTGCATATTATGTTTCAGCTTATTATACTACAGTTCCTTTAGTGTAGAGAGTTCCTACCTACTCGCAATTCATGATGGCATCAGAGGGAGCTAGGGCCCCAAGAGCAGAGCCAGTGCCTGATGCACCACCTCTAGCTCCACCAAATGTAGAGGATCATGCTAATAGTTGATTGATTTGTGATATGTTCTGATATTTTTGATCGGTTGATTCTGATATATTGTACTTTTTTTTATCATTGACATACTGTACTGATTCTGATAGCTCAGCAGAGCTCATTCTTTGTATACTGTGCCAGTAGTGCACCCCTGACTAGTTTGAGATTTTTGATATATATGAGATCGATATTTTGGTTGTGACTTCATATGTACTTATCATTTTTTTATTTATGATGATATCATGTCATGCTTATGCTATGGATAGAGTAGAATGTATGTATGGATATATGCAATGCAATGATTTGTTTCATATGTATGGATGTTATGCAAATGTATTTGATTATGGAAATATGTATGTATGATTTATGCTTATGCCCATGGATGAATTGTAATGCAACAAATGATTATGATATGTAAATACAATGATACACATGATATATTTTGCAGGTATTGATGAAGACAAGTACTCAGTCTTATGTCAAAAATGATGTTTAACCCAGGATAGTAACTGCTTGTGATTCGATTGAAGAGACCTTCAAGTTAGGTTTCATCCCTTGTTAGATTTGAAGAGATATTTGAAGAATTGTTTAAAATTTGAACTTCATTGAGTCATTGTGAGATCATGCAAACATGAAAAATGCAAAGAGACATACAAAATGAAATGCTACTTAAGACCTAGGACCTAGTCACTGATCATGTGTCAGTTATTCTCATCATTCAATTTTTAAGTAACCAGATAAATCAATACAATGCCCACTAGTTATGAAACCATAGACATATGAATATTGATTTGTATGAGCAAGAATCAATACAACACCCACTAATTATGAAATCATGGACATATGAATATTGATTTTTTTTTCAGAATGTAAGATTAGATATAAGTACCAAGGCATAAATTTTAGGATGACCTAAATATCATGTCCATTTTGATATAGCAATTTGTAGAAGCATCAAAACATAAACACCGTGATGACCTGAATATGCCTTGTGGTGTAAACACATCAAGAAGTCAAGAGATCATTCTAAATCCAATGTGAATTACCCATAGTGACCCTTTATCATTCACATCCTTAGGTAAGATCACATTTCACAATAGGAGAAAGAACTCACTCAAAAAAAAGACAATAGTTAGATCAAACTTCCTTGAATTTTTTGGGTATCAATGGTTGAGGTATGCATGGCCATCCAATTCAAGATAGAGGCTCTTACAGTCAGACACCATTTCAATCCAAAATTTCCAAAGTTGTTAGATTTTCATATACAAGAAGAAAATAAAGAAAAGATAATGCCCCTAGTCATCACTCTCTAAATCTAGTAAAGGACATCATCAAAGAGCTCGAAGGGACACAATATGAAAAAATCTCAATGCGAATCACTAAGCATACAAGGAGATAAAAGCATGTAAAGCACATATTGTTTTCAGTTTGTTGTTTGATTGTGTTGTTGTACATGCAAAATCCTTTATGGAGACAACACAGACTAACTGACTCAGATGAAGCTTCAAAGGACTCAGACTGGATATGACACGTCTCAGATACATGGGAGACCATAGGATATGACATTGATTGCCCCCAAGTTTTAACATTGATAGGATACAGACGCTTGAGTTGATTGGTGTACAGACTGACTTATTCAAAACTGGAAATGTAGAAACAAACTGGGAGATATGTACAAACTAAAGCACGACTGAAAGCTGGGAAAGACCAAGATTTCATTGATATATGGAGCATTTTGAAACAAGTGTCACTCGTTTGCCGGGTTTTCACCATCTTGGCAAAGATTCTATTTTTGCTAACAAGGTGCCTGTTTCCAGGTTTTCACCAAGGCACTTTTTCTTTTTCTCATTTTTTTGTATTTTTGATATTTTTTACTTTTTTTTGTACTTTTGATATTTTTTACTTTTTTTTTTGTGAATCATCAAGGTGCCTATTGCTAGGTTTTCACCAAGATGTTCATTTTTTCAAGACTTTTGCAAATTTTTAAGATTTTTTCAAGACATTTTACCATACACTGAATGCCTTAGGCATAGAATTTCTTCAGATAGAGAGTGTTGATTGGTTCTCAGAGCTGTTCTCCTTTAGTCGTTGAGATTTGATAGGCACCAGAGCTAAAAGTAGCAGTGATAACAAAGGGACCTAGCCAGTTGGGTTCAAACTTCCCCTTTCATTCTCTATGTGATTGATTTTTAGGATTCTCTCTCAAGACTAGATCACCAACCTGAAATTCTCTATGTCTGACTTTCTTGTTGTAACCTCTAGACATTCTCTTATGATATACTCTAAGATGATCATACATTGCTTGTCTGCGCTCATCTAGTAGTTCAAGTTCTTGCAACCTAGACACTCTGTAGTCATCATCAGTTACTAGACCATGCATTCTGATTCTTAGTGATGGGATTTCAACCTCAATAGGTAGTACTGCTTCAAACCCATAAACTAAAGCAAAAGGTGTAGCTCTAGTAGGTGTTAAGATACTTGTTCTATAGGCCTAGAGAGCTAGATTGATCATGAGATTCCAGTCTCTTCCTATTTTATTAACTGTACGGTGTAAGATTTTCAATAGATTCTTGTTAGAAGCCTATGTTTGTCTATTCCCTTGAGGATAGTAGATAGAAGACCTATGTTGTGTGATCATGAATTTGGCACATAGATCATCTAGGTCTTTTTTCTTGAATTTTCCACCATTATCTATGATTATGGAATGAGGTATCCCATATCTGCATATGATATAGTTCAATATGAACATAGATATTTTCTTGTCGGTTGCTTGTGTCAAAGGGACTGCTTCTACCCATTTTGTAAAATAATTTATAGCTGTGATTATATGGGTATGTCCATTAGAAGAATGAGGATGTGTAGCTCCTATAAGATCAAATGCCCATTGGTGAAAAGGCCATTGTGTAGTAAAGGGAATTAGATCCCTCCCTAGAGCATGAATTAAGTTGCCATGGACTTGGCACTTTTGACAATTCTTAGCAAACTTGGTAGACTTTTTCTCCATTTCGGGCCAATAGTACCCAGCCCTAATAATTTTTCAAGCTAGTGTTAAACCATTTGAGTGTGACCCACAAATACCATCATGGACTTCCTCTAATGCATGTTGAGAATCTTCCCATTCTAAACATCTAAGTAACATACCATCTAGACCTCATTTGTACAGTTCATGACCAATGATGACATATTGGGAGGCATTATGGATAAGGTATCTCTTTTCATGGTGATTGAAGGTATCGGGAATGATTTGGTCTTAGAGATAGGAAAATAGGTTTTTCTATCTGGATGAATCATGACCAACAACAGTGCAAATCATGCGGGTTTCATGGGAATCATATGCAGGATAAGATAGTGCTTCCACCAGGAACTCATAGCATAGCTCATGTTCAGGCTGCTGTAATAAAGTAGATAGCGTTGCCATCACATCGGCAACCTTATTCTCTATTCTAGGAATTTGCTCAAATGTGATAGATAGGAAATACTTCTTTAGATCATCTACCATTCTCTTGTAAGGAATGAGCTTTTCATCTTTAGTTTGGTATACATCATTGACTTGATGGATAACAAGTTGCGAGTCTCCATGAATGTGTAGTTATGTTACCCTCCACTCAATTGCTATTTTCATACCATTCAAAAGGGCTTCATATTCTGCAATATTGTTTGTGCAAGGGAACTTTAATCTGAATGCTTTCAAGATTGATTATCCTTGAGGAGTTATGAACAATATGCCTACTCCAGATCCATTCTGTGTATAGGAGCCATCAAAGAATAACTGCCATTCCCTAGAAGAAAGAGTCATGATAGAGGAATCTGGGAATTCCATTTGCATTGATGTATCATCAATCATAGGTGCATCTGCTAATTGATCAGCAATAACCTGCCCTTTGATAGCCTTTCTTTCCACATATTCAATGTCAAATTCACTTAAGAGCATAACCCATTTAGCTAATCTACCTATGAGGGCAGCTTTGCTTAGTACATACTTAAGTGGATCAATCTTAGCTACCAATTTTTTGGTATGAGCTAACATGTAGTGTCTCAGTTTCTGTGATGCAAAGATCATAGCTAGACAAGCTTTCTCAATCATTGAATAGTTATTCTCATATGCAACCAATGTTCTATTGATATAGTATATAGCTCTTGCCTTTTTGTTCTCATCATGTTGTGCAAGAAATGCCCCCAGTGATGTATCTATAGCGGAGACATATAAGATCAAAGGCTTCCCATTAATAGGAGGCATCAAGATAGGCGGATTTGATAGATACTTCTTGATATGGTTAAAGTTGTTCTCACATTCTTCATTCCATGCAAAGGTCACACCTTTATGTAATATTTTTGTAAAAGGTTGTGATATGTCTGCTAGCTGTGATAGAAATCTTCTGATAGATTGAACTCTTCCTTGCAATGTCCTCATTTGACTAATATTCTTTGGAGGTTGCATTTCCATGATAGCCTTTACTTTAGCTGGATCAACTTCAATACCCTTCTTTGAAACTATGTATCCTAAGAGCTTTCCAGAAGTGAGACCAAAAGCACACTTCTTAGGATTTAGTCTGAGACTAAATTTCTCCATTCTATCTAGTATCTTGCTCAAGTCATCTAGATGTGTAGCCCTAAGCATAGATTTTGCTAAAGTATCATCAACATAATCCTCCATAGTTCTGTGCATCATGTCATGAAAAATAGAAGTCATAGCTCTCTGATATGTAGCACTAGCATTTTAAGCCCAAATGGCATGACATTCCAACAAAAGGTGCCCCATGCACATGTAAAAGCAGTTTTCTCTTAATCCTCTAGAGCAATTTTTATTTGATTATATCCAGAAAAACTATCCATTAGAGAATACATCTCAAAGCCCGTAGTCATCTCCACTATCATATCAATGTTAGGTAATGGAAAATCATCCTTAGGGCATGATCTATTTACATCTCTAAAGTCTGTGCATACTCTTATTGATTTATCTGGTTTTGAAATAGGTACAATATTAGAGATCCATTCTGCATAGTCAATAACTCGGATGAATCTAGCTTTTAGGTGCTTCTCTAATTCAACTTTTACCAAGAGTGCAACATGGGGATGCATCTTTCTCAATTTTTTCTTGACAGGTTTGACATTTGGAGCTATAGACAAATGATGCATTATAAGATTAGGATCCAATCCTGGCATATCTAAATATTTCCATGCAAAGTTGATCTTCTTCTCTGTTAGGAATGTTGTAAACTTTTGCTTCTCTTCTTTTGATAAAGACTGGATTACATGAATCAACTATGGCTCTTATGTTGTTCCCAAGTTGATAGGTTGAGTGGGCTCAATTAGAACTAGAGATCTGTCCTATAAATGACTTGGAAGGACATCAAATATCTCATCCTTAGGTGCCTTAGAGAGGTTTTCATCTTTGGATATGTCTTTTATTTTTACTTTTGTAGGTTCTAAGACTGCCACAAAGTGGTTTTCACTATCAGAACTCTTTTTCTTTTTCTTTTTATTCTTATTTTTCTGACTAAGATACTTGATGTCTAACTCCATCATGCTCACACTCAGTTCACTGATGGAAGTACTTGTAGGCTAAACTAAATTAAGGTAGCAAGCAAGGGCATAGTCATTTGGGAAGGTATAAATACCATGGCTCGGATTTGTGGAGGTTTGATCAATAAGTTCTGGATATTGGATAGTCAAAGTGGGGAAAGATTGGGAGATAGTGTTTACGGATATGGATCTGTCATCATTGGTCCTAACCCGACGCTCGAGTTCAAAGGTGATATTACAACTTAAGACATTCAATTCATGAATAGGCTCAATGTCATTGTGGGATTCCAATTCAGCCATAGGTGGATCAGAATCGATAGGTTCCTCATTTAACTCTAGACTTACGTTGGGATTAGGTGCATATTGGTGAATAACATCAACATGTTTCTCTATAATACCCTCATCTTCTTCTAGAATGGCACCCCATTCATAGTCATTAGATTCTTCATCTATGCCTCTAGGAAATCTAAGAACATGAGTAAAGTCAGGGTGAATACCCCAAGAAGGGTTACCCTCAGATTTCAATTTGAATTCATACTCATGAGAATCTATCTCAAAATGACTACCACCTTCCTCTTCTTGATTATTTTTTAGATTAGTTGGTTCTTGTGTTGCAACTATCTCTTAATTGATAGTAGGTTCTTGTGTTTCTACAACATTAATTCTTTTGATTAGATCATCTTTATCATCAAGAAGGTCTTTGATCTCCTTAGGCAATTTTTCATAGGGGATGAGTTCTAAGCTTTCTGAATCACTATCTGATGGTTCAGCTTCCTCCTTCTTAAGAAGAGGTTTTTCTAGTGTGATCTACTCTATGACATGAGAACAATTACCTTTGAGGTGAAAGGGTTTCTTTTTAAAAACTGAGCCAACTTTGTCTTTATTCATTCTACCAGTATGTGGGAGAGGTGCCTCAAGACCTTTTCCTCTGACTCCTAGAGGTCCTTTACTTGAATATCCCATCTTAGCTATTAATTTATCTCTTGGGCCATATGAATTAGAAGGATCTTTTGGTAGCACTGAGTTACTAGTTTGAATATCATGGGATTCAGATTCATCTTTGTATAGCCATGCAAGCACAATTTCATCCTCTTCAAATTCTTGCTTGGAGACTTGTTCTGCTACAAAATTCTTTTTATATGCCTCAAGAGGTTCTTTAGATTCTACTTTGGATTGTTTCAAAGATTGTCCATAAGACTTAGGTGAGATAGGGAGAGATGTCAAAGATAAGACTGGCTCCATAGTATATTCTCCCATAATATTTTCTTTGATATTAACCTCTTTTGCAAGATCTTCCATTTTAGATGTGGATGCTTCTTTAGTTGGTTCCATGGAAGATTCTCTATTATTAGGCACAAGTTTATTTGCACTTTCCTTCAATGTATTGCAAGTGGTGGATATGTCTACTGGAATAGTGACCTCTACTCCTTCATAAGGAAATTTCAGACATTGATGGAATGTAGAAGGAATAGCTTTCATCTCATGTATCTATGGTCTCCCTAGAAGAATGTTGTAAGCCAAAGGTAGATCAAGAACTTGACATATAGTATCTCTAATAACTGGACCTACCCTGATAGGTAAGACAATGGTGCCTTTAGAAGATCTTTCTTGTTCATCATAGGCTTTGATAGTTATTTTCTTTCTAGGATCAATAGCCAATTCTGAAAATCCCAATTGTGTGATCAAGCTATAAGAACAAATGTTTAGGCCAGCACCTCCATCTATCAACACATGTTTGACTCTACGGTTCTAGATCAAGACTTCTATATGCAAGGGCTGGTTATGCGGGTGACTCAAGGAGTTGTCATCTTCCTCTAAAAAATATATATACTACGGAGATGTAAGATGTCCAACCATAGTCTAGAACCTGTCTAAATCAAGGTCATTAGGAACATTGGATCTGAGCAAAGCTTTATCTAGAATGGCTCTATGAGCTGGAGATATTCAAAGCAACTCAAACATGGAGATTTTTGCATTAGTGTGTTAGAGTTTTTGAACAATGCTATAAGATGTTGGCCTTGTATCTTTAGGATTGGAAGATTTAGAAACAGCCTTGTGTTTGGAAGTGGAAGAAAGATTGAAGGGCATCTTAGGGACATTTGATGACTCTGGGATTTGTCCATTTACATGTGCCTGAGCTTGTGATTGAGTAACTACATTAGTTGAAGAATAATCTCTATCTCTTCGTACAATTGTGATGACATTGCAATGTTCAAAGAGACAAGTCTCAACCATATTGATAACAACATTATTTCCAAGGTAAGCATAATTGACCTTTGCCCCCATATTAGGTTGAGAAGATGAGACTTCTTGGCCATGTTTCGGAAATGGTTCGGTGAATTCTATATGATCATTATTGCTCTTATGATTGTCAATGGTGATATCTCCCTTATCAATCAGATCTTGGATAGTATGTTTCAAGTGTAAGCAGTTATTAGTTTTGTGACCTTTACCCCAATGGAAATCATAGAATTTGTTCTCTCTCCACCATTTTGGTTTAGGCTCAGAATCAAATGGTTAGATCTGAGGCAAAGAGATGATGTTATTGGCTAGCAAAGTTCTCATAGCTGATTCTAAAGATTCCCCAAGAGGAGTGAATGTTTGTTTATTATCAGCAAACCACTTTTTATACTTTGGCTTCTTTTGAGATGATTCAGGCACCTTTTGTTCTGAAGCTTTTATGGCTTGGGTACCAATAGTTAGATTGAAAGCTGGTGCCTTTGATGGAGCATGGATAGTATCAACAACACCATTTATGAAACTACCCTTATTCTTGTTCCAATTTTTATTCTTGTCTTTTGAACTAGATCCGAATTTGTACTTGTCCTTTCGAAGTGTGATTTCTCCTTTTTTCACAAGTACTTTTTCAATTTTGATCACATTGTCTACCATCTTATCAAAAGATGTATGATCTTGCGTTTGTAAAGGATAGTTGATCTCTGGGATAAGATTATTGATGAAGATTTCCAATTTTTTAGTTTCTGGAATAGGCCTAGTATATAGAGAGAATTTCTTCCTCCATCTCTTAAGAAATGTTAGGAATGGTTCTCCTAGATATTGTTTGAGATTGCAAATATCGATCATGGTGACTGGATGTTGAATATTGTAGGAGTATTGTTGATAGAACAATTTGATCAACTCCTTGAAAGTTTTGATAGTAGAAGGCAATCAAGAGAACCAATGAATGGTTGTTCCCCCTAGAGATCAAGGGAAGAGACACATCAGATAGGTTGGTTCATGCATAAACTCCATAGATTGTGTATAGAATTCTCTAACATGATCTTGGGGATCTTAGTGTCCATCATACTTATCATACTTAGGCATCTCCACTCTTTTTGGGAATGGTGGCATGTACAAGTCTTTTTCAAATGGAAAAGGACATAGGGCCTCCATGGAGAACTCCTTGGGTTCCTTTTCTTTCTCAAGGTTATTAAGCTTGACTTGCATGGCATGCATCTGTTTCATCATAGCTGTGAGTGGAGTTTCTTCCTCATGTGTAATGATATCTTCAACATTAAAGTTGGGAGGAAGTTTAGCTCCTTGATGAGCTAATTGCAAAAAGTATGCCTCTCTATCTTCTTTCAAGAAATGCTTCATCATTCGTTTGAAGTTATCATTGTTTTCTATATTGAGCAATTTCTTTAGGTGTGGGTTCCTAATCTACACCATGTTGAGAGTGAGCTCTTTGAGAGCCCAAGTTTGTCCCTTCTTGAGACATGGTAGGAGTTCTACCTGGGATAGATTGATGTAGAGTTTGTTGGGTACCTTCGTGAGTTGATGAAGGAGGAATGTAACCAGTTTTTAATCGAAGGTTGCCAACATCGTCATCTTCGTAAAGACCAGAATTGAAGAGTTGCTCAAAAGTTGGACCTATGTGAGTCAAAGCTAAAGTATGAGATATTTCGCTAGATTTATTGTGAGAGGAAGCTCTAGTTTCCACCATTAACCTTGGGTGAATCAAAATAACATGATGAAGAGAACTGAAGAAGGAATTGAATCAAGATGATCAGATGATGCAACCTTGTCAAGGTTTGATTGATTGAAGCATAGATTTGACTTAGATGAGAGATAATGTGCCCTGGATGTATGGGTAGACTCCCAAAAGATAGCAGACACAAGTTCACAACACTTAGTCATTTTGATGATTGATTGAAGATTGATAGTTATGACAAGGTTCTGACACAAGATGATAAAGACTCAAATCAATTAAATAGAAGGCTAAATTGGATTCAAAAGGCCACTTTAGGAAAATGATTGGATTCTCAATATTTTTTGCTCTATTCCTGACACAGTGATTTGTTTGACAGATTCTAGAAATAGGCTGGAAAAGCTGGGTCTCTGATAGTTCTGACAACGTTCTGACAACTTTTTGAAATTTCTCAAATGACTCTCTGCAGGCTCGTAGGATAGTGGGTATAGCATGAAATGACAATTGACAAGCTCGTACATAGTTGATGACAAGGAAATTGATTTTTGAAAATGACTAGTAGAAAAACTCGTATGACAATATACCTGATACCATATGACAATCTGTGGGTTCTAAAACAACAATAGCCAAAAGTCGTACAACTTTTTGACTTTACAAAATGATTGTTGACTCTAGAAGGTGTTTTACTTCAATTTTTGCAAATTTTGGGTTTTCATTTTCAGATTGTTTACAAATTTCAATGTCCAGATTTGAGGATTGTAACAGATTTGTTCATTTTTAGTAACCAAATAGATAAGCAAGCACGCAAAATAGCAAGCAAGTGATTTCAAGCATGTATGAAAAAAATGAACAAGGGCAAAAGCAACCTTGCGCATGAACAATCAAGTGACTTATTTGTGCTAATCCTTAGAAGTGCTAATTGTGTATGTTCCAAAAAGTTTTGCATTAATGCACATATTCCTAGAAAATGAAAATTTGGCCTCACTAGGGTTTTTAGTAATGGTTTGACTCTGCAACTTTTATGATCCAAGAGGGTGAACTCCAATCCAAGCACACCGGGGTTTTGACATAGTTTGAGAACTTAATCTTTAGGATCTACTAGGGAGATATGACAGCCCAACAAGAGACCACACCTATGGAGATTTCTTCCAACAGGACATTTATATAGCGGTTGTCACTACCATGGTGAAAATGGCTATTACCTCTTGAGGTTTCGTCAACGTGGTTGACCCAATTAAGGGAATGTCCACTATGGTTAACCCTCTCTAAAGGTGACTCACAAGATATACCACATGGAGACTAGTTCCAAATTCAAGGATTTGGGTTTCTGGTACTATCCAAAAAGGAAGTAGAGCATAATCCCCTAGCCTTTTCACTTTTAACCCAAACAAAGTAGATAGATTAATCCAACACACTAAGACCAAGATTATCTCACAAAGATCTATGATGTCAACCCCTTATGATCTATCAACCTCTCCAAAGAGAGAATGCCTTGATCAAAGGTTGAAGACACACAGATCTAGTGGAACGTGAGACTCCCTCAGTATCCTCCCTACCTACAAGGGTTCCTTCGTTGAGAAGAGTTTCACTGGAAACTCACTCTCTCAAGAGCCATGAATAGTGTTCATAGGGCCTATTTACTATGTGTAACAAAGATGCTAAAAGAAAATCTATGTTCATTTTTAGAGCCCAAATGAAATGTGTGATATGGAAAAGAAAGGCACTCAAGCTAGACACGCAAGATGTTCATTTTAGTCCAAATCAAAATGTTATCAGCTGAGAAGGTTACCTGAATTCCTCACAACATGCTTAGTAGATTTTTACCTACTTTTAGCAATTCTTGCACTTTTTCCAATCAAAAAACCAGTGAAAATCAATCAAAAACAAAGAATTTCAATTGTTAGGGTTAGCTATTAGTCGAAATCTAAAAACCAAATTTGACAAACTGCTTGAAAAAGTGAAATGATAATTGAACCGTGGCACTGAAACTCGTATGACAGTGGGTTACCTTCCAGACGACAATCCAAAAACTCATACGACACTGGGTATCAGATCAAACAACAATAGAGCTTCCAAACGACAGTGGGTTTCTACTTATGCGATCCTCGATCAAATAAACTATCATACAATAGTGGGTATTTCCTGGCATGAGTTTCTGACAAAACTCATACGAAAATTGTATGGACAAAGAATAAAAATCATAGCTGGGAACATAAAAAAGATAAGAAATGATAGAAATTGATAAAATTTGAAGGGAAACCCATTTCAGGGCCCCACAGTGGGTGCCAGAAATGTGTGTGTGAATTTTGCACCTGATTTGTAGACACAACACTTCAGTAAAACATTAGAGGTTAGTTGAAATCGAAATCATGCAATAAATGAAACTAAACTAACCAGGCAATTTACTGCCTTCTAGAAGATGCGAGTATGTATTCTCAAATTATACCAAGATTAGTGACCTTGACGACACCTAAATGAAGGATTTGAATGCAAAATCTAGATATGGAATGAATGCTATTAATCTATATTTTTTTGGTTTTTCTGTGCAATTATGATAAAAACTTGATATGAATCTATGCTAATAATGATATGGAAAACTGATATGCAAACTAAGCTAAGAAATTATATGAAAACTATGCAATAATAAATGAAAATCTCACAACAACTCGAATTCTCAAGATCGATTCTTCAGTCTCCAATTCGACAGCGTGAGTGTGCAATTTGTGGATGGATTGATAATGAAGAGTTGAAGCCTTAATTTATATAAATCTAGGGCTTTGGAGATGCATGAAAGAAAGCCATAAATCACTCAAATAACTCAGGTTTATTTTTGAGTTATTTATAAATATATGATATTTAACTCACAAAAACATGCAAAAGCAGAGTTCAACTCAAAATAGAGTTTAGCTTTAATTGATAATTGATAGTTGTCTGCTTTTCTTGATTGTGCATGATTTAATATGAATTGATTTAATAATAAAGTGATTTATTTCCAACTTAACTGATTTTGAAAAATAAAACAATTGATTTATGGGTTAATCAATCATTTTTCAAACTTTTATTCAAAAATAATATTATTAAAAATTGACAACTTGCTTTAATTAATTAAATAAGAATTTAATCAATTATTCATAGGATTTTGGATTTATTGTCAAAATTAAATAATACAATTTAGGAATAAATATAATTAACTTCAATTAAATAATTAAGTGGCAGAATTAAATCTAATTAATTAAATATTGAGAATATTCAATTAATCAAACTTTAGGATAAATTGGATTTATCGCCAAATAATCATTAAATCAAAGATAATTATGAAAAATACAAATATTGCTAGGAATATTCCCTGATGCAGAATTTAAGATAATCAATTAGGATTCGATAATGTTCAGATGTGCCTTAGGTTAGGACTTCGATGTCGATTTCGTTCGATGTGTCGATATATGAGATTAATGAACCTATAGCCCATTTTTGGGGTATTACAGCGGCCACTTTTCCTCTATGTCCATATATGTTGAACCATCTATAGGCATTCAAATAATATCTTCTCGACTTCTATTGTGTGCATGGTAATCCATAAATTGTGCCAAGCTACTGCACCTCAATAATATTTGCAAACGTGGAATAATGGGAATGTAACAAAGAACCTTGTGAGGCATCTTTTTTATTATTTTATCTATTTGATATCTACTTGTATGATATTCAGGGAATTCTTTTTCAAATTCATGTTCTTTATGATAAATAATATGATCATTGAGACAAGCATCTATTTCTTGATACTCCATTCCAATATCTTTTGTAGTGGCACATAATTCTCGATATGAGTGAGGGAGAATATTTTATGGTGGTAACAAAAATTTACCTATCAATCTAAAAAAAAAAATATAAGTTGTTAAAATTAACAATATTTATGGTACATGTTTCACCCTTTATTTACTATAATGACATATATGATATACCTTAGCATACGTGGAATTGTTATGTTGGATAAACTATTCATAACCTTCAAGTTCACCAACAACAATACAACAGAGTGAAGAGTTATTTGGGAGCCTTTGTCAAGGTTCATGTCTGCCTTATCAAGTAGAGGTATATCATGGATGATATCAACGTCATCTTGATCATCATCATCAGTTGCGCCATTACCAAATCTATAATAGATCAATGTATTAGTACCATCATCTTCAAATGTGTTACCTGGTGCATGATCGTCATCTTCCATGGGCTCATAATCTTCAACTTCAATATTCACACCTCTATAATCCTCCACTTCCAAAACCATATTCTCCATATTCATACCTACATGGTCCATATCATGTACTGCCCTAGGGAGGTCAACCTATATAAAAATGATGAACACAAATAAACCATGATGGTGATCTCATCATCAAGTGTATTTCATATGTATATTAATTATTAAAAAAATATAATGAACAACTTACCAATGGATGATAACTAAACCCCCCTTCAATGTGACCATTATCCCTACAATGTCTCTTAGATGTTTTTATTAGCAATCTTCTAGTATTTAAGACTTTACAAATTTTGCAAGGAAAATAAAAATTTTCATCGCCTTTTCTTTTGAAGTTAGACCAAAATCAAGTGATTTTCTCCCCATTTTGTTCTTCACTTATATTATCTAACATGATCCTTCTACACAGGAAAAAAATATTGGGCTATGGAAACTTCAGTCTATAACCTTCACAAACTAAGCAAAACGATGTCAAAAGTACACAAATCTTCTTAGACCTAATTATATATAGAAATTGAAAAGTTAGTTATGAAATAATGTTTTAGTATAGTATACCAAATTGAAATACTTCTATTGTAGTCTTCCACCTCAAACTTAGTCCTATTGTGGCAAGAAAGAAAGATATTTAGATAATATACTAGTTTGCAAATCAAAATAAAATATCATATATATTATACACACAATATATCAGAAGTGCATCAGGGGTTAACCAAACTATTGGTTCTTTGTCCAATACCTTCCAACCCAAATTCCTTTATAGAAGAAAAGATTCACCAAATTCCTTAACTTGAATTCTTCCATTCCCTTTTATTTGTAGGAACCACAATCAATTGACTAGAAATACTATAGAAAGGGGCTAGGTTCACATATAGTCTTTTTCTATAGGAACTATAGACAATAGACCATAGTATTTCTCACTATAGGAAATCCACACAAATGTTATCAAGCTCTCTACAATAGTCTTTAAGCGATTAAAAGGTTTAGTTTGCCTTCCTTTTGTTAAAGAATTTTCCTACATAATTATTTCATTTAGGGGACAAATCATTCTTGTCAAGCCTTTAAGATCTAGATGTTGTGATCAAGTGGTAAGCCTTAAAGATCTAGATCTTTTGATCAAGTGTCAAGCCTTCAAGATCTAGATGTTGTGATCAAGCGAATACTGAATAAAGGAAAAATAGCCATAATTGTTGTGAGCAAGAAAATACGCCCTGATATGTTCTCAAAATGTTATCCAATTTAGGCTTCTCATCCTTAATTGCATAATTAGGCTCATTTTTAGCTTTGGTTTACATTATCAGTCATGTTCGTGGGATATGTTTTTTTTTCATCTTAATACTTGAGTTAATGTTCAAGCTAGATTTCAAAGTTCCTTTTATATGTTAAAGGCAAGTTCATTACCTTTTGTCCTAAGTATTAATATTTCACCATGTTGTTATTTTTAAGTGCATCTTGTCTTGTTGAGGTCATGAAGAAGGAACATTAGGTGTCTCTTCATTTCGGGGGAAGACTAATTGTTCAAATGTCCAAAACTACCAAACCCAAGGCTTAACTTGGGTTAAGCAATAATTCCAAAGTCTTTGCAATGGCTTTGAAACCCTAGTTTCACATTTAGTCCTTCATGGTCACTAGTAGAAGTAGATTTGCAGATAAATACATCATTTAGAGTAGCATTTTGTTTAATGAGACAACAATTTCCATGTTTGAAGTGCCAAGAATGTGTAGACAACACTAAGAGTAGACTATCATCGAGTTTCATTGCACATTTTATGTAGTAAAATAGTAGCTTTAAATAATGAGTAACATCTTTTTGCATTTTTTTAATGCCAAATCTGTCAAGAACACCATATCTATATGTTAAAACATAAAAAATAGATCTTAAGAAACTCCAGTTCCATCAAAAAGAACATCATTTGTTTATCAAGAAGAAAAAGACTCCATGGATTCATTTATGATATTGAGATTATAAGAGATTGGATCTGGATGAAGATGTAGGGTTATAGCTAAATCCATAAACTCAAATGCATTAATGTGTTCCTTTGTTATTTCCTTCATTGGAAGATGTTTTGACTATCATAAAGAGTTTGATTCACTATTCTACAAGGGGATTTTCATTTTTATATCTGATTTGTTTCTTTATTTGACGAGTTTCGTTCACTTTTGATGAGATTATTCATTTCCATATTGTTAGAAGAAGATACATTCCCTAAATTGTCAAAGATCATTCTCTATTTTAATATATGCAATTATTTTTTTAAGAGTATTGTCATTATTTAAAGGTATCTTTTCATTGTTGGAGAGATATATGATGTGCACATTGGAGACAAGGAACCCTAGTTTTTTTGTTATTTTTACAAAAACCTCTATTTTATCCTAATAAAAATAGAGGGTTTGAAGAAATGCTCAAAGATCATATCAAATATGGATAAAGAAGTCAAAGGTCTTCTAGAAAAATAGAGATATATTTTCATTGAAGAAATGACAATCCTTTCAAAGATCAACATAATAGTCATCATACAAAGGAAAGAAGTCATTAGAGTAGAAATGAGATTGCATAATAGATAGAGATGGAAGATGTTTGAGGTTTGAAATGTAGAAAAACAATGATTTTGAATGGTAATAACCATGAATTATGAGGTATAAAGGAATTATTTCAAATGAGCCTATGATCAGTCATTTGGAAAATAGTGATACAATCGACATATTATGCACCAAACCACAATGAATATGAATGTAGGGTCACTAATCCATGATGTTAAAGACATCAATATAGTGATATATAACATTCAACATCAAAACAATTCCAAAGATGATGATCAAATCAAAATCGTTGTCATAAGTTTTCAATGAAGATAGTATTGTAAAAGATAGATCCAAAGATACTTAATGATGAAGAACAATGAAAGGACATGTGAAATCAAGAGAGATACAAGTTTGAAATTCTTAAAAAAACTTCAAAAGCTTTAATGCATAATAAATTACAAATAATTCATTATTAATGGTAGGTAGAGATCAAAGGGTAGTATATTTGTTGTTTCCAATGGCAAAAATATTAGTGAATGCCACTATTATAATAATAGTGACAATGATGCAATGATCATATGTAATGATAAAATAGGTATTTTGAGAGTAGTAGTGAAGAGGATAAAATCAATTAAATTGGTCACCATGCATCAAAAAGATGAAAAATACAAGATGACAGTGATCAATATTGAGAAAATCATTGTGCAGTGATAGTGGGTATCTCAATTCTCAAATATAGAATGAGAAATGTTGAGACAATTGAATAGGAGGCATATAAACTTGAAATGTCAAGTGGAAGAAAAATTTCTTTTTAAAGTGATTGTCAAAAGAGTGTGCAATCAACAAAATGATGAAATGACAGTCCTAAAGAAGTGCCAAGAGTGGAGAAGAATACAAAAACAACCAAAGGGAAAATAATACCATATGCCAAGAGACCAATAAATAGTAGATAAAGAAAGCGCAAGAACCACTACTATGGATTGAGTATTGTGTAGTCAAGTTATGAATAACACGGAATAAATTTGGATTCCCAATTTAGGTAGTGATTTTTTATATTGAACAAAGACATCTTGCTAATAGTAATAAATCATGGGTTCTCACACATGTCAAGGATAGATATATTGTAATAAATCTTGTTGTTTTGATTTTTCTTATAAATATGGTTTCTTTCACACTCTTTCACAATTATTCTCAAAAAGAAAATAAGGATTCCATGATGTATTTTAAGAACTCTCATAGTCCTACCTCAAAACCCTCTTCGGTGGAGCTTTGGCACGGAACTTACAACCAAAGTGATCTCCAACTAACATGGCACATGGGAAAAAAAATATAAATTCAGGTTTTTTAAAAAAGAACAAAATGCACAAGAATAATAAACTCAAAACATCAAACTAAATGGACACATTTTAAGCATGATAAAGTACCAATATGTTTTTTATACAATTATAGGGTATACCTCATGCTCTACACCAACCACAACTGCTTCAACACAAAGTGGATTTGAGACAAGAGAAGACTCTTCCTCTTTTGTTCCAATACAATTCCCACTACACATAATATAAGCAAAGAATCACTTATATGATGAATTAATAAAATAGAGAACCTTAAATTTTTAGTTATTTCATAGGTATTTTGTCAAAAAAATTAGTGTGCAAGGTTTGTTTTGAAATTTATGAGTTCTTGAGCCACAAACCCAATATAAATTACAAGTACCTTGAATATAAATTATGTCAAACACTTGTATAGAAATAGTAATTTGATATATTTACTTGCAATATGAAGGAATGAACCCAAATACTTAGCACCCAAACTTATCTTCACCAAATAATAAATATTTATACTTCAGCATTTTAACAAGCACATGGCATGTAAGTTAACTTCACTAAAATAGAAAAACTTCAAACACTTAGAGACATAAATCAGATTTGAGATAACCACAACCTCATTAAGAAACATTTGGGAAAATGCTTGGCTATCTTAGAGAATTAAAATGAACCAAATTTCAAAGATACTTTTCATCATACATTTTGCATGCAAATTACTAATTGATATTCACTGGTGGCTTTAAAGATATAAATGTATGCCCACTACTACAAATTTGAAAGTAAAAATTTGCAAAGAATAAAGAAGAATTACTTTCCTAAATTAAAAAAAATGAAGAGTATCATCTTACTTCTGATTGACAAGGGGAAAGGGGTGTAGATTAGTATCCTAATCCAAAAGAGTTAATAGATCTTTAATTTTGCATGAATGATTAGAGTTCATATATTTCAGATACATAAAAACATATATGTTGGTTGGACATGGTATCACAGACATATATTATTCCAATGAGATTCATGGACAAGAATGGTGTACTAGAAACCCCATGGGAATATGAAGTTTGGAAGAATGGAATCCATGACCAAATCTTAAGTACAAGGGATAGAGACATTCCTAAACCTAGCAAACAAGGCTATTGTGGACCTAGAAATTTGATGGGGTTTCTCAATCAATATTATTGGATTTTTTACCTACAAACTAATCAATCATAAAGATTCAACTGCACTCAAGATGATGGATTTGATATTGTGGAAGCAAGTAGAACAAGCTCAAAAAATGGGAAGATAGTTTGATGGACAAATGACTACTGTATTATTAGATTAAGAGACAGATATAAAAATATAGACTTGACAAAAATAGACAGATTTTATGATGATAGAAATATCATCTGGCCCAAAGAGATAAGATTGAACGCAAGTGGAAATCAATACAATCATTTGAGATCCTTCTATTTACTAGGGATTATGTATAAAAAAGAAACAATATGTTGTTCACACCCATATACGATTAGAGGAGTGAATAATTATAAAGAGATTCTTTTGTTGGGGCGTTGAATGCAACAACACTAGGCAAAAAATTGAAGCCTTGAAAATCTCTCACCAACAGAGATCAATATGTGTGCAACCAAGTGGCTGGAGACACCTCTCTCAACTTTCTCTGGAACCCCAGCCCATTTCTAATGTCTTGATCAAGTGATATGAGAATGTCAAACAATAGGTCTGGGGTTGTGTATGGATGAGTATGGACAAGCAGCAAGATAGACTAGAAATGGAATAGAACTCCTTCAATAAAACATTAAAGATGAACTTGTATTTGTGATTGATGCCATCTTTGAAAAAAAATTTGGGGTTGTGTTTATGCTTCTGACTTCCTTCACAGCTTCACGAATTATTTCATGACTTTTGACTTCCTATGGTTTGAGTTTTCCGCGTAGAGATTTGCCATTACTTTCGCATGACAAAATAAAAATGAATTTGGTTAACTTTGTATTTTTTTTAAATGTGTGCCTACAACTGTCAAAATTGCGATGTTGTGAATAGCATCATAATTGTGAAACTATCAAGTACAATTGCAAAAAAAAACTAATTTCACATGTACCCCTTTGTCAAAAATGACCATCGAAAAAGAGGCCCAAAGTATTAGTGAGTGGACATGGTGTGTTATATTATGAGTTTTCATTACTGTCACACATATAGTTGGTAAAGGAAGGAAACGGGCTATTCAATCAATACACTAAGTATAGTAATCGAGTAGAGCACAAGGCAGAATGACAAGTTAACTGAGCACAGTCTTGACCAAGCACAGACACTAAGCCAGATGATTAACTGAGCACCAAGTACAATTATAACCAAGCATTCATATATATCAAGCATCATTATTTTACCGATTCATGAATGTAGTATATACCAAGCAATACAAGAATGACATAGAAGTATGTAATGACAAAGAATACAAGAAAAATGGTTTATACCAAGCTAGAAAATGCTTTACATAGTTTGAGGTAAAGATTAAATGCAGATGTAATCATTAAATGATTGATCATCCCTATGTAATGTTGATTTAGGTCATTCATTTCGATCGTAGATCCAAGGTTTTCTAGATGATACCATAACCCTAATTAGGTCAAAATATTTTGATATAAGAATTGTCAAGATGTCATTTTTACAAGAGAGGAAAACATGAAGTAGCCACCTATAGGAGACATCTAAAGATCAGACAGGGTTTTGAAGCTAAGTTTTGAACAAGTATTCAGAATTGAATCAGTATCAGACCAGAGGTTACCGAGCAATATTTAGAGAATATATCTATCACAACAAGGTGATATCAGTTAAGTACTAATCAGATCAAAATCCAACAAAGTAAGTTTCTAAATTTAGGTCAATCTACTATTACTTTCTAACAATTGTGGTAGACAAAATCTCCTAACAGAGTAGACCTAACAAGTCTTTTTGTAAATCTCTTAATTGAGTGCACACTTAACAATGTTGCTTAAATCCTCTAACAAGGTAGATCCTGACAGGTATTTATTGTTACTCCTAATAGGGTAAGATCATCAGAAGTGATCAACATTTTAGCCTTAACCAAAAAACTTTATTATTGTAGTAGTGAAACTTTGTGGGTGTCATCCCTGCTGCAAATTTTACCTTCTAACAAGGGTTTCTATGACACCAAAATACTTGTGTATTGTGTATTAAGTTTCATGAATGTTTACATGTTATATTAGAAAGCATTTCTTATTTTTAGTTATGTTATGAATGGATGGAAATGTTAACATGACAGTTGGTTAATAAGATACATTATCTTAAGGAATTAGTTCAAAAAAAAATTAGGGTTAATGATTCACCCCTCCCCTCTCATTAACTCACCTTTCCATAATCCTAACAATTGGTATCAGAGCTAGTTCTCTTGTTGAGGAATTTTAATCACTAAAGAGGAAATATCCATAAAGATGGAAAGGTATAAGCTTCACAAGACAATTGAAAATCATAAATTCAAGATGCAGATTCTCTTGGAACAGATTAAGGGTTTTAAGGAAAAAGTAAGAGAATCACTCATCAAAAGAAATCAATTGGAATTTTAGCATAATAAGACTCAGTATCAGGAAAAAGAGATAGAGGAATTATCTGAAGGATCCAGAAGTATATATGATGCATCTGAAGGAACTATCGCAGATCTATCTAAAATGAATCAACACCTCATCGAACAAGTGAAAGCACTGCAAATTGGACAAGAGACTCAAATGGTAAGAATGACTCAAGTTATGAATAACACAAGATGAACAAGAAAGGAATATGGTATTAAAGATAGAAGACAAATGACTGAAAAGTTAGAAGAGAAAGAATCTGAAATAATAAGGTTGACCGACCATCACTTTGAAATTTCCAATTAGATGGTTGTCATGAGTCGATAAGTCAACCGAGTAAACAATGAGCTTGCTAGGAAATTGGAAGATATTTGTGAATCAAGGGAAGAGAGTGAAAGACTAAAAAATGAAGTGAAGATGCAACAATAACACAATGAGATGATAAAGAAAACTGAGGAAAGTACCAAAAGGCTGGATGAATTCCTAAATAGTCAAAGAAGACTAGACAACACCACTAGATTAGGTTATACTAAGCAGGGAGAGTCATCAAAACAAGAAGAACAAAAGAATGCCTATGCAAATCCAAGACCAAAGAAGCACTCATGCTATCACTGTGGAAAATCAAGTCACACAGTAAATGTCTGCAAAAGAAAAGCTAAAGGTACTCCTAACTCTACTCCTAAATTTGATGGTTATTGTTATAATTGCAAAAAGTATGGACATCCAACGTATGAGTGTAGATCAAATTTGAATAAGTTTTCGAAAAGGAACTATATGGAGAATCACTCTCGCACTTGTAACAAGCATTTTCATATATCACAAGAATGCAAGGAAAAGATGAAATAAGTTTGGAAACCGAAGAGACAAAATAATACTTATCAACTGAGAAGGCAAGGTAATTCTTACACTTGGGATTACAACACTTGGGTTAATTTTACAGCATGTGGAAGATATGGTCATATTGCAAAAAATTGTATGAGATTACATTGGAGAGGAAAATCTAGAAATTGGACAAATTCTAGAATGGCATGTCTATACTGTCACAAGGTCGGTCACTTAAGTAAATATTGCAGAGACCGAGCACTAGAACTGAATGCTGATATGAAAGAGAATACTACTGATGGAATCATAAGGTAGATGAGTCAAATGTTGAGAAGATCAACTGAAGACAATGCAGCAACAAGCACAATAGTCGGTGACACCTCATCCTTTGGATTAGGTGATTTCACCACTACTACCTAAGCAAATCAAGTAAGTATGGGAATTGAATTTTAATCAGTTATAACTTACTACAGTTCCTTATATTTGTTTCATGAATACAAAATCAGCATGAATTAAGATTCACTAGGTTGTTATATATTTTGAACTAGAAATAAGTATAGTCGGTAAAGCATGACTGAGTGAAATTTATTAGTCGGTGAAAATGATAAGGTTAACTGAGTTGCATAGTCAACCAAGCATTATTAGTCTTCACTGAGATGGTGTATCAAAAGGAGATAACCAAATTTTTTATTGTTAACCAAGTTGTGGTTTGTGAAGCATTTAATGCAATGTATTTTCAGTGGGAAAGGTCTTTGGGTATAAATACACATTGAGCCAACTCATTTTTCACATTGCGAAACCAAAGCGAGAAGAGAGAAGATCATTGCAAAGAGATTCCAAGATATTTACTATGATTTGAGGATATCACAGACTATTTGCAAGCTTTACAAGTAAGTTTGAAGCATAACCAAGTTATTCTGAATATAGTTTAAATAAGCCCTAAATTATTATAAACAATGACATCAACATCGAAGACCATTCAATCAAAGAATAATAAAGAGAAGAAGGTCACACTAATCAAGAGCGAAAAATATGATGAACCCAATTACAAACTACATCTTAAGGTTGCATCACAGGTCGATGAGAAAGGCGCATTCTCATCTATATCACCTAGGATTTTGTTGGTAAAAGATATGAGGTCCTACATTCACTACAAGATTATCAAAATTGGTAATTTTGAGTTGCAATCCACTTACCAGGAACTATGTCTGGATATGAAATTGAAGGATGAGCATACACATATGGAAATCAAAGGTTTAACAAATTCCCTTCACTTCCTAAAGGTATTCAAAATCGTGTGGATCAAGATAGTACTCAGCCGAGTACACAAGGGAAAAATGTGGATGGATGAAACAGTAAAAATCACAAAGGACGTTATTCACATGGTCATCGGTTACCCAATATGTGATAAAGCTAAAGCCCTAAGGAACCCACTGAGAACTAAAATAGAGAAGCTAACTCAAGCTGAGTGGGATGGCAGAGGTATGTGGGTTAATACAATCAATGATCACAAGACTAGATTTGGAGCATACATGATTGCTTATAAGGTATTCCAATCTAGAAAACTGAATAGTATTCCTTGTGGTACTGTTGATATTGCCTATAAGATTGTGAAGAAAGGACCATAGCTACATGTAGCTAAGTTGATGATGAGGCAACTAGAAGAAAATATGAGGACAATCTGAGTTACTAAATCGAACACTTGTAAGTTTGATTCACTATTTGTATGTATATTTTTCTACTTGCAGAATTCATTTCCATCAATCAGTGATTAACAATGGGATAAAAATAAACTAGTTATCATGCAAATCGGTGATTACATAAAAATTTTAGGTCAGAACTTTGAACCAATCATGGATGATTATTTTGGAAAATTTAAGGAGAGAATGCACAAAAGAAGCAGGATACCAACACAGTTGGTGGAAAAGTATAAGGATGATTTTTTTTTCTAGTGGACATCAACTCCACTCTCATAAAGGTAGTTGAACTGAGGACTTCATGGTTACTACCAATGGGATATGAGCTTGACATTGACCGGGCTACTAGGTCAATAAAGGCACTTATGGAAGTGCCTAAAGATAAGAATGAAACAAGATTTGGTACCTATAAGGAGGAAAAACAAAGAATCAAAATGGATTTGGTCAGAGTCAAAGTGGGAAGAAAATCAAAGAAAATGATGGACATACTTGAAAAAAAATTGGTGAAGAAGAAGTAGAGAACTCAATTGAAGAGGCAAATGAGGAAAAATTGTTGATCGATAACATTGAAGAAGAGGAAGTGATTAAGTCAGACAAGGAGATGCAAGAAGAACTGGTGAAGGCTACAAAAGGCAAGAGGAAATGGGCATAAAATCCCACATGAGAAAGGAAAAGGTCCTCTAGAGGTTTTTCCTCACCTCTGAAGCATGGAGTTGCTAAAATTACAAGGCCAACACTAACCAAGACCTATCAACAGAAATGAGGAGTTGCATCATAATGGATTGTGGAAATCTGATCTTGTTAAGAAAAGAGGTACTCAAGTATCTACTAAGGTACCTAAGAAAAGAGAAGGAAATTGATAAGAGGTAAGGATGATGTAGATTATGATGAGGAGGATACTAGAAAATTTAAGGGAGTTGTAAATAAATCATAGTCTATTGAAGAGATTGTAAAGGAAATAAAATAAAGGGAGGACTATGTCACCCTAAAATAAACAGATATGTAAATATGACTACCGAGGATCAAGACAAACTAGAAGAAGCTATCATCAGCATGATGATCAAATTTAAAATATTACTAATTGAATTTGCAAATTATATTCCAAAGGAATTATATGATAAAGTATCAGCAAGGTGGACATATGCTTTACAAAACAAAAATAAAATGAGAGAGAGATCATTGATTTTGGTAATACCAAATTTATCTATTCAAGAAATTGATCAAATGATGAAAGAATATGCAAACAAGTTTTTGATGAAAGGAAGAGAAATGAATACCTTAAAATTTAAACTCCAAGAAGTTGATGAGGAGAGAAAGGAGAAATGGACTAAAATCTTGAAGTCCAAATTTGAAGCAGATAAAATGGCACATGCAATTATTCCTGAGAAAGGTGCCACAGGAAGAGGTAAAGATGTACATACTAATGATGTTGATATTACTACATAAAGGCCAATTGAAGAGATGATTCAAAAATTAGACACTGAGCATTTAGAGGATGACACTTATGCAGAAGATTTTTATCTTGTTGGCCAAACCGAACAAGAGGATACACCAGATAAGTTACTAATAATCAAGGATGAAGAAGTCTTGATTGAAGATATTACTGAAGGTGATCCCAATAATTAGGCAAAGGAAGATGAATATTTCACTACTGCTACTGTAAATAAAGATGAAGAATAGACTACTAAGCTAGCTAGTGTACAAATATTGGGAAACTTACCAATTTTAGTACAAGCTATTGATATTGCTACCATAGAGAAACTTGAGAAAATACCACTCAAGCAACCGATAGATAAAATAGAAGAAAAGGGTGCAAAAGGAGCAAAAGAGAACACCAAGACTACAAATACTGAGGTCGAAGTAAAAGAAACACAAGATAAAGCTAAAGTATAAGATTTTTCTATTGGCACAAGGCCAAAAGCCTAAGGACCTCACACTAAGGGAATTGTAAAAGGGCAAGAAAAAGAATAAAGTGTATCCACTGAGCCACAAAAGTCAAATCTAGAGTAGAAGGATCTAGTTCCTTATGGTCAATCACCAACCTCCAATAAATAAGAAAAAAAATTAACATGGAAAAGGTTTGGTCATCCTAGATGAAGTAATAGAAATACCTTCATGTGACCCTAGAAATTTGGACCCCAAAGCTCTCAAAAGGTATGGAGAACTATGCACCAGAAAAGTAGCTCAAGAGAACATGAGGTAGGAAAGTAAACATAAACAAGTGCTAGAAGATGTGAGAGAAATCCTGATGCAAGTTGTTCCTAATGTCAATATTGATGAGGTCACTCCCATCATTGACCATCTTGCAGTTCTTACCAGGAACATCAATTCTCCCAATATTGATGTAGAGAAGAAGATAAAAGAGAGAGCGAAATCAAAGATACAATTCAAGATAACTGAGAAGATCAGCCAAGTAGTGGAAATTCACAAGGTGAAGCTATCTAAGACTGTAAGTGAAATAGAAAGTCTTACTTAGCAGATTCTCACAATTTTAAAAAATATTTTCACTACAGACTCATTCACTGCAAAAATACAAGAAAAACTTAAGAAACTAGATGGTGATTTGCAGAAGAGTGCACAAAGCTTGATTACATAACCCCATGCATTTAAACTACATTATGAAAAAGTCAAGCATATACATGGGTTATGAAATGATCTGAGAAGAGAAGAAGATAAGATCAAAGATTAGACAACTGAGCTATAGGCTAAGTTGTTACCCCACATTGAGGTGATGCAACAGCATGTGAAGAAAGCAAAAGATCTAGTTGCAACTCCCGAATTATCAATGGTAGATCACATTTTTGACATGCATGTCCAAGTTAGTCTGGAGCATATTGTACTAGAAAGTCTAAAAGAGGAATGGAAAAACCTCTTGGCCAACCTGAAGAAAACCCATCATAACATTTTTTATAAGTTGTAAGTATATACAATTTTGGCATTATTACTAAAAAAGGGGGAAAATGTGTATAGTCTGTATACTTACCGAGGCATATAAATAGGGGGAGTCTATAGTTTTGAAATTTTTATTATGGCATACATATGTGTTTTTTTCACTAATTCCAAAGGGGGAGAATGTTAGATTATGAGTTTTCATTAGTGTCACACATATCTTTAGTAAAGGAAGGAAATAGGCTAGTCATTCAACACACTAAGTAAAGTAACCGAGCAGAGCACAAGGCATAATGACAAGTTAATCAAACACATACACCGATCTAGATGATTAACCAAGAACCAAGTAAATTTATAACCAAGAATTCATATATACTGAGTATTAGTATTTTACGGAGTCATGAATGCAATATATACTGAGAAATACAGGAATGACATAGAAGTATGTAGTGGCACAGAATACAAGGAAAATAGTTTATACCGAGCTAGAAAATGGTTTACATAGTTTGACGTGAAGATTAAATGCAAATGTAATCATTAAATGATTGATGATCCCTATGTAATATGTATTTAGGTCATTCATTTGGATCATAGATCTAAGTTTTTCTAGATGATACCATAACCCTAATTAGGTCAAAATCTTTTGATATAGGAATTGTCAAGATGTCATTTTTACAAGAGAGGAACACATGAAGTATCCACCTACATAAGACATCTAAAGATAGATAGGGTTAGGAAGCTAAGTATTGAACAATTATTCAAAATTAAATCAATGTCAGACTAGAGGCTACCAAGTAGTATTCAGAGAAGATATCTTTCACAGAAAGGTGATATCAATTAAGAACTAATCAGAACTAAAATCTAGAAAAGTAATTTGCTACATTTAGATCAATCTACTGTTACTTTCTAACAATTATGGAAGACAAAATCTACTAACAGAGTAGAGCTAACAAGTCTTTTTATAAATCTCTTAACCGAGTACACACTTGACAGTGTTGCTTAAATCCTCTAACAAGGTAGATAATTATAGGTCTTTATTGTTATTCATAACATTCTAAGGTCATCATAAGTGATCAACATTGTATCCTTAACCGGAAAAATTTATTATTGCAGTAGTGAAGCTTTTTGGGTGTCATCCCTACTACAATTTTTACCTTCTAAAAAGGGTTTCTGTGATACCAAAATAATTGTGTATTGTGTATGAAGTTTCATGAATGTTTATATGTTAGATTAGAAAGCATTTATTATTTTCAGTTATGTTATGAATGGATGGAAATATTAACATCACAGTCAGTTAATAAGATACAATGTCTTAAGGAATCAGTTCAAAAAAAATTTAGGGTTACTGATTCACCACTCCCCTCTCAGTAACTCACCTTTCCATAATCCCAACATGGCGATCTTTAAATTTTTGTGCATGTTTAGCTTTATGTACTTTTTATTTGGCATCAAATTTTTTGTTGGTAGCATTGGAAGGAGTGTGAGGATATGTATGGGATGGAAGGAATTTGGATGGATTGATAGAGTGAGGATGAGGGATGGGGTGTATGGATGTGTGCCTTTGTTGATCTTGATTGGGAGTTAAAAAGGAGTCATATATTTATGATAGGGTGATAGAGATGAGTAAGATGGGATGGAGGATTAAATTTTGGGACATAAGGACCCAAAATGGATTTAGTGTGTGGAGGATATGGGATGGTGGATTTTTTGATATAGGAACCCAAAATGGATTTAGAGGATGAAAGAGGAAGATGAATGGTTGTTCTAGGTTGATATGATGGAGGAGTGGAGTTGATAATAAATGGTTTTGAGGAATGATGGGGTGATGTAATTTTGGTTTGGAAGCATGATTGGGTTTTGCATTAGTTTTACCTATTACAAATATGACATTTTGGTTTTCATTGATGTTAACTATTAATTTCAAATTTTATGTGTTGTTGACCCCTCAGTTAAGATTGGTCTAGAAGTTATGTCAGATAGAATCAGAGGTAGTGTATTGGCCTAAAATTTTTGTGGTGATTCTACTTTGGGCTCAGAGCTAATTTTATGGTTTAAAATTTTTGTTTAAGAATTTTGTGTTTCTCTGTTGGTGATGCTATTGTGGGTCTAGAGCTGATTTTTACACGTGGTAATGTGTGGTGTTTGAAGAATTTTCTTGAATAATTTTGAAAGGTGTGCCAAATTAGTGTGGATATACATACATCTTCTTTTCCTTATACTTATGATTTTTGTTTAAGGATTTTGGTTGACCTTGTGTCCACACATTATACCCTCCTTTTGACCACCCTATAGTGTGATTTGGATGGTATATATGAACAACATTGATGATCATATGTGATATGATGATGGAAGTGATGGGTATGATGTTGTGTGCATGATAAATGCAAAGAATGAAGTGTTTAATAGAAGTTCTGAGGTTAGGATGTTGGATGGTGAAGAGAGAAATAAATTCAGATGAGTATTCATTTTGAGCTGTAATTTAGCATATCATATGCTATTTTTTAGAAGTTCAATTTCTCTTTTTCATCAAATTGTATTGTCGTTCTTTCTCTAGAGAAGTGATCTTCAAATTTTAAGTCAGCTTTTGTATATTTCTGTCTACGTAGAGAACCTTAGTTGCAAGTTCCAAGGTATGAGCCTAACACTTTGTAATATATATGTGGGTGGGTGGGTGTGTGTGTGTGTGTGTGTATGCACACACACATACATATACATATTGTGAGATAGTTCTCACCATGTTTTTTCCACATAAAAATCTTGGTGTTCTTGTGTGCATGATTTTACTATTTCTATTGCTTTCTTGCATACATAATGAAGTGAATGAATTAAATAAACAAGTTAATGATTTTGATAAAGGTTTAAGGTTAAATTAATTTGATGCTAATTCAACCTTCCCTTCCAGCATCCAATTGTGTTCAACAATTAGTGTAAGAGAAAGGCTCTAGAAGAGATAATTTAACCACTATGGTAGATTCAGGATTTGAACACTATATATGGAGAGGGTCTAAATGACATAAATTTGATGGAGTATAATAAATGGGGTGATGTTGATGGAAATATAGATTTGGAAGAATAATTAAGATCAAATTTGGAATCTCTAACTAAAAGTAGATTTATTTGGAAGAAAGATAAAGAGAAAATTAATTCTCTAAGGAAACTTCTTGATGAAGGAAGGAATGCTATGAAAGACCTTGCAATGAAGCTAAAAAGAAAATCAAAAGAGTGTAATAGACTTGTAAAGGAGGTTCAAATATTGAGAGAGGAACAGAAAGATGCAAGAGAATAGATTGAAAAATGTCTTAAAATAAAAGGGGGTAATCAAATACTTGACAACTTGCTAAGTGCACAATAGAATAATAAAATAAAAGATGGACTTGGTTTTGAAATAGGTAAAAACTTCAAAGACAAAGGTAAAGAGAAGGTTAAGGATGAACCAGTGGACTTCAGCAAAGATTAACAAAATTTCATTCTTGATAGGGACAGTAAGAAGAATCTCAGAAGAATTCCTCCTACCCCATCAAGGTACTCTTTTAGTGACATCTATTTTTCATGTAACCAATTTGATCATAAGGCTAGTGAATGTAGAAGTCAGATCACATATAAAAAAATTCATTCTAGATGTTGTACTTGTAACAAGTTTAGACATAAAGATGCTAGCATAGAAGATTATATAGAATGGACATGAAAATTGGAATAATGTTGAATCATTTAATGGAAATTATTACTCTTGGAATAGATATGAGCCTAGAACTATTAAGTGTAGGGAAAATAAAAGACTTGAATGTTCTAACTACAATAAATTAGGACATATTGCAAAATACTACAAAAAGGATAATGGAAATGGAAATGGAAATGGTTGAGAAAATAAAAAAATTAGGATGAAGTAGATTTGGGTAAAGAAAATAGAAGGAAATGTTGAAGATGGTTTTGTGCATTCTCAAAGTGGTGACCACTCTTCCAGATATTAAACTAGACAAAAATATATAAGGGAGGGAATTAAAGAAGATCTTAGGAAACCCTTTTTTCAATTTAGGTGTTGAGGTTTTTGTAGCACGACATGCATGATGAAGGTTTTTTTATGTATTGGTCTCTAATAGTACATTAACTCTTTGAAATAATAATACATTAAATGATGTGCCAGACTCTTGATGGGATAAATTTAGAAAGATAAAGGAGTGTGGTAACTTGTGAAAATAAGTATCTTGTGTAAATCTTAGTGAAGAAAGAGCCCATTGTGCATTCAATCTAAGTGCAAAATAAATCCCTTCATCCTATGTGCTTAGAAAGAGAAGAATTACTATCAATTCTTATTGTTCTTGATCTCGAACTTAAGCCACAACCCAAGTACAAACCATATATGCATGTGACGATTATGAGAGAAAAAGATGATACATTTTCAAATTTTCCAATTCATTATGTGTGTCTAGAAGATGTTAGGGCTTACATTTATATAGATTTGGGAGAGGTAAGTCATTAAAAACTTAATGATCTCAAGGGGAAAATGACTGAAAAGGATCTAGTTACTTTCAAAGAGAGATACAAGAATATTCAAAGGATAGGGTTAGACATTTGGAGGTAATTTCTTGATTTTGCATTTGAAGATGAATGGATAAGGATAATTTTAAGCCACATCCATGGAGATATTATCTATATGGATAATCCATATAGAATCACAAAAGAATATATTCATCCTTTAACTAGTCTATAGTCTCATGGTGGTATTATAACAAAGAAGATATTAACAAATGCCATAGTTAAAAATATGATAGATTCAAAGTTTGATAAAAGGGATATGACTACTGAGGATATAATTGATCTGGGAGTGAAGTATGTAATAAAGGGTATTCCATAAGAAGTTTATCTCTAGAACTGGAAGGGATCTATAACTACTATCCCAATTTATATTGCATACAAGATGATGACTAATATTGAAATGTATGATTTATGTGAGTTGATGTTGCAATAATTGTTGGAGAATATGGATAAAATAAAGAAAATTAAGTACCATTTTAGGTTTGATATTTTTATTATCTATCTTTATTTTATGTATATGAATGTTCTTCCCAGAAGGGACAACCTTGCTTGGATGAAATCTGCACCTATTGGAACATAGATTGGTGTAAGGTATGAGAAACCATTTCACAGATGATTTAAACATTTTTAGAATGTCATGCAAGGGAGAGATATTTTTGGTTGAGATAGTTCATAAATCTAAAGATACAATCAATTTTCTTGTTGGAAGAGACAACTGTTATAATGAAGTAGAGCTTAGGATAAAATTTATTCTGGAGCTACCTTAAGAAGTATCTAGAGAATTGGAAACTTTGAGTATTTTTAAGATTATCTTCCTAAGGATCCTAATGAACCGTGTTTTGGTATGTTTGAGGAAAATGAAACAAATATGAGTGTAGAGAAGAAAAATAAAACTCATGCTAAAAGGACTGAAAAATTAATTTAATGACTTGGATATGTAGAGGATTTTGAAGGTATTTAGGAGGATATGGTCTATATATTATTCATCTCCCTAATACTTTGGATTCTTTTAGAACCCCTAAGGGAACTACAATTGTTAAAAGAAAGGCTACTAGACTGAAGTAGAAACCTATAAGGAAAATTGTTTTAGAAAGTAGCAGCAACACAAATGACAAAATAGAGAAACAAAACTTTGTTATCAGTCCCTGAATGAAGAGGGCATGGCTAGGAAATGTTGAGGAGGCTAATAAGACTTATGTGAAGTTTTCAAAATTTCAAACAAGGTCTAAAATGAATAAAAATGTAAAGAAATGATAGAAATAATAAAATATGGAAGATGGTCCAAAATACCAATTGCTTATCTTGGAGGACTTGGTAAATGCCATTTGTATTCAGATGTCCTTAAAATACACCATGGACATATATGATGACACCCCTCTAGCACATAGGAAAAATATTGTAAGTGTTGTGGCTAGATACATGATCATTTTTAACAAAACTCTTCATGAAATTTAGGATGTGTTGGAAATATTCAAGACTAGCCAAGTTACTGAGAGGGGAGGGGTGAATCAGTAACTTCAAAACTTTTTACAAATTGTTGATCTTGACAATATTCCAAATAACATTTAGATCAATAAGCTAACTGCATGCATGAGTAACAGAAAGAATAAAACATTCATAACACTTTGAACACAAAGATTTGGTTACCCAGAAACCTTCCAAATAGAAAGTAAAATTGGGGTGGGGATGATACCCACAAAATTTCAATACTATAGTATAAAGTTGGCCGGTTAAGGCTTACAATGATCACTTTTGATGATCTACCCTGTTAGGAGCAATTAGCACTACTACGTCCACCTTGTTAGAGGATTTACAAACATACAATGAAGTATGCACTCGGTTAAGAGATTTTACAAAAGACTGTTAAGTCTACCCTGTTAAAGGATTTCAAGCTGATTCACCTATTAGGATGAAACAGTAGATCTCTTACTTGCAACTGTACTTGCTGATTGAGATTCTTTGATGTACTGATCACCTTCTATGATAGATATGTCTCTGTTGCTCCTTATACTATTGTAGCCCTTTGTAATTTTCCTATCTCTACCTTTCTTCTCTTTTTCACACATTACTACACTTTTGATATGATACAAAACATTGCTTATATATCAATCCAAAATAATTACAAAGTCGGCCCTAACACAAATATTACTGAGTCGGCCCAAATATAGTTACAAAGTTCTTGCAAACTAACTTGGTGACTTTCTGATACTCGGCATTATCATGCTCTTGGTAGGAGTGGAGGCTCGGTCCCTACTAACCACTCGATCATAGTTTTGAACTCGGTATACACTGAAGACTCGGTAGATATAGTGTCACTTGGTAGAAACTGAATTCCCTGTTTACTATGCTAGCACTCGGTAAACATTGCTCATCTCATCACTCGGTAATGATAACTCGGTAAGTACTGCAAAGATCGGTCTACTCAAATTGCTCGGTAAACACTACGAAGCTCGATAAGCACACAGAATCTGAATAAGTGTTGTCACTAATGAAAAACATACTTAATGCCAACAATCTCCCCCTTTGGCATTAGTGACAAAAACACTTATTGCCCAAAACTTATATACAAAAATCATGCTGAATCTGTTTTTGATTTTTCAAAATTTGTCTTTGTCAATCTGTTGTATAAACATTTTATGTCTCCCCCATGCAGTATACATATATACAAGTATCTTATATCTCCTATATCACCTGTTCTCATATCTCTTCTCATATCTCCCCCATTCACCACATACTCTCCCCCTTTTTGATAATAATGCCAAAGGTGTATATACAAATATTTTACACAGAGATGCCAAAATGTGAGAGAAAATCAGAATGTACCTTGCCAATCAATGCCAGAGTTCTATCCCAATTCTCTTGCAGAATCTTGCATGTATGGAGTGCAACTTGGACTTCTGCAGAGAGTTCAATCATGTGATCTGCAATTGAAAACTGATTGTCATGGATCAATGTTTTTGAGTGTGCAATATGCTTCTGCATTGTATCCATGATGGGAAGGATCATGTTCTGAATATCTATTAATGTTGACCGGATCCTTGCATCTTCTCTCAATAACTCTGACTACTTATCAGATAGGAATCTAACTTTCATATGATGTGCAGAGCTTGAACTAGGTTCAAGTTGCAACTTTTGTGCACTAACTTTCAGATCCTCATCAATTTTATTCAATTTGTCCTTAATTTCCTTAGAGAACTCGGCAACATTACATAGCTTGACAAACAATGATGTTACATTAGAATAGGAGGATTCAATGTTAGTCAAAACTGAAGATAACTCAGCTTGATTTATAGCTATTTGCTGAGCAATATGCTCAAGCACTTTATTGTCAAACTTCTTCTCAGCCTTTACAAGAAAATTTTCTTGACCAGAAGAGTCCTCATTGAACTTAGTAACTGCCTCTGCCAACTGTAACAAAATGTGTTGAGAGGAATCAACTTCAACACCTATTATTTCTGTCAAAATATTCTTGGCATCCTCAATGATCTTATATTCCTTATCTCTTTCCTCTTTTAGTTTCTTTTGCTTTGCTTTCTTCTGGAGGAGTTCACCAACCAATTGCATTTGATCTACAGAAAGATTTGCAAAATCTAATTGTGGAATTTCTATCTGCTCATCTTCTTCTATATCTTTACTCCTGCTCAAAAATCTTATGCTCTGTTGAACCTTAGGTCCAACTATCATTGTACTTAATGCCTTTGAAGTAGAAGATATTGTAGACACAGTAGGACTTGCAATGAAAAATGATAAACTTCCAACTGATGGAATGCTCACTGGAAGACTTGATAAACCCAAAACTGAAGTATTTACAATTGTAGAATCAAAAATTGAAGTACTTACTAAAGTAGGACTCAAAATTGTAGAGGGTGCTGAAGTACTTGCTAGAAGATGCAACTCGATAGAAGAAGGAGGCTGAAGCTTGGTGGATGAAGTGGTAGCCACTTCTATCATTGATACATTGAGTTGTGCTGAGGATGATTGGACATTTGATGTATCTATTGGTTTTGTCACAATCACACTTGCTGAAGCTATCTCCGAGCTAGATGTAGCAATTTTCACTGGAGAGTGAGGAAGTGAGGCAATTACTTCTACAGCTATCTAAACTGTATCATGTTCCTCATCATTCTGTTTGGCTTCCTTGGTAGCTTCTTCCTCTACTACTTCTTCTATTTCAACACTATCTAGCTGAACCGTTTCTATGGCAGCATCTTCTTCTTTATCTTCATCACTGTCATCTTCAATATCTTTTATCACAATAGTTTCAACACTCAGTTGGTGAAGATGATAGATTTTTTTCCATGTAGTAGTGGCACTCTTTACAACCGATTCTACATTTTTTATTAGAATCAGACAAGTGTTGAATCTGAGTGTCATCTTACTCTTATTTTCTTTCAATGCCTTATTAACTTCATCATTTTTCAAATTTGGCATTAACTGTCTTAAGGTTTGAGCATATATGTCTTTGATAGTTTGCCTTTCATTGTCCCATCTCATCTTGACTTTCTCCAATATAACATCTAGAATTTGTGGAGCCATATCATCAGGTGAGTACTTCCATTGCCCCATTTTCTCAATAACAGCATCTTCAATCTCCTTCTGCTCTGTCTCTGTTCTAATTTTATACTTGAGAGATTTGAAGTTTGTCATTCCAGATCCTTCTCTCAAACTCTTAATGTCTTCTTCAAATGTGGGAGGAGGCCTTTTAAATACTACTTCACCACTTTTTTACCTACCTTGCCCCTTGTTTTTCTTGTGAAGACTGCAGTGGATTGTTTAGGTGCCTTGGTGATGGTCGCCTTCCCTTTCTTCTTCATAGGTACTTGTTCTTCTTCACTCTCATTCTTTTCATCTTCTTCTTCAATGTCCTCTCCTTTTCCCTTGGTTAACATTAGAGGTGTGCTAGATTGCATCTTGGCCATCCTCTTTCTGCCTTTGTTAACCGCCTATGGAAGCTTTATGCTTAGTTCTATTCTTATCTTTGCTTCATCATATGTTCCAAAGTATGGAGCCTTTGGATCAATAGGTTTATTTATTAGGGCTTCAATTATGTCCTTGGTTTCATCAATATTTACCTCATAGGGAAGAGGTTTCACCCATACAGTTCTTGGCCTTACTGCCTGAATGTACACTCTATCACAATCAACCATAAAATAAATATCATCCTTATAATTTTCCACCAACTTTTATGGAATCCAAAATCTGTTATTCATCTTCTCTTTAAAGGATTCAAAATAGTTATCCATTATGCTCACAAAATTCTCTCCCATTTCAGCAATGTACTCATTTATCTGATACAGAACATGCACATCTTTCCTCCATTTTACCGTGCCTTTACATGGGAAAAACTTTTGAGCATACAAGAATAAACAAACCAACAGCAAGCCAAACTTACATGGATTATTCTTTGAAGTTTGAATGCTCTCCATATTCTTGTTGAACTGCTTCAACAACAAATCTGCTAGGTCAAATGACAAGTTGTTCTTCACAATTTTGTAAGCTAGGTCAACTGCTTCACACGGAACACTATTCTACCGACTAGAATTGTATATCTTGTGAGCTATGACATATGTCCCAAATTTCAATTCTGCATCGGTTATACTGCTTATCTTCATACCTCTACCGTCCAACTCGGCTAGGGTTTTCTTTTCCAGCTCTGCCTGACCTAGGGTTTTTGTAGATTTTGCCTTGGCAAGCATGGGAAGACCAGTGATCCAATGAATCATCTTCTTTGTTATTTCCACTCGTTGCTCAAGCCAAATTTTACCTTCATGCACTCGGCTTAGGATATATCTAATCCATTTTATTTGGAAACTCCAAGGCAAGTGGGTGATATGTGTCAAACCCTTATCTTCCAAATGTTTGTACTCCGGTTTGAGAACACCATCAACACATAGTTCATTATGGGAAACATCTATCTCTAGGGTTCCAAGCTCTTGAATTGTACCTTTAAAATGACTGTGAATATCATTAACAAGAAGTACCTTGGGAGGGATCTGAGATTGAGCTCCACTTGGGTCTAGGGTTTCTGCAACCGCGGGCACGAGTTTGAAATCCGGTGCCTTCCATTCTCCTTGGACCAACATTTCTAAACCTTTCTTTACTTTGGTGTTGGATGATGCCATGGTAGCTTGGTAGACAAAGAAAATTCTTTGAAAAATTTCTGCTGCAAATTTTGCTTCGAATCGCTTGATCGCACTTAGAAAATCTCTCTGCTCTCAATATGCTAAAATTTGCAGTGAAGAATGAACTTGATTTCATGTTTTTTGTTAAAACTTTTCCATTAATGCTTAGTACAGAAGTAGGTAAGTTTGGCATTGTATAGGACAGGCTGTCATCCACTATTGCATTGATTGCTCAATGAAGACTCTGCAACTCGATGAATATAAGAATTCATACTACTCCGACTATACTCGGTAACCACATGAAATTTGGTTACTCCCGACCTTGCTCGATGGTAACTGATACCGACCTTCTCAGTGATCCTATTGTATCTTGCATACAAATTTGGATCTTTCTTCCTTTCAATTCTAGAACTGTTTTGGAATATGTTTATGAAGATACAATTCCAATGCTTTCTTGGAGACTTAGTTGGAATTGATAGAGCCACCCACTTCATGAGTGACTACATTACTTGGACTGCTTTTCTCAGTAGGTTTAGGAATCCACTATTGTCTCATCTGCTTCCTGATGCTATCTGCTTTAGCTTTCTTTTCATCTTCAACTTTGCCTATATTCATGCAATTTTTAGCTATATGACCAAGTTTAGTGCATGTATAACATCTTATGGTAGTATCCCTTTTTCTGAAGTGATGCCTTACATAATTTATGCCAATGTGTCCATATTCTCCATAGTAATGACACCTACACCAAGTGTTGTAATCCCAACCAAATATTGCTTTCACAATCTGTTCTACTGGATTAGATGTTTTAGATCTGCATTCTGATGCCTTGTGACCTTTTTTGTTACATTTGTGACATTTGCCTTCAAATCTTGGTTTCTCCTTGCATTCATTTGCTTTATGACCATGTTGATTGCAATTGTAGCATTTTCCATTGAATTTTGCTTTTCCATTGCTCCAACATTTGTTTGAAGTATGACCTAATTTTCCATAGTGATTACAAGTGGGTTTCTAATTCTTTTGAGTACCCTGATTGGAGGATTCACCTTCCTCTTTGTATCCAAGTCCTGCTTTTCCTTTTTGCTTATGCAGTTGATTCATATCTTCTTGAGATTTCATCATTATCTCATTGATTTTCCTTTCAGTGTTTAGGTCATTCACCAATCTTAAACTGATTTGCTTTTTAGATCTCAGCTCCTCTGTTATCCTTTCATTTTCTGATCTCAGAGTCAAGCTTTCTTCATTTGTATTGGAGACTTGATCAATAAGGTTTTCTAGCTAAAGAGTTTGATTCTAGATTTCATTATTCTTTCCATCTATTTCATCTTTCATCTTATTTCTTTGTTCCAAGATTTCACAAAATCTTGTTGACTGAATTTCCTGTTCTCTTTTAAATTTTCTTACTTCTTCTTGCAGAGATCCATTCTTTTCTAGGAGTTCTTTGATTGCATTGTTTGCTTCATCTGAGTTGCTTGAAGGGAAAAAATCTTCAATCTTTTCTTCAACATAGTGGTGGTCATTCATCTGATTTGCAAGTTCCTTCCTTCTTTTTAGGGATTGGGAAAGATGCTCTTTTGTTTCCTTGAGTTGAGCTATGGCCATTTCCAGATCTAGCTTTTCATTTTCAATTACTTTGTTAAGTCTGAATATCTCCATTGTCATGAATCTTTACTCAAGCTGTCAAGCTTTATCTTGAGAACCACAAAGCTCTGATACCAATTGTTGGAAATATTCAAGACTAGCCAAGTTACTGAGAGGGGAGGGGTGAATCAGTAACTTCAAAACTTTTTACAAATTGCTGCTCTTGACAATATTCCAAATAACATTTAGATCAATAAGCTAACTGCATGCATGAGTAACAGAAAGAATAAAACATTCATAACACTTTGAACACAGAGATTTGGTTACCTAGAAACCTTCCAAATAGAAAGTAAAACTGGGGTGGGGATGATACCCACAAAACTTCAATATTGTAGTATAAAGTTGGCCAGTTAAGGCTTACAATGATCACTTCTGATGATCTACCCTGTTAGGAGCAATTAGGACTGCTAGGTCCACCTTGTTAGAGGATTTACAAACATACAATGAAGTATGCAGTCGGTTAAGAGATTTTACAAAAGACTGTTAAGTCTACCCTATTAAAGGATTTCAAGCTGATTCACCTGTTAGGATGAAATAGTAGATCTCTTACTTGCAACTGTACTTGCTGATTGAGATTCTTTGATGTATTGATCACCTTCTGTGATAGATATGTCTTTGTTGCTCCTTATACTGCTGTAGCCCTTTGTAATTCGCCTATCTCTGCCTTTCTTCTCTTTTTCACACATTACTACACTTTTGATATGATGCAAAACATTGCTTATATATCAATTCAAAATAATTACAAAATAATTACAAAGTCAGCCCTAACACAAATATTATTGAGTCAGCCCAAATATAGTTACAAAGTTCCTGCAAAGTAACTCGGTGACTTTCTGATACTCGGCATCCACTGCAATACTCAGCATTGTCATGCTCTCGGTAGGAGTGGAGGCTCGGTCCATACTAACCACTCGGTCATAGTTTCAAACTCGGTATACACTGGAGACTCGGTAGATACAGTGTCACTCGGTAGAAACTGAATTCCCTATTTACTATGCTGGCACTCGGTAAACACTACTCATCTCATCACTCGGTAATGATAACTCAGTAACCACTGCGAAGCTCGGTCTGCTCGAATTGCTTGATAAACACTGTGAAGCTCAGTAAGCACACAGAATCTGAATAAGTGTTGTCACTAATGACAAACATACTTAATGCCAACAAGATGATGTGCCTATCAATTTATATGAAGTATTAGTTGAGAAAAGGAAGAAGAATGTGATGAAATAAAATGATATTAGAGCTTCTAAAATGGACAAGGTATGGTGTCCCTTTACTTGAGAGGCTCAGAGAAAATTTATTCAAACATTTAATTAAATATTCAAAAAAAAGAAAGAGTGAATTTAATAATCGGTTGAGATCTAGAAGTTATTAAAAGGATTATTAGACAGACATAAGACATTGTAGAAGAAGTAGTTTTAGAGGTGGTTAATTCCTTGTCTTCTCCTATAATGATGACAAACACTAAGATCTCTATAGGTGAGTTTAGCCTAGGTGCTCAAATTTTAGAAAATGAAAAATCATTTTTTTTGGAAATTGTACCGGTTGAACAAGATATAATGATTGAGGAAGTTATGGAAGACATTATGAACAAACATGTCATTCTATCTAATGAAGAACTTTACATTGAATCTGATAATTAAGGTGAAGAAAAGAATGAAAAAAAATAAAATGACAATAAAAGAAAGGAATGCTGATTAAGTGAGAGAAAATGAAGACAAGAGGGAAGATGAAAAGACAAAAAAGAAAGAAAGAATATGAAGAGAAGGTTGAAGAAATAAATGAAGAAGTAAAAGAAAAAGAATTTTTTTAGACTCCTTTTAATAAGGAGGAAATTTTTGTGGTATAGAAAGAAACGTTTGAAGTGTTGTAGGTCCCTATATCTTAGAGAAACTTGATTTAGATAAATGTCTCCTTTGGAAATATTGGAGTTGGGTGTAGTGTTACAACAGAGGGAGAAGAAATGTTTAGTATCTAAGGATTTGATTGAAGACATGTTGAAGTTTCTCTAGGAGAGACTTTTGCAATTCAAAGTTGGTAAAATATTGAGTGTTGAATAAAACCTTAAAACTTTACTTTAAAAAATGAAGAGATAGGCTTTCAATCTTAAAACAAAGCTAGTTGAGGATTTTGAGAAAAAAAAATTTAATGACAAATTAAACAAATTGAAAGTTAAGTGTATAGATTCGTTTAGGTGATTGAAAGGTGATATAGAGTTTTTTGATAAAATTATAAAAACTATTAGTAAAGTGTATGTTTAGTCATTCTTGGCTACAAGGGACATCAATTATACAAGGGGTGAACCCACAATAGTGGGTTACACTTTTTTGCCTCAATGGACACTAAACTCTACATTTTGAAAAAAAATTCAGATTCGAATGCATATTTTCCTTAAACCGTTTGGAATCGGAAGATGAAGTAAGTTAGAGTCTTTTAGGATTTTCTCTCTAGATTATAAATATATTTTTTATTTTTATTTTGGAATTTATTTGATTGGTTTTTTCTTTCTCCCACAAAAACTGGTAGGTATCTAAAAATGTCATTTTCAAAGAGTTACATTGTTTTCATAGAGCAGAATTTTTTTTCTAGAATAGATATTAATGTGATTCTTTTGAATTTAGTTTTTTAACGTCCATATGGAGGGCATGCAATTGGTTTTATGACATTATCATGACTATTTCATATTTTATTAACATTTGAAGTTGACTAAACCATAATTTTGACATACCTTGACTACATAGCTTATAACTTGTTATGTATAAATATCCAATTTCTTTTTTATTTTTTTGGATAGAAAGATAACTTCAATACCTAGGGCATAGATATTTTTTAAAAAAAAATTTGTCTCATTTACTATTTTTCCATAAGCATCAAACATAGAGGTAGACATACGGTGAAATATCTGTGTTTAGTAAAACTAAAAATATAAAGTCATAATAAACTTAATATGTATTAAAATTCTAATCATTGGAAAGAGTTCTATCAGTGGTACCTTACTACATAGATAAGTTTTTCAAATGGATTCATTTGATCTACCAAAAGATAAATTCGAAGTGATTTTTTATCAGCATTTTAATAGGTGCGAAGGAGACTCCATTGTAGGTATGCATGAGGAGTATAGATGTTATATCAATGTTTTTTTTATCTAAGAGGCTTTGAGCTAAACATTTGTAATTAATTCCTTCAAATGGAACCTTTCAAGGCTTAAATAATCATATTTTATTAAAAATCTTTTATTTCAGCAAAAATCAACATGTCTAAAAAAGTGTAACCCACTATTGTGGGGTCACCCCAAGATCAGATTCACCTAGTTGAAGAAGAAATAATGAAATTGTACCATCCTAAAATGTTACCACCTCTAATTGGATGCTCAGTTAAGCACCATTTTGGTGATTTCAAATTTTCATGTTTGTTATACTTGATCCAACTACCTATCTTTTCTTAATCTAGCATCTATCTGATCTCCCCATATTTCCATTTCAATCTTGGATCTTTCTCCTAGGTACATGATACCCAAGGTGTTATTTTCCTAGTAAAAAAATGCCAATGATTGGTGTAATGCTCCGCTTGGGAAACCTTGGGAACAAGGATCAGTCAAGACTAACATTTTTTTTTTTAATAATAGGTTTAACCATCACATATAACATAACACAAGAAAAAGACATAATACAACACCAAAGACTCCCAAGCCTTAACTATGTTCATGATTCAATTACCATCTACATGATTATCATACAAGGTTCATTCATATTACTATGTTAACATACAATCGATGTTCTTTTCAAACCCAAAATGAAATTCCTATGTGATTAATCATACAAGTTTAGTTACCAAGTTAAAATGCATAAACTAACATGAATTTTTATCTAGCTACCCCAAAAGGCAATCAATATCTGATCTATTTTGGATTAGAAGGATGCATCTTCCAAAACCGTATCCAAAAAGTCAACTTACGATCTCCAATCAAGGGCGAAAATGACCACTATTTGGGAAATGATAATATCAAGAAGATTATCATACGATGACACTCCAAAAGGGATACGATGAAACTCTAGAAGGAATATGATAAACTGCATTTCAAGAGTTTGGTCATAGGAAATTTTACCCAGCAACAAATGGCCTCTATTCTAGGAGCCATAAATTTCACATCCATAGTCTACTTAAGTCTATTCAAAAAGTGCCAGAAATATCTTGACGAGCTCTATGACATGATGAACCTAAAGCCACCTTAAGACACCAAAATTTGACACCATACAAAGAAATCAAACATATCCTAAAATGAGTAGTTGTGGTTGCTAAAACATGCAATGGGTAAGATGATCTGAACAACAAAATAGAGGGCATGCCAACACCATTGCACGACATGAAATGAAAGATAACTCCACACTAGGGAGTACCAAAAATATGTATATCAAGGACGTAGACACTCAAGTGCATCAAAAGAATAAAATACATCTAAATTGACATCTAGATCATCTAACATCTCAGTTACATATTCTGATCATCATAAGAAGAACAAAAATGTAAGCTGTTGGAAACTACAATTGAAAAAATGTTATATTGGCATTGATGTAAAACCTTAATTGGTAAGACTGTTGCTATCTAGGATAGTACCATATCTTTTGATTGATGAAGAGGATTAGAGAAGAGGACATAACAAGAGAACCTAAGGAAAGGTTGAGCTATGTGATACTTCAATGGGTACTTGATTAGTTAGCACATTGACAAGGTAATGTGTTGTTTATCTAAGTAAGAAGAAAGACTGGAAATGTAGGATTAACTGAGAAAAAGTGAAGAAATTTATTTTAAGCCAAGTGATGTTAGTGTCAACTGAGTGCCAGTATATGCTGAGTAAATCTAGTGTTGACAAAACATCAATGATTACCAAGTGACAGGAAATTACCAAGCAAAGACAGTGTTTTCCGAGGAAGACAGTTTGTAGTGATGACCAAAATACACAATAATGACCGATGAGATGAACACAGTATTGACTGAGTGTCAGTAATTTACATTTGGAGAAATAATTGAGAATCCCAGCCGGCATAGTTGAATTCTTGGTATATGTAAAATGTGTTCACATTATTAATGAATGGTATGGAGCATTTAATGCATGGTAAATCATTTTTATTGTGGATTCAAAGAGAATTTTAAAGATGTATCTAGAAGAAAAACATGAAGAACATAATGATGGAAGGATTCGATGAATCTGACCTAAACCTAAGATCTATGGAGGAGATTAAGCGGCAAAATATTTATCTACTTGTTCAAAGAGGTATAAAGGAAAACCTAATTGTGAGGTTACTACTTTTGAGTTGTCTAATTATGATAACTACTTTGTTCCAAATTTTGAATCTACATTCAAGTCACAAATAGTTCTGCATAAGTCTAAAAAGGAAAAGGAAAAGTGTGTGAAAAGTGATAGTGACAGTGACAATGATAATGACACTTCTGATGAAGACCTAGATGATCTTGAGGCACTTATGGCTAGAAGGCTAAAAAGAGGAAAAGGGAAATATAAAGGTAAACTTCCTATAATTTGTTTTTCATGTAACAAAGTTGTCCATATTGCAACAAGATGCCCTAACAGGACTAGCAAGGATGAGAGAAGGGAAAGAAAGTACAAAGACAAGAGAAATTATAGAGATCATTGAAGGTACAGAGACTACAAAGACAAAGGTAAGAAATCTTGTTATATTATTGCAAAGGAAACTAACAGTGACACTAGTGAATCTAATGAATGTGATATAGAAGTTGTTTATGTTGCTATGAAAGATGATTCTGATGAAGATGATAAAATTGCACTTATTTCTTATGTGAGTAAAGGTGATAAATGAATTATTGATAGTGGTTGCTCACATCACATGACTGGTGATAAAAGTAAGTTTGAAACCCTAGATCATTACAAGGTAGAAGTGTTAAGTTTGGTAATGATGCACCATGTCCTATGAGAGGAAAAGGATCAATTAGATTGGCTGACAAGATCACATGTGAAAATGCTTATTGGGTTGAAGGTCTTATCTATAACTTGTTGAGTGTTGCATAGTTGAACAACACTGGTTACTGAGTGTAATTTCATCATAGAAAGGCTAAAATATTTGATGCCACTAGTAAACTAATTGGAAATCGAGAATAGATAAGAGGTGACTTGCTCTATCTAGACCTATCTGAAGAAACATGTTTGTTTGCAAAATTTGATGATGTATGGTTATGGCATAAGAGGTTGTGTCATATGAATTTAGACAATCTTCTAAATATTAGTAAAAAGAAGAAAGTTAGAGGTTTGTCAAGATTAAAGAAACCTGAAAATGTGATGTGCAAATAGTGTCAATTGGGAAAAATGACAAAGTCTAGTTTCAAGAGAAAGACTTATACTTCTGACAATATTTCAGAATTGATTCATATTGACCTTTGTGGACCTATGGGTGTACAAAGTTACTATGGTGATAAGTATTTCATTTTGTTTGTTGATGACTATTCTATAATGATGAATGTAGTGTTTTTAAAGGAGAAATATGATGCATTTTAGTTGTTTAAGTGGTATTTAGCAAAAGTTGAAAAAGAAACAGGTAAAAGCTTGAAATGTTTGAGATCTCACAGAGGTGGAGATTTTATATCAAATGAGATCAATCTATTCTGCAATGATAGAGGAATAAAGAGATAGATGTTTGCACTAAGGACACCTCCACGGAATGGCATCGAAGAAACAAGAAACATGTCAATTATGGATTGTGCTAGAACACTGATGATAGAAAATAATGTTTCACAAAAGTTTTGGAGTGAAGCTATAAGTACAGTTGTTTATACGTTAAATTGAGTACAAATCAAAAAAGGTACAAATGCTACACCTTTTGAGTTATGGCATGGATATACACCTAATGTGAAGTCTTTTAGAGTCTTTGGGAGTAAATGCTATATACTGAAAGATAATAGGAATGAAAACTTGATACAAAAAGTGATGAAGGCATATTCCTAGGATATTCCACTAAGAGAAAAGCTTATAAGTGTTTGAATTCTAACACTAACAAAATTGTGGAAACTGCAAATGTTAGAGTTGATGAATATGCAGAAAAGAATGAATTGGAGTGCAAGAAAGAACCTGAAGATTACAGATCTTTTTGTATACATGGAAGAAGGAGAGGCAAGTAATACACCTAAACCAAATGTAGAGTCACAAATAGGTAATGTCGAGCATCAGGAGGATGTTTCCGAGCATCAAGAGGATGTTGTCGAGCATTAGGAGGATGCTTTCGGGCAAGAAGAAGAAGCGGATAATTTGCATGATGAACTTGAAGATCTAGAATAAGGAGAAAGGAAATCTTAACCTACTTTGGTACAGTATGTAAGAAGACATCACAAGCTCGAAAAAATCATTAGAGATAAAGAATCTGGAATCATGAGAAGAAGTAAGTTGAAAGATCATACATGCTTACTATGTGAGTTTTAGCCTAAAACAGTAAAAGATACTTTAGAGAATGATGATTGGATACAATCCATGAATGAAGAAATAGAGCAGATAGAAAAGAATAATACCTAGACTCTAGTGCCAAGACCAAAAGATAAGAATGTTATTGGAACAAAATGGGTATTAATAAATAAGCTAAATAAATATGGAGAAGTCACTAGAAATAAGGCCAAATTAGTATGTAAGGGGTATGCACAAGAAGAAGGAATTGACTATGGGGAGACATTTTCCCTTGTTGCAAGACTAGGATTAAGGACTCTACTTGCATATATATGCAGCTTAGAAAGGATTAAAAGTATATTAGATGGATGTCAAATCTGCATTTCTGAATGGGATATTAGAAGAAGAAGTATACATTCAACAGCCTGAAGGATTTTTTAACCCAAGAAAGAAGAATATGGTTTGCAAGTTGCACAAGGCACTATGTGGATTGAAACAAGCCCCCAGAGCATGGTATAAGAGATTGCATAATTATTTGATAAAGATTGGATTTGAAAGGACACAACAACAATAATTTGTATATGAAAACTAAAAAAGGTAAAGGGATTTTGTTAGCTGAAATCTTTGTTGATAATATCATATTTGGAGGATAAGATGCCCTATGTCAAAACTTTTAAAATGAGATGCAAACTAAATTTGAAATGTCTATGTTTAGTGAAATCAAATTCTTTGTTGGTTTGCAAGTTTATCAGATGAAGAAAGGTATCTATATTACTCAATCTAAATATGTCAAGGAGATACTGAAAACTTTTTGTATGGAGGATTCTAGACCAGGAAGTACACCTATGGCTACTAGACAGAAACTATCTAAAGCAGATGATATAACTGAAGTTAATCAAACCTTGTATAGATCTATGATTGGAAAGCTACAATATGTTGTTCATAGAAAATTGGATATTTCCCTAGAAGTTGGGATTGTGGCAAGATTTTCTACCAGCCCTAAGGAAAATCATATGATGGCAGTGAAAAGAATATTGAGATATCTGAAAGGAACAGAGGATTATGGATTGTATTACAAGAAGAATGACAAGTTTGAACTAAGAGTTTACACTGATACAGATTGGGCTAGAAATGTTGATGACAAAAAAATTACAGATTAGTCTCTTGGACAAGCAAGAAATAGAACTGCATTTCCCAATCTATAGAAAAAGATGAGTATGTAGCAGCAGCAGTAAATTGTTTGAATTTAGTGTGGATCAAGCAATTGTTAAAAGGTATGAAGGAGGAAATCACTGAGCCGGTTGTTATTTTCTGTGATAATACAAGTGCTATTAACATATCAAAGAATCCAATTATGCACACCAAGACTAAGTATATTGCTATCAAGTATCATTACTTGAGAGAGCTAGTTCAAGACAAAGAAGTGAGATTGGAATATGTGAATATAAAGGAACAATTAGTAGATATATTCACAAAAGCTTTACCTAAGAATGATCATGGATATCTTAGAGGTAAACTAGGGTTGATTCCCCTAACTAAAGCTACCTAGTAAAATAGGAGCACTGCATCAATTGTGCTAATCAAAATATTTGACAAATTGATGCAGAAAAGGTCACACTTTAGGATTTGCATAGAGTTGTGAGAAGGTAGAGATACTAATCAACCATAAGCAAGATGACAGAGGGAGTATACAGCATACATAACTGACATGAATACACCTACATAGTTGAGATGTAAGTGATAGATAAAAGCTTTGACATTATTGTCAAAGAGGGAGAAGATTCAATGAAAACAAATGGAGTGATATAGCACTGAGGGAGAAGATTTAATGAAACCTGAGGGAGAGATACAGAAAAGATTCAGAGGGAGTAATTGAGCAAGCGATCAGGCAAGGAAAAAGTTGTAAATCAGAATGAAGCTAAGGATATTAATAAAAAATTTGATGCACGAATATTTTGGATTGTTTCGTAAATCATGTGTTATTCATGTGGTGTTCCCATCAATGCGAAAGAGGGAGATTGTTGGAAACTACAATTAAAAAAATTATTATATTTTCATTGATGTAAAACCTTAACTGGTAAGATAGTTGCTATCTAGGATAGTACAATATCTTTTGATTGATGAAGAGGATTTGAAAAGAGGAGATAACAAGAGGACCTAAGGAAAGGTTGAGTTATTTGATACTTCAATGGGTACTTGATTAGTTGAAACATTGACAAGGTAATGTGTTGTTTATCTAAGTAAGAAGAAAGACTGGAAATGTAGGCTTAGCCAAGAAAAAGTGAAGAAATCTAGTTTAAGTTGAGTGATGATAGTGTCGACCGAGTGCCAGTATATGTTGAGTAAATATAGTATTTACCAAACATCAGTAATTGTCGAGTGACAAGAAATTACTAAAAAAAGATAGTGTTTGTCGAGGAAGACAGTTTGTAGTGATGACCAAGATACACAGTGATGACCAAGGATATGAACACAGTATTGATTGAGTGTTAGTAATTTACATTTGGAGAAAGAATTGAGAGTCCCAGCCGACATAGTTGAATTCTTGGGATATGTAAAATGTGTTCACATTATTAATGAATTGTATGGAGCATTTAATGCATGGTAAATTGTTTTATTGTGGATTCAAAGAGAATTTTAGAGATGTATATAGAAGGAAAAGATGGAGAACATAATGATGGAAGGATTTGATGAATCTGACCTAAACCTAAGATCTATGGAGGAGATTAAGTGGCAAAAGATTGATCTACCTGATCAAAGAGGTATAAAGGAAAACCTAATTGTGAGGTTACAGAGTGAGAGAAGAGGTTGATGTTATTGACTGATAAGCCTAAGCAGAAGGCTGAAGGTGAAATTGTGAAGGAGCTAAACAGAGTTGTTGTGATTTCTTGAAGCAAATTCTAAGAAGATCAGAGATGGAGATGGAAATGAAGGTCAGTTAGTAAATCAACATATATGTGTGAAGTGGATCTTCATTTGCAAAGTGAGTTGTATGTTTTTTAGATCAGAACCTATTGTTACTTTCTAACCATTGTATCAGTCTAAATCCTTTAATCAAGGTTGACCTAACAGTCATTATATAAATCCTTTAATCAATGTGACATTCTAATGGAATGATCTTAAGTCCTCTAACGAGGCCACTTTTGACAGAGTGTTTTAAATCCTTTAATAGGGTCACACCTAACAATGAGTATGTAAACCTTTAATGAGGTTGGCTTTTCACAGAGCTCGCTTCAAAAGAGTGAAAATCAGTAGCATGTTACAAAGTGGTTTTTTCCCAAATTGGGTTTCCACTTTAAATCCTGGTGTTATACTTGTGTGAATGATTTTGATGTGGATGTTGTTGAAATATTTATATTTTGCAAGTTAATTAATTTTGGACAATGGATTGCATGTTATATTTTTCTAATATATGCTATAGAGACCAAGTTGAATTATTGATTAGATCTAAGTTTGTTGAAGTGCTAAAAACTTCAATTGGTACATCTAGACTTGAAAAATTGATTCACCCCCCCCCCCCCCCCCCCCACCCTCTATTGTTCTAAATCATTCTAACAGTAAATAACATAAACATACATCTTCAAGTGTAAACATGATCAAAGGTAAATATACATACATATACAATGCAACAAGAGAAATGAGCTCTCAAGGTCTAAGTTCTAAGGTTGGAGGAAGCCCATCTCTATACATTGGTCCCCAGTAGTGGTATCACTTAGCAATGCCTCCAAACCATGTGGAACTTGTAGTCCCACCCCATTGTACTCATGGAGATTATGACCTAACCACATTCATATAGGACACACACACATAAGAGGCTACACACACGCCAACCAATGCATGACTCAAGGTACACATATGATCATAAATGCAATGTAATACTTTAGGCCACTACTCAGAACACTCTATAGGATAACTATGTAGGGACTCTACTGGAGTTTAGTCACTTTGCTCATACTATCCCAAGCTTTATGTGGGTATGGTAACTTAACTCCCTCAGGAGGCCTCATACCATGTCCTCGCATAGGAGACCGGCTACTGTACAAACACCACACCCTCACACTAGCTCCCTCAGGATGCTTGGATACTATACTGATATTCTCTTATCTTACATTAAGTTTTATTACCATACACATCTACCTATACATACCCTTTCTCATCATACAATGAGTTTCATAAGGCAATGCAAGTTCCCAACCCAATCCCCAAATGAACAAACACTCAATTGGCCTAAATCTAGGAGTTTGGGTCTTGCAAGATCCTTTCATAGGCACACTAACATGCACATGGGTGGGAAAACCAACTCCACATAAGAATAATGATATATAATATACAAGGGACTAGATTTGGGAAATGCAATCAAAGAAATAGTTATGAAAATACAATCAACCTAGCACTTTGTCGAGAGTACAGATTCTCCTACAAATTTTAAATCCATAAAGTAAAAATATGAGATGAATGGAAACATGGAGGATAATCCAATTCCATCATCTAGAATCACACCACAGAATCCTAGCTCAAACCTGGGTGGCACGCAAAATGAGGCACAAGAAAAATGCCCAAAAATAAAACATCTTAGAATTTGATGAAATCAAAAACCCACTTCTAACATATGTCCAAACTTTCAAAAATCAAATAAAATTCAAGTTTTGGGCACACACACAAATCCACTAGCATTACTAGGTAAAAACTTCATTTTCCAAAACATGAAAACAACATGAATTAACACACACATCCAACTAGGTCATAGAGTTGCATAAAAATGGAGAATAGTATTTATCAACCTCCAAACATAAAGAAATAAAAATCATGCACTAAAACAATTGAAATGAGAGAGCCCTACCTCACTCCAAAAGCTAGAAACCAGGAATGAAGAGAAGAAATTGAAGAAGGCTTCAAACAAGTTGGAAATCTCAGAAAAGATGGATATCCATGCTATGAATCCATTGATTCTATCCTCGTGACAATCCAATGAGCCAATCTCCCACAACAAGCAAATTACTAAATTCTCCCAAGAGGGTTTTGGAGCAAAACTTAAATTCTTAAAAACATAAAATGAGTGTAAAAACTCAATTTTTGCCTAATATAAGCACTTTTATGAAAGTGACTTATAAATTAGAATATTAAGCCACTTAATAAAATAATTGGCCCTTTTCCCAAATTAAATAAAATTATTCCTAGCATTTGGAATCCAACTATGAGAAATTAGCCAATAAATAAATCAAATCATTATAATCCCCCAACATACAATTAAATCAGCATATTAATTTAATAATTTTTTTGACAAATGTGGAACCCTAAATGCACAGACATGCTCACTGGTCTAATCACATAATGCATTATGAATCCATATTTACCAATATTTACCAGAGGGTTAATAATAAAATAATATTATGAATACGTCACCCATACAGGGACGAGATTGGCTCAGCATGAAAGGTCAAGATCACTATCTCTTGGTGCCACTATCGAGGATATAGGTACACACTCAAATCTTGTAACTTAGGATGAATGTACTCAGTACCTATTCAGTAAACAATAAAACATCAAGTGTATATGCTCAACGTATAAATAGCCAAAGACAAATGAACACATGGTCACGTTGAAGGAGAATAGGACATTGTGTAGATCTCGCAAGCAAGTGACTACGACTCTATCTCACTTTGCACTAGCACCAATAGGAAAAATGCATAGAAGTGGTGCAGTACAGCATAACAATATATAATCACATGATATAACATTTAAATTGAATTACTTAAATAATCATTTACAACCATATGAGCATATATATACTGAAGGTAAAAGGTAGATATTCACAGCATAAAAGAACCATAATAATGAGTCCACTAAATTTCATAAAATATAAATATAATCATCAGTCCAAGTTTGAATACAAAATAGACCAGGCATCATCATAAATAATCAAGTCACATCACTAGCATCATTATGTTGATATGATCAAACTGAATAGCAACATCATCTAGCATCTAACAACTATGATATTGGTAATCAAAACAATGTAGTCATAAGAGCATCTCATCATGCAAATAATCCATTCATAATAATAAAAGTGTCTCTCAAGTCAAAATAGTCATAGAATAGAATTCAAACATGGGGGGCACTACATCCTCCCTCACTAAGTATAGGCTTACTCCTAGAAGCCTACAAAAAGATATGGGTACAAATCTCTCAACCATGTTGCATCCTCCCATGTGCCTGAAGTCTCACTATTTGGGTCCTATTGGACCCTTACCTAATCTATGTCTCAACCTGTAAGTGCCAACCCCTGATGTTGAAGAATACAAATGGGCTCCAAAGAAATCTTCATGTCCTCTTCCTGTAAGGCAACCCAATCAAGATCATACGTCACATCAAGAATATATTGTCTAAATATAGAAACATAGAAAACATCATAGATGTGTGATAGGTTAGATGCAAATTCCAAGCAATAGGCAACATGACCAACCTCTCTAAGATCTCAAAAGGTCCAACAAAACATGGAGCTAACCTAGAGCCTTTCCCATAACATATGGGGCTCTTTTGAGGATGCACTCTCAAAAACACATGGTCACCAATTGAAAAGTGATTATCCAGTCTATGGGAATCTACATACTTCTTATGCCGGTCCTGAGAAATAACCAAATGCTCTCTAATACAAATTACCTACTACTCCATATCCTAAAGCATCTTTGGACCCAAAACTACTCAATACTCTAACTGATCCCAACTCAAAGGAGTATGGCATGGTCTATCATACAAGGCTTGAAAAGGTGACATCCCAAGAGAACTATGGTACCCATTATTATAGGAAAACTCAACCAAGTACAAATAGTCCTCCCATGTCTCATATCGATCCATCACATATATGTGAATCATGTCCTCAAGAACCTAATTCACCCGCTTTGTTTATCCATCTATCTCTAGGTGATAAGCATAACTAAAATTAAGTTATGCACCCAAGACATGCTAAAGATATGTCTGTAGTGCCGAATTGAACACTAGATCTCTATTTGAGATAATTCTATGAGGAATACCATGCAATAAAATAATATCCTCCAAGAACACATTCTCTATCGTGGTAGCAGTATATGATGCTCTCATGGGTGAAAAGTGAGCTACCTTGGAAAAATTATCCACTGTCACCATAATAGAATCATGGAGACGTGATGACATAGGCAAGCCCATAATGAAATCAATGGATATAGTATCCCATTTCCACTTGGGAATAGAATGTGGCTGCAAAATACTTGAAAGATGTTGGTGCTCTCCCTTCACTCTCTAACACTCAAGGCATCGAGTAATAAAATCAGAAACATTACACATCATCCCTGTCAAAAATTACAACTGTCTAAGGTCGGCATGCATCTTCTTGATGCTAGGATGTGTGAGATATGGTGCATGATGTGCTTCTAATGAAATCAAAGGATGAAAATTCCCTGACACCAGTACATAAATATACTCTAGGTGTCACAATAGTCCATCAAACTCTATAGAGTAACCTAAGGATCTTCCCTCTAGGGTACGCTCAGACTCAATCTCCGCTCTCACCTCCTAAAACCAAGTGTCACTAGGTAAAGCCTCCAAGATATGGCTACACAATCCACACCCAAAGACAAAACTAAGATCTCATGCCTCCTTCAACTCAAGGCATCTACGACCATATTATCCTTCCCCTTGATGTAGTAAACATAAAAAAATTTCTCACGCAAGAACTTTATCCAAGGACTCTTTTTTTCATTCATGTTCGGTTGAGAAAATATATACTGCAAGCTACGATGATCATTTTACAGCTCAAACCTATGGCCCAAAATAAAAATCTTCAGCATACTAGCACATTCACAACCATCACTAACTCCAAATCATGAGTGGGGTCATTCAGCTCATGGCCATTGATCTTTTGGGACTCATATGAAATCACTCATCCTTCCTGCATAAGAACTTCCTCCACACCCTCAAACAATGCATCAGTACACACCATAAAATATGCTACAAGATCAAGAACTACCCAGATAGGTGCACCGGTCAAGTGCTCCTTAAGAGCCTCAAAAGATGACTCGAGATGCTCGATCCAAATGTACTTTGTCCCTTTCCTCTAAAGAGAAGTTATAGGATGGGCCAATTGAGAGAAATATTTCATGAATCAATGATAGTAGCCTACCAAACCCATGAAACTACGAACCTCGGGAATACTCGTGGGTGCTCAAAAATCTATGATAGCTCAAAAATTAGAAGGATCCATCATAATACCATCTCTTGAGATGATGTTCCCCAAATATTTCACCTCAGTCTGGAAGAACTCACACTTTCCCAAGTTTCCATATAACTGATGGTCATGAAGGTAGTGTAATAGCTGATGCAAGTGGACCTCATGATCCTCAAGAGTCTTTGAATAAATATGTATGTCATCAAGAAAAAAAATGACAAACCGATAGAGGTAAGTGTGGAACACCCCCATTCATCAAACTCATAAACATTGATGGCACATTCGTCAAACCAAAAGGTACAACTGTAAACTCATATTGCACATAGCGTGTACAAAAATTTGTTCAATGAATATTAGCCTCCTAGATCCGAAGCTGATGGTATCCTACCTCTAGATCTATCTTTGAGAACACTCTCGCTCCCTTCATCTGATCAAACAAATCATCAATCCTCGGCAAGGGATATTGGTTCTTCACCGTTACTTTATTCAAATACTAGTAGTTAATGCACAAGTGTAGAGATTCATCCTTCTTCTTAATAGATATTACTCGTGCACTCCATGGAGATACACTAGGATGAATATGGCCCTTGGCCAACAACTCTCGAGTTGCAATCAAAGCTCACTCAAATCTTGAGTGTTCATATGATAAGGAGCTCGAGAAATAGGCTCTACTCCAGGAATGAGATCAATGAAAAAATTGATGTCCTACTACGGTGGCATACCTAGTATATCATCTTAAAACACATTGACAAAATCATGGAGGAGTGGATGATCATCCAGAAATACCTCTAGACTCTTAAACGCATCTAGGTCACTAATAGAGACCTCAAACATATAACATCTCTATCTTGCACTCCACTTCAGCTACTTGGTTGAGATCATCTAAAGTGAAGATGGACTATAGACCCCTAAAAGATCAACTTTCCCACCTATGTCATCGAAACATTGTACAACTTATACTAACAATAAATACTCACCCAGTGAGAAGATAACCATTCCATACCTAAAACAATTCCATGTCATTCTAACAATAGGATGTGAAGATCAATAGTGGTGGTCAAGGTTCCCAAATCCAACACACAACAACAAACAAGGGAATCTACAATCACTCTAGATCCTATGGAAAAATCAACTAGCCACCTATGAACTTGTCATTCTGCCACTAGTCCACATCATTGAACAAGAGAGGGTGAAATAAAAGAGTTTGAAGTATCAAAATAAATTTAAATAGTGGTATAAATACCATCTAACACACATGTAACCTTGAATATGGTACCCTAGTGCTTGGCCTGACGGTTATCAATCGTCACAAATACTCTGTGGGACCTTCCTTCATCCCCAACCATAGGATCTGACATGGATGCGCTCCTTCTCAATCCTACCAAAAACCTATGATGACACATAGTTGTCATGTATCCCTATTGACCATAGGAAAAACATGGTCCTTTGACATAGCCACATCCATCATGAGGAACACTAGACTATTGAAAACTCCCCCTACTAGGGCTTGGGTGAACCCTTTGATTTGGTCGATTGGACTACATCTATTTGCCCTACTACCAATCATGCCCCTTCCCTCCTTGGGTACCCAAACCATGGCCACTCTTCTAACTTTGAGAATAGTGTGACCTACTAATATGAGGGTGGCTTCCCCTCGAAGCTGTTGAATGATTATGGGCTGGCCCAACGGACTGTGTTTGAGTAGATGGTGTAGCTGGTCCAGTAAGTTGTGCACTATAGCTTTGTGTACCTACCCTTCTACTAAATACCTTTTCTACATTTCTCTCATAAATCCTCACCTTTTTGGTGGCAAGTGCAAGTGTCCTCGGGTGATGCATACATACATCTCCAATAATAGAGTCATTAAGGCCCTGAAAAAAGTGATGAGTCAACAAGACCTCATCATGGTTATAGTTGGAATACTACCTTAGCTCAAAGAACCTTTTCTCATGCTGGTCCACTAACATGGTACCTTGTTTGAACTCATGAAACTCATTTGTACAAGCCTCTCTATAATGACCATCATCACAAGGCATGGTAGTCTATTAAAACTTGGCAACATATCACTATTAGGAAATGATAGTTTTTAAAGAAAATAGTGGGTTATCTTTGTAAAAGTTAGCACATCCATGATAAAAACAAGAATTTTCATTCAATGAAAACAAATTTTTTCAAGGAATGAGTAGATCTCAATGAAGAAGGAAAGAGCTCTAAACATAAGTAAACAACAATTCACAAGCAATGGGAAAGGGTTTAATGAAGGGAGGTAGGGTTTTAAGTCAATTATCCTCATGTATTAGTATGTTTTGGTGATATTTCATGCCTTAATTGATGAGTTTTCTATTGAATATTCATATTTATTCTTTGCCATGTGTTGTTTTTATGGGATCTTTCCTCTTTCGGTAAGATTTTTTATTTAAAAGAAGACATTCAATCTCATGTAAGATATACTTAAGGTTCATAGAGGTCAATAAACTCATGCAAGTTAGAATAAAGACATAAATATTGCATGTTGTCATGAAAATAGTGATGGAATTATTATCACAAAGAAAAAGATATAGATGTATCTTGGACACTAAAGCAAAATAGGAAAACAATGCCATGAAAGTGATGTTGAGAAAATGGTGTTGTACACCTTGCATAATAATGTTTATTTTTGTATTATTTCATTTTATTATGTAAATGTTGCACCTAGATGAATGTGCAACATGTAGAGATTCCCATGAAATATTCTTTGTGAATTGTATTGTAACATTGTGATATTATTTGATGTAATTATTTAATATTGGGGAAATAAAGTAAATAAAGTACTAAATATTAAATGTGGGTCAATAGGGTTTGGTAGCACATTGTTTTAGCACATGGTTTATGTAATACCACTTGGTAGTTTTGTGGGAGCTTCTTTCTATAAAACTAACCACAAGGGTAGTTATTGAGGATAGACAGGTGGAGACAGGTTAGTCAAATGTAGCATTTGTGAAGGTTGGAAGCATGGCATGGGATGTGTGGATTCATGCTTGTTCACATGGACTTATTGGATGTGGCTAGGCCTTTGAAGGCTTCCATAGTTTTATTGCTATGGTATTTTGTTGAATAATACATGGTGATGAATGCTTTTGGAGGGTGGGTTTTTCCCTCATGAGGGTTTCCTAGGATATATCTTGTGTCACATTTTTGTGGGTATGTTTTTTATTCTCTTACATGTGGATTTTAAGTATTTATTTTCTTCAGATTTATAATAGGTTATGTGGAAATGTCATATTGTTGTATGCAAGTTTCCTATCAAGTGGTATCAAAGCTATGGTTGTGGTGTTGTAACCCTATGTTGAATCCATGAGAATGCATGAAAGGATGTTAGAAATGGAAAGATATATTGGTTTTGTAGGTTGTTTATTGCAGATCTGAGGGTTTTAGGTTTGATGTTATGATGGGTTGTTGGCAAATTTTGGGCATGAAAAATTGTTGGTGAAAAGGGTTTTGGAGGGCAGTTTGCAGAGATGACCTCCTAGGTAGAAAGGGACCTCACCATTGGATCCGGGTTGGCCTTACCATGGATTTTGATATAAAATTTTCCCATATTCGGCCAAGTTGAAGGAAAATGCAAAAAAAAAATTACTTGCAGGCTATGATGACTGTCAAAATTATCCTCGTTAGAATTTTGTACATGCAAAAATTGAAAAATAAATAAATCAATAAATTATTTGCGTAGAAGCATGTGCGAGGGGGCTTGTTTTTTAAACTATTTTGTTTAAAAATTTTAAAATTTTAAAAAAAAAGTTTGGAGGGGGTTGAGGGGGCCGCAGGCTTCCCTACGCCCTGACACGGTACACTGTGGTACTGGCAGTGGTTTCGTGTACCACTGACGGTATCGACAGTGGTATTGTGTACCACTATCCAATATCGACAATGTTGTCGGCACCATTAGGGGGCCCCACCGTCGGTGGCATGGGTTCCCACGTGGACCCACCTATGGGTGGGGCTTCCCCCATGTCATTTATTAAAGTTTTTTTAAATGTTTTTTTTTTAAATAAAACTTTGTTATTTAAATTTAAATTCTGCTAGGTATTTTATATAAAGATTTTTTAAATAAAAACTTTGATTTTTTAAAACAACATTTATAGTTGTTGTTGTACTATATGGTCAAATTTTTATATGCCTATTTTTGGGGGGGTTGGATTGGACCTGGAAGAAGGGACTATTTGGAGAAATTCAGAAAATTATTTTCTTGGACATATTGGCATTTTTGGGAATCTATTTGTTGCATTTATAGTCTAGGAGGCTGATTTTTTCAAACGGGCATAACTTGGGCGTATGAAGTCAAATTTTGGACTTCAAATAGTCGACAGAAAGCTCTTGGAGAGCTCTATGCATTAGTTCATATTTGGTGCAAATTTGACATGATTTATTTTCTGATATATTGATCTAAATAAGTTTATGGTTATATTGACTATGGTGACATTGTGAGTTTATGACGGTATATTTTTTTGAGATTTGGATTTGATGTCATTGTATACTCGGTTTACATATCATATTGGTCTCATATTGTCATGGTTATTATTTTTTATTTGGATATGTATGATGCCTTGTTGGGTCTACAAGTTTTGTATTTGTGTAAGCGGTCTATATTTACAGGTTGCATTTATGGCTTGGAAATGGGTTGTCTACGCCCATTAATCTTTCATTATTGGTACATATTCAAATTGGTGGCATGGTTTCGGTGCATGATTTTTTGATTTATCTTCATGTAGAGGGGATGAGATGTTGTTACCAAGTACAGTCATGGTGGAGGATTGTGGTTGACTATGTTATGCTGACAGGTATTTTGGTTGATGATTATTTGTTTTGATTCCTGATTTTGGTTATGGCGGCATATCTTCTTGGTTGAGGATCATGGTTACTTTGGTTTATTTTGAGGAGATCATGATTGTGCACTTTGATTTCTTTTATGGTTTGATGTTTTGTTTGATTCTCATGATTAGAGGATGGATTTCATCATGATGTCATGGATAGCTTGGATACATGGTTCAGTGGGAGCTTGTGACAATGATGGTGTGGTAGTGCAGGATTCGTTCCTGGTTTATTTTTTGGTAGTAATGTATCTTCTTGGTGTAGGAGATAGATACCATGATGCCATGGGTGACTCGGTACCACGATTGGGTGAGATTTGTTGGTAGTGATATGGATTTAGTGCTTGCAGATGTTGGAGGGTGTCTTAGATCCTATTCTTGCATAAGTGTCTTTGACATTATTTGGTGCACTTGTAGGTGGTGGTTATCTTCATGGTGTGTGGAGATGGTGACATCTTGAGGACTCATAGGTTCCTTGGTAGAGGTTTGGTTTTATGCTTTCATTTGACATGTTATCCTTGGTTTTAGGATGGTTTCATTATTATGTCATGGTATACTCTTGATAAGCGTTCAAAGTTTTGGCATGTTATGGTATGTTCATATGGATCATGGTATCTCTTTGGATGAGATGGTTTAGATCATGGTTGTCATGTTTATGATCCTGATTCCTAGGTTGGATTTGTGACATTGATCTTGGTTTAGTTTCTTGGTATTGAGTACATTGATCTTTTGTTGGATACTTCATGATATTCCTATGTTGCATTTGGAGTTGGCATTGATTGATTGGTTATAGGTTCTCATGGATACTTAGAGACAAAGGTGATGTTGTTTTTTTCTCTTTGGATTAGAGATGTATGTGTTGGGATAGTTGATGGTTTCAGTAGGAAGACAAAGAAGTATTCACCTGATATGGATTTGAGAGGAGTGTGTTCTTAGATTAGTCTTGATTGGAGACTTGGATATCTTGATGAACATTCTCATTTCCCACTCTTGGTCTACTCGGTAGTTTACTACTTGAGAGGTATAGCCCTTTATTTCTTCTCACGTGAATTATGTTTATGATTATCTTTCATGGTTATGGATGTTGAGCTATGGTGTGAGTTAATAGTTCTAGAGGGTTCATTTGAGAGATGTTTTTGGCATTGGTTATCTCCTTGTGTATATGTTGTTGTGATATCATCATGGTTGAGTTTAGGAGATAGTTTTATTGGGCATGTTACTTGGATTAGGAATGGTTATGAGTTTGATCTTCTTGTGAGAGGTTTACATCCATGATTGGTTATATGGTATGGTTTGGGTGTTTTTGTGGCTTCTTGTTTGGGGTTTTATGGAGGAGATCATATTTGGCACAATTATCATCTAAAGGTGTGTGTAGAAGGACATGATACAGGTTATGATTTGCATGGTCTCTTTGAGATTGGTTGGAGTTTGTGATCACTGGTTTGTGTTCATGTGTGTCATGTGAGAGATGAAATGGTTATTCCTTTATCTCTTTTCTTTGTTGGTTGTGGAGAACTTGGGAAAGTGTTGGAGACTTGTTGTGAGATTTGTTCTTGCATGATATTGGTTTATATGTTTTGCATATTGTTGTGGATTCCTTGATACTACATGGATTCACTTCTATGAGATGTTATGAGTGGATTGATTTTAGATTTGGCATTACCTTTGCAATGGGAGCTTCTTAGTTTGTATGTGGCAGGTATTTCTCTTGAGGCTTTTGGTTACAGGTTACAGGTTGGATATGTTGATTTGGGATTCACTTGGTATACCTTAGATGTGTGGATGGTTGGATGGGTTAGCACTTGTTGTGGGTGTTATTTCAGCTATGGTTTTGACAGCTATGGATACATGTGAATACCTTTGAACTGACTGCTTTTTATTGAGATATCAGTTGGTATAGGATTGATGAAGGGTACTCCCCTTAATACCACAAACACATAACAGAAATAGAGAAACAACAACAATATGCAAGAACATAAAATGGGCTTCTTATTATCTCCACAAATGTGGAATTACAAAATTTTAGAATTACAATATGCAAAGCCACATGGGCATTCCCTTACAATATTCTATAGGAAAAAGCCTTGAATTATTACCCAGATCTACTACCCAAAACTACCCTGAACTACCTAAGACAACACTACAGCCTTCCTTATATAGGCAAATTTCCATCGCCTAGGAAGGTTCCAAAATTTTTAGCCAACAAGGCCGACCAAACTTAGAATTATTTTATTTTACAATTTATTACATCAAAGTCAGCTCAAAATAACTTTTGAAACCCAAACAAAAATTTTGAAGAAAAAATATTTTCTACCATTTCAAGTGACCCAACTTTCGAAGACCATAAGTCATCGCTAGTTGACCCGATTGACTATTATAACCCCATTCCAGAAAGGCCACGAAGTGCTCTACAAGCTTCACTTGTGCAAGTGCTTGTCACCCAAATTCTTGACCTCATTCGGGGCCTCTAAAGCTTTCAAAACTGAGTTCAAAGTTTTTGTACCCTATTGCCAATACTGAAAATCTTCAATATCTACAAAGCTAGACTTGATCTGTTAATGAAACTTTACTGGTAGGCTGATATGACCAAAATGAACCTTCGGGGAAGAAATCAGAACATTCTAAGATCGGATGAGAAACTTACTAAAAATACCAAGTTTCCATAAATAGTTGCTCTGCACAAGATAGCCCTTATTGAATACAAAACCAGAAATATTTTTGGGTGATGCAAGATTGCTTTTACACCCAAGATGCTCCTACATCAAGGATTTATGTTTCTTATGTGACAGGTTGGGTAGATTTCTCTTTGGATGGCTTCTATATATGTCATGTGGTTTTGGCATAGAAGGAGGTGGGATCATTCATGTATGATATGGTGGATACTTTGATTTGTTGTGGATACCTGGATAGATCACATGGTGTACTTTGGTTCATGATGGTATATGTGCTAGGAGGGATTGATCCCTTGTTCATTTATGTGGCTATGTATTGACCCTTATGAAATGTATACAACAAGTGGGAGATTGTTGAGAAAATTGTGTTGTGCACCTTGCATAATAATGTTTATTATTGTATTATTTCATTTTATTATGTAAATGTTGTAGCTAGATCGACGTGTAACATGTAGACATTCTCATAGAATATTCTTTGTGAGTTGTATTGTAACATTGTGATATTATTTGATGTAATTATTTAATATTGGGGAAATAAAGTAAATAAATTACCCAATATTAAATGTGGGTCAATAGGGTTTGGTAGCACATGGTTTTAGTACATGGTTTATGTAATAACACTTGGTGGTTTTGTGGGAGCGTGTTTCTATAAAACCAACCACAAGGGTAGTTATTGAGGTTAGACAGGTGGAGACGGGTTAGCCAAAGGTAGCATTTGTGAAGGTTGGAAGCATGGCATGGGATGTGTGGATTCATGCTTGTTCACATGGACTTCTTGGTTGTGGCTAGGTATTTGAAGGCTTTCATGGTTGTATTGAAATGGTATTTTGCTGAATAATACTTGGTGATGGATGTTTTTGGAGGTTGGGTTTTTCCCTCATGAGGGTTTCCTAGGATATATCTTGTGTCACATTTTTGTGGGTATATTATATATTCTCTTGCATGTGGATTTTAAGTGTTTATTTGCTTCAAATCTATAATGGGTTATGTGGAAATGTCATATTGTTGTATGCAATTTTCCTATCAAGTGATAGTGAGAAGAGATGATAAAATAATGACAAGCACCTGTCCATGCAGAATGTTGGTGAAGCAGAAAAAGAAGAAGAGTAAAGGTGAGAGATAGATGACAATAATAGGAGAATAAAATGAATGGTTTCAAGCACATAGACACCAAGTGATTATCTCATGAGAACATTATGTTGGAAAGATAGTTAATACATCAATAGCACTAAAATACAGAGGATAGTAGTCATGAAAAAGTATTGAAATGTAAACATCATAAAGACAATATACAATCTCAAGATAATGATAATGTAGTGCTATTTCTAATGTTGATAATAGACCACCATAGATCAATGTGAATGTATCTTTAAAAGAAGTGTTATGGATACTTGAGGGGGAAGTCATCTTCATTGTAGAAATAAAGCATCAACCTTTTGAAAATTGAAGAATCATTTCTTAAAGAGATGAAAGTCAGACAATGGTGCATTCAAGTTAAAAGTTAATAAACAAAACAATAAGGGTCAGTGACAAAGATAATGAAGATGCATCAAAGAAACAAGTTTCATCAAGAGAATAGTGCTACCACAAGAATAGGAGAAGACCTTAATGTATATCAAACACTATTAAAATGGTTAAAGAGCAAGGTGAAATCATAGTAAAAATAAGGATAATAAAAATGATTAACGAAAAACCAAAGGCACTATTCAAGAATCAAATGCAATTACAAAGGATGTTTTAAATGCATAAACATGATGGACTAGTCAAAACCAAAATAATATATTCAGAGGTATTAAAAGAAAAAAAAAGAGGCATACTACCCTAACAAATCAGGGTTAATAACAGTCATGTGATTGTTAAGGGAAGACTCCAATCAAAGGTACTAATATAGTTAAATCTCTTTGATTTTAAGCCTATATGCAGTTATAGAGGATGTTAATAAGGGATATTAGTGAAGAGTGTATAGAAGATCAAGTGAAATGACATTCATGGATGAAGATGGTGAGGATATCATGATCATAGTGAAAGATAAAATATGCATTGATTAAGATGGTGAAAACAAAGAAGAATCATACTATGGAAGCATAATATTAAAAGCACACAAGGAGAAACCATCAGAATAGTAAGAATATAGGATTTTAACCACTTGGTTACAATATGAGTAAATTACAAAGAGAATATAAAGTTTCATGGAGAAAATGTTGTTATATAATGTCATAAAAATAATGATCTTTAATAGGAGAAGTCATGACAAAGACACATATGCACCATGGCCTCAAAGGATCACTATTACAAATCAGAGCAATGAATTTGAATAATTTTGAATAAAGGCCATAATTGAAGCATGAGATACAGCTAAAATAGTGAAGGTATCTATGAGAAAACATTAATACACAATAGTAATCAATTGCAATTTTATATTTGTCAACTTCCAAAGATACACATGAAGATTAGGTCTTGCAACAATGATAGAAAAATGGATATATTCAAAAATAACACCTATAATATGTTAATAGAATCATATAATATAAAAATAGGGAAAACATATTCAAAATCAAATGCAAGAAATTAAGCATAAGATAGTTGACTCGAAAAAGAGGTAAAACAAACAATTTAATTGATGTGAAGTTTAAAGGAAATGTTTATATTTAAAGAATGCATATATTTCTAAAAGAGAAACAAGGAGAAGACCTAGAAAATATGTTACATTTTCTTTTATATTTTCAGCATAACTCTAATTACATTGTTGGAGTAAAAAAGCCTAACCAGACTAGGGTTAGGCTATAGGAACCTTCTAATTATATATATTAGCTCTAAGATTTGATCTTGGAATACATTTCATCTTCAAAAGTAATAAGAAGGGGTTGTAATGAATTCCCTCTCAAGTCGATAGATAAGAAAAGTCATATCTAGGATAACTCTGTAATAAAGAAAGGCAAGATTTTTCATTCTATCAGAGAAAATCTACTTGCAGATCATAAATGATCATGGAGGTTGTCTAGAGGTTGTGTATGCAGAGCCTCAAAGGAACTTAATGGTATTGTTAAAATTGATGGATTTGTAGAGGAGGTTTTTGTACTTGATGCATTAAATTTTGATCTTTCTATCTAGTACAAGCCTATTGTGATCATTGAAGTCTAAGATTGGTCTACAAATTTGAAGATAGGGCATTAATGAAGTATATTGGTATGTTATTAGAAAATTTAGGGTTAGTGGGACACGTTCACCATTGGACATCAAAGAGGTCATAACAAGGTCTCTAAATGAACAATAACACTTGGCACTCTTGGGAAGTTTCATCAAAGATCAGAGGGACCAAATCCTTGTCTCTTGAATGGACAAAGTATTTTTTATATTTGCATGGGTGGGTGAATTTTATTAGAGTGACAAAAACACTATCTCTCTAATGGCCAATATGCATTTTGATGGATTTGGGTCTTCCATGCCTTGTTGTATTTTCGTTTAAATGGATTGGCCATCAAAGAGACCCAAGAACCATCTCTTTGATGCACAAATAGTTCCTTAATAACTTACTTATCACCTTCCAAGCTTGATTAAGGATAGAAGAGAGAGGAAGAACATCTCTTCAATGAATGATATTTTTTCAATACTTGTTACCCTTTCTACATGTGACCAAGCCACATTACAGATCAAAGATATTGAGGGATCATTTATTCAACAAGATATGTCTCACCAGTGGCGTTTGAATCCCTCATTTGATTATTATACATATCCATTAGGGGTTAAAGAGACAAAAAATCCATCTCTTCAACAAGTGATAAAGCTAAACAATAATGAAGTGATAGATAATAAAAACTTTCTTAGTGTGGGGGGCTTATAATACCCCGCCAAGGAACCTAGGAGAGATTAACCTAAAATTGTGACTAAGTTTACAGAAAAAAAAATTTCCTAAGAGTTTACACACAAAATTAAATAACAAAATGGAAGTAAAACATAAAGTCTATATATACTCATATACACAATCTCAATTATAGATTACAAATCTCAAGGCTTCCTTGACATAGCATTACATATATATAATTTAATATATTAAGTACAATAATCATATAAATCTTCTACATAGTACACCATCCCAAAATAAATAAATACATCTGAACTATAAGGTATACATGATAACCCACATCCACTACACAAGTCGCAAGGTATGTAAATACATATAAGTACAAAGTACAAATAAAAGGAACAATAGGTACGAATCTCCAAGGAAGATAGAATAAGAAGCAATCGCAACAAGCATCATCCAACACTGGTACAAGAACATCAGAGTCTCAAATGGTAAGAGAATCACTACCTCTCGACCTCATGGAAACCTATGGATCCCACCATGCTGAGGAGATAACATCAAACCCCACTCAGATAACAATACCAAAATCAATCATCAAGTAATACTAAGCAAGAGATCCTATAAGTTCCTATCTCAAGGGCATAGCTAAATAACTCAAAGGTACACATACTAATCCAGAGGCAACCAACACACATAGGAAATCTAAGATGAAATCAGGTAAGTATCATCACATATGTCAACCCCTTGGAATGATCTCACTGACTATGAATCCCAAGTGTGAACATATGCAGAACCTGAAATCCTCTCATTTAGACAAGGATAATTGATCATGTCAAAACTCACCGCCACTACTAGATGGGAAAGCATCTTCTCCTGCTCCTATTCTTATCTTTTACTAGCACTCAAGGCATGGGCAATGAATCCATTATCTAATTAATTCATTTTAAAACCCCATTTAATGTATTATTTTGTCACTTATTTAAGTAACCTACTAAGAATACCCAGGTAGCCACTTCTAGGCTCTGGCACCTCTAAAGCAAGCCACTTCCACTTTAACACCTAGATAACCTACCCTAAGTTCATAACTCTCAAGACATCTCATAGATCATCATGAATCATAAAAATCAAAACTTTGTTCCAAAGTATCGCAGGAACAAACATAACAAATTTCCATCATAATAAAACCAAAACTTCCACAAGGCTGGCTTATAACAAAATTGGATGCCACATAAGTGTGCAAGGAAAAAAAACATAATTCATCAACCCTATCCTCGCCTCTAGTAACAATCCTAAAAGGATGACATAAAAAGATTCCCTCCTAACCCACAAATGTAGAAGGAAAAATATTCATAAGAATTTAATAATAATAAACTAATTTGTAAAACATCATTACACAAATTAATTTATTAAAAATAATCACTAACAAAACTATAATTACATTCTTAAATTAAGATCCAATAATAAGGAAATTAATTTTTAATATTAATAAATTAAAAAAATTGATTCCAAGGCTTATAATTACTAAACCAATATAATTTCATCATAAAATTCTTTATTTAGAAAAGAGAACAAATTTCCTTAATTATTAATCAATAAAATTTATTAATTAATAATTAACTTATCTTCCACATTAGTCATTTACAGAAAATATTAAATAATATAATTCCTAATTGAAAGCCAAATAATCCTATTTACAAAATATTCAAAAAGAAAGTATTATTTAAATATATACATATATATGCATATATAGAATATTAATTATATATAACCACATATATTATATATAATAATAAACGTTTATTATTATTTTTAGTTTTATTTTTTATTATATATATATATATTTATTTATTTATTTATTTATTTATTTATTAAAAACATAAACCAATAACCAAATAAAAGTGGGAATTACCCCTTGGTTGTCACGGTAGTCTACACTGTCCTCGGCAGCCTTAGCTGGCGCAACAGCTAGAGCTGTCGAGGGTGGGGTGGGGTATACCCCCACCTCCAAATAATATTTTATTTTATTTTATTTACCTATTATTTATTTTTATTTTTTTTGAAATATCATAAAATTGTGATTCACAACAACATATGTGTCTTGGTAAGTATACAAACTATTTATACATAACTTCTCCCTTGTAAGTATACATATCTATACATATCTTTTCCCCCTTTTTTGGAGTAATGTCAAAACTGGTATATACTTACAGCTTATCAAAAATGTTTTGATGGCTTTTCTTCAAGTTGGTGAAGAGGTTTTCCCATTCCTCTTTCAAACTATCTAAAGCAATCTTCTCGAGACCAACTTGTGCATGCATATCAAATATATGATCTACTACAGATAGCTCAGGAGTAGCTACTAGATCTTTGGCTTTCTTTACATGTCTTATCATCACCTCAATGTGTGGTAACAACTCTACTTGAAGCTCAGTTGTTTGATCTCGTATTCTATCTACTTCTCTTCTCAGCTCATTCCTTAACCCCTGTATATGTTTGACCTTAGCATAATGTGCTTTGAATGCATTGGGCTCTATGAGCAAGCTTTCTATACTCTTTTGCATATCAACATCTAATTGCTTCAATTTTTTTGTTATCTTTGCAGTGAAGGACTCAGTAGTGCAAAGATTTTGCAAAGTGGTGATTATTTGTTGAATGATAGCTTCAATCGCATTTATGGTTTCAGATAATTTCACCTTATTTATTGCCACTGCTTGGCTGATTTTATCTGCAATCTTAAATTGAATCTTGGATTTGGCTCTCTCTTTTATTCTATTTTCTGCATCAACATTTGGAGAGTTGATGTGCCAGGTTAAAGTTGCAAGTTGGTCAATGATAGGAGTTGTCTCATCAACATTGACATCAGGTACAACTTGCATTAATATCTCTCGCACATCTTCTAATACATGTTTGTGCTTACTCTCATGTCTCAACTTTTCCTGTGCTTCTTTCCTTTTGCACAACAATTCTCCATATCTCCTTAGTGTTTCGGGGTCTAAGGTTCTTGGGTCACATGAAGGTATTTTAATGACTTCATCTAAGGTGACCAAACATTTACCATGTTTCTTTTACTTTTTCTTGTCCTGTTTACTTGATGTTGGCAATTGGACATATGGTACTAGAGCTTTAGTCTCTAGATTTGACTTTGTTTTCTCGGTTGAGAAAATTTCCTCCTTGTCTTTCCCTTTTGTCATTCCCTCAATCTAAGGTCCTTAGGCTTATGGCCTTGTACCTGTTGTGCAATCATCTACATTTGTTTTAGGTTTTGCTCCTTTATTTTATGTATGTTTTGTCTCAGGCTCATTGGTATCCTTGTTTTCTTCTTCACCTTGTCCTTCATTAGTGTCCATTTGTTTCTCAGGTGTGTGCTCCTTGGGTTTCTCTTGAGTAGCAATATCTATGGCTTGCACCAAAATAGATAAATTACTTGGTATATTTAGTGTAGCTTCCTCAGTAGTTATATCTTCTTTCATGTTCTTGATAGTAATAAAAATAACATCTTCATCATATTTTTCCTCATCATCAAGATCTCCTTCAGTGATTTCTTCAATTGTCACTTCATCATTCCCAGTTATGACTAGCTACTTAGGAGTATCCTCTTTCTCTTCCTCGATATAACCAACTGGATAGAAGTCTTATGCATATGTTTCATCTTTTGGTTACTCTATGTCAAATATATGTATAGGCTCTTCAATTGGCCTTTGTGTAGTAAGATCAGCATCATCTGAATGTACACCTTTTCCTTTTCCCTTGACATCTTTCTCGGGGATAACTACAAGTGCAGTTTGTTCTGCTTCAGCGTTTGACTTCAATATTTTTGTCCATAAAACTTTACTGTCTTCATAAACCTCTTCAATTTTTCCCTGTAATATTTTCAATGATCTACCTTTCATCAAAAATCTATTGGCATATTGTTTCATCAAATCTTCAATTTCTGTAATAGATAGATTAGGCATTGCAAAAATTAATGAGTGTTATCTCAACTTCTTCTCTATATGCAAGGCATAGTTCCATCTTTCTGATACCTTCTCATATAGATCTTTGGGAATATAGTTTGAGAATTCAATTAGTAACCTTTTAAACTTAGTCATCATGCTGATGATTGCTTCCTCCAATTTTTCCTGATCCTCGGTAGACATATGTACATACTGATTCATTTTAGGGTGACCTATTCTACCCGTTTCATTTATGTTCTTTACTATTTCATCAATTGATTGTCCCGTATTTACAACTAATTTGAATTTAATATTATCATCCTCTTCATCATAATTAATATCATCGTTACCTCTTTTTAGCTTTCTCCTCTTCTTAGGTGGATTGGTAGAGGCTTGAGTACCTCTCTTTTTCTTTTGGTAGGTCTTTGTCAATGTTGGCCTTGTGATTTTTACTAGTCCACATTTTAAAGGTGGGGAAACACCTATAGAGGATCTTGTCCTCGCTTGTGTGGGGGTCTTAGCCTATTTCCTCTTTCCTTTTGCCTTCACTAGTTCATCTTGAATCTCTTTATCTAACTCGATCTCTTCTTAATGTTCACTATTACCGATCAGTAGTTTTTCCTTGGTTACTTCTTCAATCAACTTCTTTGCTTCTTCTTCATCATCACCGAATTGTTTAGCTAGAGTGTCCATCATTTTATTTGATTTTTTTCTTACTTGTACTCTAACTAAATCCATTGTTATTCTTAACTTAGCTTCTCCATAGGTTTGAAACCTAGTTGCCTTCTTGTCTTTGGGCTCTTCAAGTAGTTCCTTTATTGACCTAGAAGCTCGGTCAATGTCAAGTTCATAGTCTATGGGTGGAAACCATGTAGTCCTTGGTTCAATTGCTTTGATGAGAGTGGTTTCGGTGTCCACTAGAAAATAGATATCATCTTTGTGTTGTTCTACTAACTGTGCAAGTATCATTTTCCTCTTATGCATTCTTTCTTTGAATTTACCGAAGTAATCATCCATTACTACATCAAAATTATGTCCTAAATTCTTTATGAATTCACCAATTTGTATGATGAAAAGTTTGTTAAAATCCCATTGTACATTACTGACTAATGGAAATGAATTTTGCACATAGAAATAGATACAAACTAAGAGTGATCCAAACTTACATGTGTTGGTCTTAGAAACATGAATAGTCCTCATGTTTTCCACTAATTTCTTTGGCATCATTTCAACGAGGTCTCATTGTAAAGCCTTCTTTACAACCTTGTATGCTATGTCAACAGCGCCGCAAGGAATACTATTGGGTCTACTAGATTGGAATATCTTGTAGGCAATCACATAAGCTCCAAATCTAGTCTCAAGGTCATGGATTGTATTCATCTACATGCCTCTAGCATCCCATTTTTCTCTTGTTAATTTCTCTATCTCGCTCCTCGGTGGGTGCCTTAGGGATTTTTCTTTGTCACTTGTTGGATAACTAGTGACCATATGAATAACATCTTTTTTAATTTTGACTGGTTCATCCAACCACATTTTTCCCTCATGTACTCAGCTTAGTACAACCCTAATCCACTCAGTCTTGAACTCCTTCAGGAAGTGAAGGGCATTTTTTAAACCTTTGATCTCCAGGTGTGTATGTTCATCCTTCAACTTTTCATCATGGCATAAATCATGGTATGTTGATTGTAGTTCGATATCTCCTATTTGCTTATCTTGCAATGAATATATGACTGGATGTCCTAAATCAACCAAACCCTAGGTAGTATGCTCAAAAAAATTTATTTCTCATCAACATGTGATGTGACCTCAAGGTGTAATTGAAATTTTGGTTCTTTGCAGGTTGTAGACTTGATCAATGTAACCTTCTTCTCACTATCAATCTTGGATTATGTGGTCTTTGATGAGGATTCCATTGTTTGAACAAATTAGGGTTTCACGTAAACTGTATGTAAATAACTTGGTTTTCTTAGAAATTACTTAAATTGGTTTCAAATTATTTGTGATATACTCAAATCATTGTGAAAGGCTTGAAAACTCTTTTCTCAAATCTTTCTCAATTCGCTCTAGTTCGTTGTGTGAAGAAATGAGTTGTCTCGATGCTTATTTATACCTAAAAATCTTTTCCAACTCAAATTTTTCCATTAAATGCTTCACTAACCACAACTCGATTAACAATAAAACATTCGCTTATCTCTTTTGAAACTTTATCTTGATTAAAACTAACATTGCTCAGTTGATTCTTCAACTCGGTTAACCTTAACACTTTCACCGACTAACAACCTTTCACTCGGTCGTGCTGTTACCGACTATACACATTTCATGTTCAAAACATATAACAACCTAGTGCATCTTATTTTATGTTGATTTGGTATTCATGCAATAAATATAAGAAATTTTTGTAAGATATAACTGATTAAAATTCAATTCCTGTACTTACTTGATTTTCTTAGGTGGAGGTGGTGAAATCACCTAACCCAAAGGATGAGATGTCACTGACTGTTGTGCTTGTTCCTACATTGTCATATGTCTCTCTTCTCCACATTTGGTTCCTTATCCTCGTGATTCCTTCAATGGTATTCTCATTTGCATCATCATTCACTTCTGGTGCTCGGTCTCTATAATCTTTACTTAAATGACCAACCTTGTGACAGTGCAAACATGCCATTCCAAAATTTGTCTAGTTTCTAGATTTTCCTCTCCTGTTTAATCTCATACAATTTGTTGCAATATGACCATATCTACCACATGTTGTGCAATTAACCCATGTTTTTTAATCCTAAGTGTAAGCATTACCTTTTCTTCTTGGTTGATATGTCTTACTTTGTACTTTAGGTTTCTAGACTTGCTTCATCTTTCTCCATTCATGTGATATGTCTCCATGCATGTTGCAAGTATGAAAGTGTTTTCCCATGCAGTGTTTCTTAGGTGACCTATTCAACTTTGATCTACTCTCATGTTCTTGATGTCCATACTTGTTTCAATTATAACAATAACCATAAAATTTAGGAGTAGATTTAGGAATACCTTTTTCTTTTATTTTGCATACATTTGATGTGTGGCCTGGTTTTCCACAATGATAGCATGAGAGCTTCTTTGGCCTTGGATTTGCATAGGCATTCTTTTGTTCATCTTGTTTTGATGACTCTCTCTGCTCGGTATAGCCTAAACTAGTAGTATTGTCCAGTCTTCTCTGACTATTTAGGAACTCATCCATCCTTTTACTACTTTCTTCAATTTTCTTAATCAAATTATTATGTTGTTGTTTCATCTTCACTTCATTCTTTAGTCTTTCATTTTCTTCCCTTAATTCACCAATGTCTTCAAATTTCCTATCAAGCTCATTGTTTACTCGGTTGATTTCCTAACTCATGACAACCATTTGATTGGATATTTCAAAATGATGCTCAGTAAGTCTCAGTATTTCAGATTCCTTTTCTTCCAACTTATATGTCATTTGTCTCCTATCTTCATTAGCCAAATTTATTTCTTGTTTAGCATGTCTTGCATTGTTCATGACATCAATCATTCTTACTATTTGAGTTTCTCGTCCAATTTGTAGTGCTTTCACTTGATCAGTAAGGTGTTGATTCTTTTCAGACAGATTTGATATGGTTCCTTTAGATGCATCAAATATGCTTCCTGATCCTTTAGATAATTCTTCTATCTCTTCTTCCTAATAGTCAGCCTCATTATGCCAAAATGTGAATTCCTTTCTTTTGATCAGTGACTCTCTCAGTTTTTCTCTGGATTTCTTAAGTTGTTTCGTGAGAATCTACATCTCCAATCTCTGATTTGCAATAGTCTCATCAAGCTTATAACTTTCCATCTCTAAGATCTTTTTCTCTTTATTTATTAAACTTCCTCAACAAGAGAAGTATCTCTGATACCAATTGTTGGGATTATGGAAATGTGATTTAATGAGAGGGGAGGGGTGAATCAATAACCCTAAAAAATTTTATCTTAAGCCTTGAAACAAAGTAATTCATTAACCAACTATAGTATCTATTGTCTCCATACATTCAATAACATAACTAAAATGTAAATACTTATAATCTAATCAAATAAGCAATCATAAAACTTCATAGACATAACACTAGCATTTTGGTATCGCAGAAACCCTTGTTAGAAGGTAAAAACTGTGGTGGGGATGACACCCACAAAGCTTCATTGACTACATTAATAAAGTTTTTTGGTTAATGCTACAATGTTTGATCACTTTTGATGATCTTACCCTGTTAGGAGTAACAAAAATATGTATGAGGATCTACATAGTTAAAGGATTTTACCAACATAGTTAAGTGTGCACTCCGTTAAGAGATTTATAAAAAGACTATTAGGTCTACTCTGTTAAGAGATTTAAGTTTATAGAAATGGTTAGAATGCAATAGTGAAATTGATCTGTATATAGAAACTAACTTTTCCTGATTTCATATCTGATAAGTACTTAGCGGATATCACCTTGTTGTGATAGATCTCTTCTCTAAATTCTTCTCTGTAGCCTTCTAATCTAATATCTAATTCAGTCCTTGAATGCTCTATCAATACTTCAACTTCACAACCCTTTCTGATCTTCATATGTCTATATGTATGGTTACTTCATGTGTGGTACATGTCAAAATGACATCTTTACAATTCTTATAACAAAGGATTTTGGCCTAATTAGGGTTATCATGCCATCTAGAAAACCTAATATCTACGATCCAAATGAATAACCTAAACATCATTACATAGGGATCATGAATCATTAAATGATTACATCTATATTTAATCTTCACCTCAGTCTTGGTAAAACATTTTCTAGTTTGGTGTAAACCATTTACCTTGTAGTTTGTGCCATTAAAAACTTCTATATCATTTCCTAGTTTACTCAATATACACTACATACATCATTCGGTAATTTACTGACACTCGGTATATATGAATGCTCGGTTAAATTGTGCTCGGTACTCAATAATCATCTAGCTCGGTATAAGTTCTCAATCAAGAGTGTATTCGGCTATTATGATATTATGCCTTGTGCTATGCTTGGTATTTGTTCTTGGTGTGTTGACTGACTAGCTTGTTTGCTTCCTTTACCGACTGTATGTGTGACACTGATGCAGGAGCATCAAGGCATGCAAAGATGCCTCAAGAAGACAAAGGACACAAAGAAGATAAGATGGAGGTAAAACAATTGAATTACAATTTTTTAAAGCCAATAATGGCCTTTGAAGACTTTAGAAGCAATAAAAACAATAAAATTGTATTAGATCCTAAAGGGCCTATTAAGGACCTTAGGATCCTAAATGGTGAAAATAGAGAAAATTGGTGAAATGTGATCAAATATATCCTTAGGAGTCTAAATTAGATTTAGGAATGGTTTAAATATCCTAGAAGATCTTCTTGACAAGTTTGGGAAGGTATTTTGGTGTTTTATTTAATAAATTGTAAGTTGGTCGATTCAAATATTCAAATCCCAATGGTTACATGCATTTAGGAGGGAATTTAGTTTTTGAGAGTTTAGTGATTAAAAAATTATTCCAACAGATTGGAAATGGTTAAGGGAGTTATTTAAGTGAGTCTTGAGCATTGTACGACATCATACACGACGGGGAATTTACCGGTGTATGGACTGTGCATGGAATCAATAAAAACATATAGTTTTCTACATTTTGATATTGATTTGTGTTTCCATTTGATCAATAGATGATATAAGCATTTAAGGAAATTTTTTAGTGTTTTTTTCAATCCATTTTATATGTTTTGACATTCATTTAATTGACTGGTTTATCAAGACAAGGCTGACTGATCCAAGAAATCGGTGTTTTCTTACAAGTTTGAACTAATCCAATGAATGGATCATCATTCCATGAATGAATAAAACCTTATTCTCATGGAGTGATGCATCCCTAATGTTTATAATACAAATATAACCTTAATATATGAAGATGAAGTCTGATTGAATGGTGATCACCGAGAAAGAGCATAGAAGGGTTAATAGAAATGGTTGGTATGGAGCAACAGTGAGAGAATTGTCTGAAGGAGGTATAATTTTTAGGATTTTTTATGTCTAGATACACCCTATTCATGGTGGATCCACCATTTTTTGGTCCTAGAAGTAAGTGGAAAGAGTTCTATTGAAGAGCCCTAGTTTAGAGGGTTATTTGGGAGCAATTTGGGGCTTTAACACTTGGAAGCATCCAAGGCCCAAATTGATTTCATATTTGAAGGTTTTGGATCATTTGTAATGATTTTTGAAAGTTTTGGAGTCAGGGGATAATAAAAATTAGGAGTTCCTTTGTTAAATTGCCTCTTTTGGTGCTTGTTGGCAGGGAACGGTCAAACAACCTTGAATATTGTCCAAAAAAAATTATATTGAGTTTATGATATGGTATTTTTCATCCAAATGGGTGTCTAGAAAAATTAAAAAAAATTCTAGTGTCTTGGAGAAAATTGGATTTATTGGCACTTTTATATCGTTCTTGACCTACAAGGAGGGGCGATTAGGCATGTTTGTCAAATAGAGAGTTTGGAGTGTTGGGTTTAGTTATAAACCTTAAAAATTATCAAATCTTGTTGAAACAACCTAATATAGGTCAAATACATTCATATTTTGCATTTGGTAAAGGTGTGTTCACTTTGGTGCATTTAGGTGTTAAGGGTTATTGACTAGTGCCTAAACCACTCAAAGGTAAATCCATCAAATCTTCCATTCAGTCCTTCCACCAAACCAACCTCTACATCAAACACTAATGACAACATATAACTAACAAAATAGAATATTTAATTATATATACGTATTTTTTTAAAAAAAAATTTACAAGCAAGGAAATTAAATAACTGCCTACTACCAGGAAGCAAAATTACTTTGAAAATTCGATTTGATAAAAACCCTAAATTTTTCTACCACAAATTTTATCAAACCCTAGTTGATTTAAAATGAGATTTAATCATGGTATTTCCTAACATACCAAGTATAAATAACACAAAATCTCAAAAGCTTAATAACCAGAATTCCAAGCATGATAAGAAAATCAACAAAATATATATATCACCTAGATCTAACAAAGCATGAAGAAAACAATCTTTCTGAAATAAAAGAATTTAACCAACGAGGGTTTTCAAACCCTAACTCAAACCACCAATTGAAGAAATGCGAAGAATACCAGAAAAGCGTTGAAAAATCCCAAGCTTTCACAAAATTCCTTCAATTCAATCCTTCCATCCAAAACCTACAAATCTCTCCCCAGAATAATGGCCAAATCCTCCTCATAAAGAAAAAAGGAATCTAAAATTTGAACTCAACCATGCAAACTCAAAACTCAACTCAACTCCACAAACTTTGTTTTTATCATTCTCTCTTTTGCATGATTATTCAATTTTCTAATTAATAACTTAATGCACTTTTATAATTCTTGTTTATATCAGTTCACTTAACTAATGAAAATTACTTTATTTATTTAATTTATTTAAATTGAATGTGTAACCAATTGCATATCAATTTTAACCAAAAGAATATTATTTTAATCACTTCATTATTGTTTTATCCAATTTACTTTAAATTTGAATTTAATAAGCATTTAAATCTTTAAATTCCACCATTAGACTTTTAATTAAGTCTTTTTAATTAATAAATATATTTAAAATATTAATTAAATACCTTCACATTTAATTTTCTATGTTTAATTATTTAAACCACATAATTAATCTTAGTAAATCATTTAATCATTTCACAACAATCACACCAACCAGCTAAAGATCATAATTAAAAATTTAAAAAAAACTAGTTGAACCTAATAAAATGATAATCATGCTCAAGGGAAAGGCTTATGAATTCAAGTCATGTGGACAACATGCTAATAGGAAACAATTCCAAGGTAATAACATTGCAAATAGACAGAATTGGAATCAAAGGCCTAATAAGCAATATAATCCTACACCTCTCAATACTGTTAGGGATATTGTTCCTAGTCAGAATAACATTGCTACTGACTGGTGTTTTCCATGCAATCAAGCTCATGACCAGTCAATATGTTCTAATGGGGTTCTTAACCAAGCTCTTATGGTGCAAAATGGAATGAATTCATAATAGAATGTGTCTGTTGAGGAGGTACAACAGCAATCAAATCAAAGTGTTACGGATACCGATTTCTTAAATTGGCAAGAGGAGGATTTTTGTAGTCTAAATGATGATTCACCTATTTCAGCAAATACCAGAGCCAAAAAGAGAGCTCTTGAGTCAGACCAATTAGCTGGTAATGTACCTTCTTCACCAGTTTCAATTTTAAAGAATCCATCTACTTCTTCTAGTAAGGATCAAAATCAAAAGAGTGTTGATCAAAGTTCTCCTAGATCTCCACAAAAGGTACAATTTGTTGTTCCATATAACATTGTTGATACCATGAATAAAATGAATGTAACCTTGTCTATGTGGGAAACCTTAGCTATTCCAGGACAGACAAAAATTTTAAAGGAAGGGTTGTCCATGTTGACAGCCAGCTCACAGCAAGCTGTACAATAGCCTCCTAGAATGGTTATGACTAACACTGAGCCTCCTAAAGTTCAGGAAAAGATAGCTAAAGAGGAAAAGAAGCTTGCTAAAGTTCAGCAACCAATAGTACAAGAAAGTAAAAAGGCTGCAAATTTAAAGCAATTAGCAGTGACAGTTGATAAAAAACCAATAAATAACCAAAAGACAACTGAAAAGGAAGGTAAGAAACCTGCAAATAATAAGCCTCCTCCTTTTTATGTTTCACTGATTACTGGAAACAAATTAGTGCATAATTGTATGGTAGACAGTGGTGCAACCAGTACTGTCATGCCTAACAAAATAGCAGGTTTGTTGGATTTAAGGTATGAACCTCTTGAGAAAGGAGTAGTCCAGCTTGATGGTACTTCAGTCAAGACCTTAGGAGTTATTAAAAATGCAAATTTGACCTTACATTCCTGTCCTAATTTCTCAATTCCTCAAGATATCTATGTCATAGATTTGCCACCATATTTTTCCATGTGTTTGTCAATAGACTTTACAGCCAAAATAGATGGTTATTTCTCATCAAATTGGTCTCACTTGTATTTCAAAACTAGATATGGTACTAAGGTAACCATAAAATCAGAGTTATTGGCCAAAGATCACATAGAGCCTTACAATCTCATCCCTATTAATGCAAGTTGTGTGACTATGGATTCTGATGAAATTAAATATTATTCAGCTTATAACACAAAAACTAAGGAATATCCTGATATTTTTTTGGATGAATGGGCCACTAGAAATTATCAGAATGATGATATGTTTGATGTTGGTTTTGGTAACTACATGATTTTAAAGTCTGATGCAATTTTGCCTAACCTTATTAAAGATCAAGATCTGAGTTTGAATTATCTAATCAGCTATGGGATTTATATTTTGATGGATCTAGGAATAAAGATGGTGTTGGTGTAGGGGTTATGTTAGTTTCACCTGATGGTGATAAGTTTTATGCTACATACAAATTATCTTTTCCATGTTCTAACAATTTGGTTGAATATGAAAGCTTGATTCAGGTCCTAGAATGGGCAAGAAAAAGAGGGATCAAATGTTTGAGGGTATTTGGGGACAGTGAGTTGATAGTAAATTAGGTGAGAGGTATCAATGATGTTAAAAATGATCTTTTAAAGATGTATAGATCCAAAGTATCTAATATTCTAGATGATTTTGATACATTTAACCTCATTTCAATTCTTAGAAAGAGAAATCAGCATGCTGATAGGTTGGCTGGTATTGGTGCACATGTTTCAATTACAGAAAATAAAGGGTAGATTTTAGATCAGTCACATGTCAAAATTGTTGGTAGGCCATCTATCCCAGATAATGATATCAATTGGCAAATTTTCAATACTGATGAACATATTTTAAGTTTCTTGACTCAAACAGATAATTTCTCAACTCCTAAAAATGATAGACTTAATCAGCTAATGGAAGATCAAATCATTCATCTAAAGACAAACAAGCTTCCAAAGGGATTGGTCAGCTTGGAGTTAGCTTTTAACCTTGATGATCAATTCAAGAGGAATAAAACCAGCCTGTTGATCAAGGAAGATCACTATGAAGAAGTTGAAATTTTTAGAGACAAGTATTTGAAGGTTGGTAAAGTTAATTCTCCTGAAGAAAAAGAGTTGTTCATTGATTTATTCAGAGAATATAATGATGTATTTGCATGAGATTATGCTGATTTCAAAGGATTTGATCCTCAATTAACCCATCATACCATAGAGTTAGAGCCAAATTCTAGGCCAATCAAACAAAGGAAAAGGCCCATAAACCCCAAGTTAGAGCCTTTAATGTTGAAAGAGCTGAGAAAAATTCTGGATGGTGGTATCATATTTCCTAATAAACACACATCCTAGGTTTCAAATTTAGTTCTAGTAAGGAAAAAGAATGGAGAGATAAGAATTTGTGTAGACTTTAGCGACCTTAATAGGGCATCTCTGAAAGATAGACACCCTCTTCCTTCCATGGAAAAAAAATTTCAATATGTCTTAGGTTCCAAGAGATTCTCACTCTTAGATGGGTATTTTTGTTACAATGAGATTTTAGTTAAAGAATGTGATCAGTTTAAAATAGCCTTCACAACTAAATGGGGTACAATGGCTTATAGGAGAATGCCATTTGGATTATCAAATGTAGGAGCTACATTCTAGAAAGTAATGGACATGGCTTTCAATAATTTGATGTATAAGTTTATTCTAGTATACCTAGATGATGTTACAGTTTACAGTAAGGCTGCAAACCAGCACATAGATCACTTGAAACAAGTTTTATAGAGATGCAGAGAGTTTGGAATCTCTCTTAACCCAAAGAAATCAGTTTTTGCAGTTCATGAAGGTAAAATTTTAGGATACCAAGTGTCTAAAGAAGGTACAACTATTGATCCTGAAAGGATTCATGCAATTCTAGAGCTTTCACTACCAAAACATAAGAAAGGATTGTAGAGCTTTGTTGGGAGGATTAATTTTGTCGAGTACTTTATCCCTAATATTGCAAACTTGTTAAAACCTTTGACTGCTATGCTCAAGAAAGATGTACCTTTCAGCTGGATTGATGAGGGAAAGAAGAGTTTTGAACAAATTAAACAAGCTTTGTCATCAGCCCCTACTTTAACTAATCATGATTTCTCTAAGGATTTTATTTTATATGCCTATGGTGGTTTTGACACTATTTCAGCAATGCTGGTGCAAAAGAATGAGAATAAACAAGAGCAGCTAGTTGCATTTTTCAGCAAAGGTATGGATGATTATGAGAAAAGGTACAATTTTGTTGAAAAATATGTATTGGCTGTTATTAAAGCTTTGAAAAAGTTAAAGCATTTGGTTGCTAGAAATAAAGTACATCTAATGGTTGCACATCCTAGCATTAAGAAGTTCTTGCTAAACAAAGATGTTAATGAAAAGAGAGCTGGTTAGATAACAAGAGTTATGGAATATGATGTACAAATCCATGTGACCAAGTTGGTTAGAGGTAAAGGCTTATGTGCTCAGATGGAAAATGAGGAAGATAAGGTTGAAGCCACTGAAGAGGTTTCCTTACTCTGAGGTAATACTATGTTGATTAATGATTCAATATCCTGGTTATCAGATATGACCAGATTTCTACAAACTGGACAATGTCCAAACAATCTTGATAAAGCTAAAAGAAGGTACTACATGTTACAATCTATTCCTTATGTTCTTATTGATGGTAATCTTTATAGGAAATATTTTTCTGGTATGCTTCTTAAGTTCATTGATTCAGTTAATCAAGATAGGATTTTATCTGAGTTTCATGATGGATCTTGTGGAGGGCATTTCAGTCCTAAAACTATAGCTTGGAAAATTCTAAGAGCTGGCTATTATTGGCCAGATTTATTCAAAGATGCTCATTCTTGGGCAAGAAAATGTCAAAAGTGTGCTATGTTTGCAGGAAAGAAAAAGCTGGCAGCATTGCCATTAAATCCAATCATTGTGGATCAGCCATTTAATAAATGGGGAGTGGACTTTATTGGTCCAATAAATCATAATTCAAGTGTAGGTCACAAATGGATTCTAACTACTACATACTATTTTACCAGATGGACTGAGGTCACTGCATTGAAGGAGACTATTGGATCTATTGTTTTGAAATTCTATGATGATATTATAACCAGGTTTGGTGTACCCTAGTCAATTATCTCAGATAATGCTTTAGCTTTTGTTGGTTGAGCTATAATAGAGTGGGCTGTTAAAAATGGCATTTATCTAAATACTTCTTCTAGCTATTATCCTAAGGGTAATGGTCTTACAAAGTCTACTAATAAAAACCTAATTAGGATTATCAAAAAGACTTTGCAGGAAAATAAAAGAGATTGGCATTCTAAACTAAAGGCATCCTTATGGTTGGATAGAATCACACCTAAACAGGTTATTGGGAATTCACCCTATGTTCTTGTTTATGGTAAAGAGACCAGATTGCCAATTTCTATAGAATTTCCAGCTTTATAGCTAGCTGATCAAATGATGTTGTTTGAAGAGGAAGATCCTCTTAAGCTGAGATATGTTGAATTGCTACAGCTTAAAGAAGAAAGGAGAAAAGCATTGGAAAGTATGGAATCAAGGTAGGTACAGACTAAAAGATCTTTTGATAGGAAAGCTATATCCAGGGATTTCAAGGAAGGAGATTTAGTACTCAAGTGGGATGTGTTGAAGAGTAAACCATGCCAGCATGATAAATTTGACAATTTTTGGTCAGGCCCTTTAGTTATCTCAGCTTGCAAAGAAAATAATGTTTTTCAGTTGTCTACAATTGATGGAGAAGTTCTGTAGATTCCAGTTACTGGAATTCACCTCAAGCTCTGCTTTGAGGGATAGGTTTGGTCTAGTTTTCATTTCAATAAGTGTTGTCCAAGCACTAGGTCTCTAGGTTGCATGAGTCTAGATTAGATGCATTTTCATTTCAATAATGGTTGCATTCATGGTTTTTGGTTTCCTAACTCTGTTGCCTAATGATATGGTCTATAGGTCATGTCTAGCAGGAAAACATCCAGCAGAAGTCACCAAAAATGTTACCCAAAATTATAGCATACAGAAGAATAAACATAAATAGGAAAAGATTGCATCTTTAGGGGTCCAATTAATACTACCTTTCATGTATTTACTAATTAACATTTCATTATTGTATTCATTACCAGATTTCATTATTGTACTCTAAGTATTGATCACATTTCAAATTTTAAAATTCATAACGGATCATTACATTGTGCATTCAAACTGAATGTAGTATACAAGTGTCTTTTCATATTTTATATTTCTTGTCAATAAAAGAGTACATTTGCAGAATAGAAAGCATGATAGAAGTATGGAGTAGGATTCCCATGCATTGCCTCTTTGTTTGTTTATTACTGTTTTTCTGTCAGGTCCTAAGTCTTCAAGTCCAAGTCTTCATCTGGATTAGATTTTTATAGGCTTCACCTGCATCATGGAGAAGAAATGGTGTTAGATCCAGTTGGATCTAAGTAATGCATGAAACACAAACAACATACAGTGATAATCAATTATTTCAATGTTGCATGTCTATCTGGTAAATTCAATGCAATAAGGAAATTTGTATCTACAATAAGTGAAAGATAGTATTAAAGGGACTTTTTTTCTAAACATGAAACCTTTTACTATTTATGGTCATTCTAATATATGTTGTCCTTTTATAAGCTAGAATTCTAAATGAAAGGGACTTAGTGTTTCCAACTAAGAAACCTTTTTAAGAAAATATAAAGTTCTTGTTAGATTAGTGAATATAATAGTCTGAATTTTAATTCACAAGTGTCATTCCTTTTGGAATTTTTCATAAGTTGATTATTGATTATGTTTACTAATCTGACAAGTTTACAATGTTGTTGTTTGAAGAGCTTAACAAGATACATTGTAGTGTTTCAAGCTGACTAGTTTCAACTTCACAGTTAGAGAAAGAAGATACAGAGCAAGGTGCCTTCCAAAATGTTACAGAAAAATGCCAAAAATTACAAAATAGTCATGATCAAATGCCAAGATACAGTTACAAAATCACTGGTATTGTGTATCTTTTCTGAATTCAAGGTACAAATTCAATAAAATCATTGTTATTGTTGGTAAAAAAGAGAAATGCTATAGAATTGAAGCTTTAAAGTTATAAAAATGTTTTCAATTTGTATTTAGTGGATGTCACAAGCCCGTGCTCAAACTTCATTGAATTGCATTCTAATTTCTTTGGATGTCATGAGCCCGTGCTCGAACTTCTTAGACAGTAAACAAACATTTTTAATCTTTTGCATTTCTTATATTAAAAGTTCAGTTTGAGCATTAAACAAAGGAAAGATTGTGTTTAAGCATGGTGATATGTACTAGTGAGTTTAAAGATGTTTACTATTTTCAATATTGAATTCAAAATTCAAAATGAATATTCTCAAATGAAATAAAAAAGAAAAATAACAGTGATTGTGCTATGGAAGGAGCTCTAAGGCAGTGATATTTTTGAATCTTGCATTCATTTGTGGAGCTATATGTACCAAAATTAAGTGACTGGTGTTTTAAAGAATTGAAAAATGCATGATCATTGTTTTTTGCAACAGTGAAGTTTTATGGTACATTTTATTAAGCTAAATTAGTTGACTGGTGTACTGGTGTTCAAGAGACAACAAAAAAAAAATGAAGGGTGTTGCAACAGTAAGAATCATTGGTATTGAAAAGTGAATGGACATGAGCATGCATTTTCTTCAAATAAGCATCTACACCCGAGCCATGGAGTTTGTTCTATCAGGCTTGATTAAGGAAGCAAATCAAGAATAATTACAGTGAGAATGATGGTTCGGGTTCAACAATGAGAAAATGTAGGTAGTATGGTTGAACTATGAAGTTTAATAAGCAGTATACTCAAGATGTGAAATCCATGTATCCATTTATCAAGCTATGAGTATGATTAATCTTTTAAACATCTGCAAGATATCTATAGCTGAGCTATGTGGGTTACAAGTTTTTTTAAGGAATAAACTGTAAGCAACAAGAAAAAACATTCAAGCTCACTGGTTCATTTTAGCTTTTACCAAAATGATAGTGAAAAGGGCAAAAACATCATTCACTTTGGCTTGAAGGAGGTTTTATTTTCTTTAAATCATTTTCTTGTGCTTCAAGAAAGAAGAAACAAATAGTGATGGAAAAGATGATTTTAAGCTGCCGACAATAGTACAAAACAAATAAAGAGAATAAGCTAACTTATCTGCATATCTTTCAGTCATAGCTTGTGTTTGTTTCCCATCTCTCAGTCAAAGTTTCAGTCAACTCGGTATAAGTCTGAAGCTGTGACTGAGAGATGCTTTAGCTGGTGCTGGGTTTTATTTTTTACATCTCTCAGTCACAGCTTAGGCTATGCCGAGCTGACTGAAGAAGAACCACAAGTCATGGTGTGCTGTCAAGGATGCAAAAACCCATATCAAAAGTGGTAATAATAAATTAATTTCATGCTCAAACTCTGCCAGTTGAAAGTGTTTGAAGCTCACTAGTCAAGCGAAGAGAAATCACAATGAGCTCAAGCCTAGAGTCATGACCAAGTTCACAACAAAGACCAAGATGCTAGCCAGTCAAGCCGTGACAGGAGAGAACCTGAGCTCGAAGCTGAGTCATAGATTGGCCGTGATTCAGGATGAGAAAAGAGCCATAGTCTACAAAGAATGATCACAAACCGAGTTTGTAGATAAGCCCAAGCATGCACAAGCTAAGCTTCTAAGCTCAAAGTAAACTTAGAGACCCAAGTTAAGTCCACAGCCGAGCTTAGTAACAAACAAGCATAGGTTGACTTCATAACAAGCTGAGATTGGGTGGGGGATTCTTCAATACATACAGGTCGAGAGTTTTCATCCATAGCTACATACCGTGAAGGGAGCCATAAAGAAAGCACCAGTCATAGCCCCATTCATGCAAAGCACAAAGCATCAGTCACAATGCAATTGATATAACTTCAGTCACAAGCCAAGGTCGAGCTTAGAAAATCTCCAGATCGTAGAAAGAACCCAAGATACCATTGAAACAAACTTATAGTTCATAGTCGATGACAGGGAGTTCTACATTACATTGAGCCTAAGAATACCAAGTAAAAGCCAAGCCAAATGCCTTGTTGTTTGTAGAGATTCACTATCAAACTAGGGTTTTTCCTATAGTTCTTCCAAACTCAAAACCAAATGAATGCAAAAATCAAGGAATGAAAAGAGTTTTGAGAATTTGGAGTATGCGCTGCAGAACAGAATTGAATGCCATTAAGGGATATGTCCACATCTTGATAGACCTCGATATTGCCATAGTGCCACCTCACTACCTCTTATCCATGTCATGTGCAATTGGGTAGAGTGGTCATGTCGACCTTCTCCCATTTTGTTTTTCTTAGACTTAGGGATTTATTCCTAAGGTTTAGATTTTTAGGTAGTGTAGGTTTTTGAATTTTGATTTTTTATTCAAAGTTTAATCAAATAAATATTGGTAAAGCATTGTAAAAGGATTTTTATCCTTATTAAAACCAATTTTTAGGGCATTAGTCATGGATATAGGCTAAGATTTTGGCACAATTTTTGGCCAAATTAGGGGAGATTAGAGAAGCTTAGATTTTCGAATTTGAGGCTTGGGCTTGTATAAGAATCTGGTTTTCATGATTATTAGGGGTTGAAAATTTTGGAGAGAAGGCTAAAGTGAGCTCATTGTTCATTGATGCCAGATTGTTCTTGTTTGTAACCTTTTTGTCAGATTCTGGAGAGGAATAAATCATATGATTCATTTGCCCATATATTTTGAGTTTGATTTGTCAAGATCCTGTTTTCTTCTTTCTTTGCAAGTGTTTATTATTTTGTTATCCAAGAGAAGTGAATGTATCAATAATCCTTCTCAAGGTGAGCAATAATTCAAACCTCATAAGGGATATGTATGTTTGTTGACTGGTTAAGCTATTTGTGGTTCAACCCTAGTAGTGAGATATTTTAGCCTATATGTTGAATAGTGATTTAAAGTGTCAAGCTTTTTAGTGTATGAGTTGGGAACATTGTTTTATCTTCTAATCAAAATTTGATTCATTTTTGGTGTATCACCCCTATTTCTATTCATTTTTTTAAAGTTTCCTTCTTCCCTTTTCCCACTAAGTTATCAATCAGGAGGTGATATTCCATATCAAATAGGAACCAACCTAGAATCCGAAGACTCCTTCTCAATTAGGGTCCACCCACCCACAACTCGAGAAGGTTTCCATTGTTAGGATAGAATACTTTATGGCCCTAATGCCTGAGTTGGGGTGGTAATTCTAAACCTTAACACTAATTATTTTATTTTATCATACTGAATGTCCTTTCACTAATATAGTGGCTCCGAGAGGAACACATGTGATTTGTGACTTCTATAGTATCCTTTTTTAATATTTTAAGAGTGATTGATGATTCCATTTTAGGCTTCTCCTTCTCTTTCTTAGGTTTATGGGTTGATGAAATATACATTTTCTCCTTTTTTACACTTCTTACTATTGCAAGGTTATGTGCTCTACTCTTCTTTATTTCTAACTTAATTTTTAAGTATTATTTTTGCACATAATTTCTTCCTAATCTTCTACTATCTCTTCCAAGGTCCCCTTCTTATAACAATATATCTTTAACTAATATCCTTATTTTTTCTTATAGGGTAGAGGAAATGGGTCTTAGTAAAAGGTCCTTATTATTCATAACACATTTTCATATTTGGTGATATTTGTCTTATTTGTTAATGGAATTCCATTACTTATCGTTGATAGTTATTTTCATAAATTAAACAAGGCATCATTTTATTTTACTATTTCCTCTCTCCTTATTTCCTTATCTTTTATTAAATAATTCTTCTAGTTAATCTTCTTTAATGGATATAATTCTCTCTAGAGTTTTTAGGAATTCCAAAAATTATTATCCAACTTCATTATGGTTTTTTATGGATAATGGCTGATTTTTGAAATTTTGGAGAGATGTCGCAGGGTTTGATCCTCAATGCTTTGAGATTCATCTACCATTGACTTCTTATATTTCTCATATTCTTCTATACTTCTTTTAGTACAATTTGTCTCACTTTTTCCTAGGGTGAATTCAATATTTGTCTAGTCTTTTATCTTCCTTTTTAATTTCTTTTCATTTTTCTCCTTCCTATCCCCCAAATTGGTGCACTCATTTATTATCTCCCTTGTAATTTCCAATCTCTTTTGGTGCCTTTACTCCCTCTCAGTGTCATTTATTTTTCTTCTTTCCTCACCAATTTGGCTTGTCATATTGTTAAAACTCTTTGTCAATTTAGATTCCTCCTAAATCTCTCTGGTTTTTCCTTGTCTCCATTTTCAATGTGTGTTTTGGTTTGGTGTTACATGACTCCTTTATCCCATCCCATGGTAGTTATTTGGTAGCTTCTTTTTATAAGTGATATTTTTAGGGATTCCTTTTGGAATCCCCTCCCCCTTTCTGTTATTCATCCTCTTGGTGCCTAAACATCTCTCATATGATTGATACCAAAGAGATAAAGTCGCATTTTATGAAAAAAATCATCTCTTCATCTAAATATTCTATCTACATTGAAATTGAATTTCTCATTTCTTTGCATTGTACAACCTAACCAAGGTATTAGGTACAAACTAATGCTAGAAAGAAAATGGAGGAACATAAATAAGAGTACTATTCTAGAGGGTGTCTCTTCAACAAAAATCTCTACAACTCCTTTGTGGTGGTTCATTATAGAATTATGTTGTTGTTCTCACACTTAGCTATTCTCTTGCTAACAAGACTCATCACCACAACTAGATAAATAATCTTCATTTCATCCCAAAAAGTGTGGTTCATTATAGAATTATGTTGTTGTTCTCACACTTAGCTATTATCTTGCTAACAAGACTTATCACCATAACTAGATAAATAATCTTTATTTCATCCCAAAAAGTTAGGTAGATAATTATGATCTCTTGTATAAATAAACTCTCTCTCTCTCTCTCTCTCTCTCTCTCTCTCTCTCTCTCTCTCTCTCTCTCTCTCTCTCTCTCTCTCTCTCTCTCTCTCTCTCTCTCTCTCTCTCTCTCTCTCTCTCTCTCTCTCTCTCTCTCTCTCTCTCTCTCTCACACACACACACACACACATAATCATTGATAGAAAAAATTATTGTATTTTTTCCTATTTATACATGTATAATAGAATATATTCATAGATTTTTTGTTGTAATTAATAGGTTCTCAATGGAGCATGCATGCCAAAGGATGAACTTACAAGATGACATCTAGTAGGATGCATTACTTTATATGGGATCAAAAAAAAATTACTGTTTAAATATTTTCTTTTGTATTCATGTTTCCAAGGACTAGATATACATGACAATCATTACCATTCTAGACTCATAGTCATAGACTATAATATCCCATAATACTGGGTTACACTTTTTAACACATCCTAGTGTTTGTTGAAATCACATAATTTTAAGAAAATATAATGATTTAAGCCTTGAGAGGTCCCATTTGAAGGAATTAATTGAAGGGGGTTAGATCAAAGCCTCTTAGATCACAATCTCTTTGATGGAACATCTCTACTCTTAACCCATACATGCAATGGGTTCCCCTTTTCACCTATCAAATTGTTAACAAAAAACCACTTTTACATTAGTTTTTGGGGGGGTCAAATGAATTCATTTAGAAGTTTTGATGTGTAAGTAGATAGTCCTTATTATTATCTTTCCAAATAGTGATGCAGTCATGGTAGGACTTTCCCCAATGGAGATGGTCCAAACCATGTAGAAAGAGTCAACATAGAAGAAACAATCAACTTAGATGCAACAATAGATAAACAGCATGCTTCAACAGATCTTCGCATTATCACAAAATTAAAGATTTATATCACATTGGCCTACAACATGCAAATTATATACTTTCGGCAAACATACATGATTACAACATAAATACTAATCCTAATATTCACCTCCCAAAGGTTATTCATAGAATTTACAACAGCCCCCTAATAAATAAAAAATGCCTCAATGTATAGAACCTTCACATCATATGTCGGCCAAGATCTATCACAGTTTCCAAGAACAAGAAAATGTAATATAGAAATATAGGTTAGGACCCAAATCATAAGAATTGTAATGAAAATATGTTGAAATAACATGTGATCCAAGAGGAATGTTATCCAAAGATCAAAGATCATCGTGATATGTGCCACAAATATTTTTTGATCGGGAAACTACTTCGCAAGATTAGAAAAATCATCTGACCATTAGAACATGAAGAAAACACAGGCCCAAACTAGAATCCAAGATATCTCCACTATGAAGTATCCAAATGAGGTCAAAACCAAGACAAAATTAAAACATGATATCCATAACATACCCTAAAGTTCGCAATTGTATATGATCCACCTACAAGAAATGCAACCAAAAACACTAAAACTACTAACAAGAACAAAATTGAAATGAAATATTTTTGGGTGATGTGAGATTGTCAATGACCCAAGGATTCTCTTGCATTAGACACCCCAGGTGATAATAATATGTTTCATAAGAGAAACATATGAACATATTACAAGATTTAGGACATAAATCCCATCCTCATTCCTAATCCAAATATCTTTTTTATCTGCAACTTTCTTTCTCTACAACCCTATTCTTCCATCCACCAGATTCATCCACTGAATCTTCTTTCACTTCCCCTATCATGTATTACATTTGCACAAGGTAGTAAATAACTCTTACCACTACCTCCTTTCCTCCACACATCTAATTTACTTTTTCTATAAGACTTCATTTGATCAACATCCAAAGTCCTCTACTGGTTCACTTTACCTTTCTTGCTATTTGATACCAACTTATTCTTAGATGTGCCTTCAAGATCCTTCTTCTAATCCATACCAGCCTCATAAATAACTATTTCATTATGCTTCTTAGAATGGTAACTCTTTAGAACGCTTAAGTTATATTCTCTTATCCTCTCTTCCTCCTTCAAGGGAGCCAAAGTAAACTTATGCCCATTGATGAGCCTATAATTTGTCATGTTTATTTCATTTGTTATAACAATTTACATCAATTTTATAATACCTTTCCAATTCATTTCCATATATTACCTTGATTTATGAAGCATTAACTATGATTAATGATTTATTGATTAGCATTTGTACGTCTAGCTATTTAATGCTAATTTATGATGATTTATTATGATAAATGGTTATTACTAAATAATAAATGTTTTGATATGACTAACATTTTTTTTTTGAGATATTTCAGTCATTCATGTAGCTGGTAAGAAGGAGAAGCAAGTTGACACTTGTCAATATTCAATAGTCATTGGAAATGCAGAAAAAGTCAAAAACCAGTTTCAGTAAAATGGTCATATCTCACTCAATTCTTAATGAAATCCATATTTTAGTTATGATTTGGAAAGCTGAAAAAGAGGAGAAATTTTTTTGTAAAAGGTTTTGATCTAATTCACAGAAGTTAATGAGAAGAACTTATTTTAAGTTGAATGAGTAAAAATAGTCGAGTTTGAAGGAAGCAAAAACCCAATCTTAGTAAAATGATCATATCCTCCACGTTTCTTAATGAAATCCATATTTTCAAAATGATCTAGAAAGATAAGAAGGAGGAGCATAACCTGGTAAAATATTTTGAGATAACTCTCAATAATAAAGGAGAACCATCTGTTTGAATCTGGCTGTAGGAAAAGTGGAACTGAAAATCAGCAAACTTAGTCAAACTTCTTCTATTTATTGCAATCTGAGTGAGAAATTAAAAAGTGGTTGGATTTGATTTGTATTGTATATATGAACACCAAAAAATCTCAAGGAAATCAGATTTTTCATAAAAGAGTCCAAAGAAACTCTTTTTTTCCAATCAGTCAAGAAGACAAGTTGTAATAGGACTCTGCTTCTTAGTCATTGTTTTAGAATAAGTCTCTTCCTTGTTTAAAGGAATGATGGGACACATGTTAGATGGTTGTTAGGGATTCAATAAGCTTATATATTTGAAATTGTAATCAAGCAAAGAAAGAAGCAAGTAGTAGAGAGTCATCATTTTGTAGAAGTAAATTTGTAATAGCAGTACTAATTTTAATAGAGGTAGTAGACTATATTTTCATGGAGGCATGTTATTTGTGTATGATGTTTTAATGACATATATCAGATTTTAAATTATCTAACAAGGTCCACTTATGATATTTTTTCCTATGGTATTTATAGTAGTAGAACACACAACAAACGGTTGTGTGTTACACAGTTTCCTGCAGCCATTACTGTGCAGTTAGATTCATTTCCAACATCGTTATACTTTTAGTTTTGCAATGATAGACTAACTTAGAGAATCTCATAGTGCATATACTTTGCATACCTATTTCAAGTATACATCCTTGGGTTGATAATTTAAATGTGCCTTCGTAATGATGAGATAACTAATTAGCATGGATGTCCAATCCCTAAGTTATGGCTCTAAAGCCTAGTTATTAAAACCATTATAGGAGCCCAACACCCATCATTCTCTATTGTGACCACATTTCTTATGCAATCATTGATAGATCCTTTATCATATTACTACTGTCTACCTAACACAATATGACAAGCACTCATATACTACATCACACAATACTTCATCTCTATAAGGTACAATATTAAAGTTCACCATTTCTTTTGATACCAAATTATCAAGTTCGACCACTATCCACTGTAACCTTAGAATATTTACCTCCTAATTTGTATACATGCCTAAAAAAAATCATTTTTTGTATAGGTTCATATTCCTTCTTACTCAACATGATTCTTCTCATCATAAGAGATTCGCCCATCTCAGGTTTTTCCATTTTCTAGTCAAAAAGTCATTAGTAGTCTTCTAATGTGCCACAAGATTATGTTTACCCAAGATTTTACTAGATCCCTTAGAACATTGAAAAGCTCTATATCCTATGCCACCACATTTGAAACAAGTACCTTTGATTTCCTTTCTACCACTCCCTCTCCTAAGTGTCTTCTAATCAGGTTCTACCTCAATAGTCTTCTTTTTGTTTCTATTTCTACTCACTTGCTTCTCCTTTCCTCTAGGATTAATCAGTCTCCTTTTTATATTATCTTTTTCCATCAATGCATATTGATAAGAATCTTCAACTATAGAAATCCACAACATACTCAGCTCATCTTGAGCATTAAATCTCAAACCATTAATGTACCTATCCACCTTCTCCTTAGATATCTCTCAGTGTCCAGATCTAATTGTCATCTTGTGATGTAGGGGCATCCAAGGTTAAGGTAGGGGCATTCTTGTCCGCGGTGAAACTGCATGGGGTGTTGGTATTTTGGCTGGTGTTACTCGATTGCAGCCTTGACTGACAGCCCCAATCATTGAAGGAAGCTCAGTCACTAAAGGAACTTGATAGTCCCTCGCGCTCAGTGAAAGTGTTACTTGGTCATGCCTGTGATGCTCGGTCGACACTGGTGCTCGGTGATGCCTGGCTTGCTCGGTTAATTCACTGTCGCTCGGTAGTTCTGGCTTACCGACTGGAGTTCTGTGTGATTTGTTGGGCCAACTTGGTGAATTTATTGTTGGTAGCTATTTTTATAGGCCAACATGTTGAATTAAATGTTTGTATACATTTGTAAGCTGACTTGTATGGCATTTAATTATTTTGTTTGGGGAGTTAATGGTTTCATCCAGTTGACTTGTGGCTGATGACTAGTATTTATAGGATGTTTGGGTAGATGTTTAGGAAGGAGAGAAGGTCATAGATCTAGATGAATTAAAGATTTGGTGAATCAGATTTGAGGTTCTGAAAGCTGAAGTTGGTGAAGTTGTGGAAAAGTTCTTACATGATCTTGCAGATCAAATTGTAATCGGATAGTTGTTTGTAGCAGAGCTAGGGGTTTACATACTTGGGATCAAGGAGATTGCTTGGAGGCTTGCAAGCTCAAGTTTAGATCTACCTTAGGATTTCCATCAACTTCTGATTCTCTTCAGAGCTGAACTAGCTGAGTTTATATTGGATCTATTGTGGATCTTGCAGAATTGTTTCATTTTGTAATTGGCCCTAACCCGGAAGGCCTTACAGCTGGGCATGTTAATGAAAATTACTTGAAACATTTGTGGTGTTATCTTTTGTGTTGAGTTTTCCTCTATGTAATTTTGTTGGCTACAAGTTTTGGACTGTCCTTCATTAGATCCACCATCCTTGACTGCATCATGTGGTATCAGAGCTGAAGTTTGTTCCTACTGGAGATGATAGTTGATCTTGAAGGTTAACCTAGCAAGGTTGATCTTGCAAAGTTGATCCTGTGAAGTAGAGATTGTGCGTAATCTAGATTGTAGATCTAAAGCACTGAACTTGTGGAATTGTGCCCTAGTTATTTGCAAGATTGCAGGTTGCGATCTGACTTGTTTACAATTGGGAAATTGTCACAAGGTGGTTAGTGAGGGTTTGTTGCAGAGGGTTTATTTGCATATCTTTAAGGATGCCTCTGAGAAGATTAGACCCTAGATTTATTTTTTATCTTTGTGATACTGTTGAATCTTGAATCATAGAGAAAGTGAAATTAAATTTTAGATCTGAGATGAAATTGATGAAGAATGACATGGTCATCCAGATCATGAGAGCCATTACTAGTATACCTCAGAATGTTGGTACTGAGGATGGCAATGAAGAAGTTGCTAAAGAATTTGAAACTGCTAGATCTAGTGGTGATGACAAGAGGAACAAATCTGGTGAAGACAGAACTGCTCGATTGCATAGATCTGATGCTCGGTTCAGTAATTAACGAATGGAAGTTTCTACTTTCTCTGGTACTTTGAAGCCCAACAATTTGATTGACTGGATTGGTGAACTTGAAGATTTCTTTGAGCTAGAAGAAATTGAAGATCCTCTTCAGGTGAGATTAGCATAGACAAAGTTGAAAGGACATGTTGCTCTTTGGTGGAAAGAACTACAAAGAGACCGAGAAGATGAAGGTGAAATAAAGATCAATCGGTGGAGGTTGATGGTAATGAAGTTGAAAGCTAAGTTCATATCGGCTGACTATGAGCTTGACTTGTTTAAGAAGTTGTAGAATCTAAAATAGAAGGATTTTTCTAGTGAAGATTATACCGAGGAGTTCTACAAACTTACTATTCAGTCTGGATACCGAGAGCTCGGTAAGGAAAAGGTAGCTCAGTATGTGAATGGTCTAAGATTCAATATTCAGGATGAGCTTGGTATGCTGAAGATTGATTTTGTTGAAGATGCTTATCAATATGCTCTAAAGGTAGAAGATAAGTTGAAGAGGAAATAGCCTAGTAACTCCTGAGGGAAGGAAAAGGTTGATCACTCAGTGAAGGATAAGCCGACTGATGTAGAAGATGAATAGAAACCTGTGGAGCCAAAGAAGAAGACGGGTAGAGTTATATTTAAAGGTACTTGCTATAACTGTGGAAAGGAAGGACACCATTCTTTTGAGTGTACACAGAAGAAGGTTGACTGATGAACTTCTATGATGAATGAGAACATTCAGAATGAACCTAAATCAGAGAACTTGCTGCTTTGGCAAACATTGCTAGGTACAAAGGATGAACCTTGTCAGAGGAGTAACTTGTTTAGGACCTGATGCAAGACTGAAGGTAAATTCTATGATGTTATTGTTGATAGTGGTAGTACTAATAACCTTGTTGCTAAGGACCTAGTTTAGAAACTTGGTTTGAATAGAATGAAGCATCCTTGTCCTTATAGGATTGGCTGGTTACAAGATGTTCATGCTTTGGAAGTAAGAGAACAATGCTTCATTGATGTTTAGATTGGCCAATACAAGGATCTTGTCTTATGTGACATTGTGAAGATGAATAGTTGTGATATATTGCTCGGTAGACCTTGGCAATATGATTGCAAAACTATTTATGACTATGTCCGAAATGTTTTTACTGTTGAGAAGGATGACAAGAAGTTTTTGTTGATGCCTTTGATGGATACAACGCTTAGTAGGAGAAGCCTGAGTATTGGTAGCCAAGTGGAGATTGTGGATCCAGAGAAAATGAATGATCAGCATGGAGAACCGACCTGTACATTGTCAAGAAAAGACTTGAAGAGGTAGAGGAAACTGAAGTGGAAGAATTTGCAAGCAGAAAAGGTGGAGGAATTGTATGTGAAGAACCAGTTCAGGATTTATGTGTTGAATACTGAAAGATGTTCTTCTCACATATGAACATCTTTTGGAACCTGGAGTGTCTGATGCAGGGGCATCCAAGGTTAAGGCAGGGGAATTCTTGTTCGTAGTGAAACTATATGGGGTGTTGTTATTTTGGCCGGTGTTACTCAGTTGCAGCCTTGACCGATGGCCTCAGTCATTGAAGGAAGCTCGGTCACTGAAGGAACTTGGTAGTCTCTGGTGCTCGATGAAAGTGTTACTTAGTCATGCTTGTGATGCTCGGTTGACACTGGTTCTCGGTGATGCATGGCTTGCTTGTTTAATTCACTGTCGCTCAGTAGTTCTGGCTTACCGACTAGAGTTATGTGTGATTTTTTGGGCTGACTTGGTGAATTTATTGTTGGTAGCTATTGTTATAGGCCGACATGCTGAATTAAATGTTTGTATACATTTGTAAGCTAACTTGTATGGTATTTAATTATTTTTTGGGGGGAGTTAATGGTTTCATCCAGCCGACTTGTGGCTGATGACTAGTATTTATAGGATGTTTGGGTAGATGTTTAGGAAGGAGAGGAGGTCATAGATCTGGATGACTTGGAGACTTGGCGAATCAGATCTGAGGTTCTAAAAGCTAAAGTTGGTGAAGTTGTGGAAAATTTCTTACATGATCTTACAAATCATATTGTAATCTGATAGTTGTTTGTAGCAGAGCTAGGGGTTTGCATACTTGGGATCAAGGAGATTACTTGGAGGCTTGCGAGCCCAAGTTTAGATTTGTCTTAGGGTTTCCATCAGCTTCTGATTGTCTTTAGAGCTGAACTAGATGAGTTTATATTGGATCTATTGTGGATCTTGCAGAATTGTTTCATTTTGTAATTGGCCCTAACCCAAAAGGCCTTACAGTCGGGCATGTTAATGCAAATTACTTGAAACATTTGTGGTGGTATCTGTTGTGTTGATTTTTCCGCTATGTAATTTTGTTGGCTGTAAGGTTTGGACTATCCTTCATTGGATCCACCATCCTTGACTGCATAAGGTGGCATCAAAGCTGAAGTTTGTTCCTGCTAGACCTGATAGTTGATCTTGAAGGTTAACCAAGAAATTTTGATCTTGCGAAGTTGATCCTATGAAGCAGAGATTGTGCGCAATCTAGATTGCAAATCTAAAGCACTAAACTTGTGGAATTGTGCCCTAGGTTTTTACAAGCTTGGGAGCTCAAATTTACTAACATAGTAACATCAACCTTTCTCTAATACAAAATGATGCAGTCATGGAAGGAGTTTCCCCAATGGAGATAGTGAAAACCATACAGTTGTTAGAGATTTATGGGATATATTGCATATATGTGTTGACATTGATGTTTTTTCATTGAGTCAATATATTTTCTCATTTTAGAAAGTGTTCTTAGTTTGTTTTGTTAAGTGTTTGGATCGGTTTGGCTACTGTATTGAGTATTAGATATTGTGCAATTGAAGATATGTTGACAGATGTCTTTAGTTGATCTCATTAAGGTTTCAAAGGTTTTCATTATGGTTTGAGTGATTTTTAGGTGGTTTATTAGAGGATTCTTTTCTAGTTGTTCAAGAAGTGATAATGTTACAGTTTTAAGATCGGTATGGATCAGGTATGAAATATTTATGGTTTCTAATCTAGTGGTGACTTTAGGACATGGGTGTGTTTCCTAAGCTCGAATAGTTCATGATTTAGATGCTAGAAAGATATTTTCTTGAGTGACAGAGGTTTTTTTATGTTCCTGATGAGTAGTGTTGAGACAGTTGTGAATTCTGAGACAAAAATGTTTATGTTGTTGATGTGATATTTTATGGTGCTTTCTAATGTTTCCAAATTGTTTCCTAATTGTGTTGGTGGATCACATTGGGTTATGTGATCAGATTCAATAAATTTCATATGGCACATTGATATTTTCAGTGTTCTTGGTTGACTTGGTGAGATAGTGTGTTCTAAAGATTTGTGGCATGATTTATGGATCACAAAATATTCATGGATCAAGATTTGGATCCTAGCTATGTCTTGGATCGCATTATTGTTTGTATTGTAATTGATTAAATATTTGTGATTGAGGAGTAAGGTTGATGTCAACTTTTTTCATGTTTCTAAGCTAATGGAAATGTATATAAAGATGTAATCATTTGTAATTGTAGATCGAGAAAGTGGATATACACATGTGTATCTGAAGAGGTGTGAGTGAAATCTAACAAAAGATTCATTACACTTCATCAAAGTTGTATTGGCATATCAAAGATGCTATCATTCAGTTCATAAATTAGTGGATTATTTTCTGTAGTTGATTGTTGTCCATAGTGGATTGTAGACCATTTTGGGGTTGTATCCCTTGTTGTAACCATAGGGTTGTTTCCCTCTATTTTATTTGAGTAGTGAGCTCTAGGTAGTGTGTTTGAATTCATGTGCATTCCCCTATTGTACCTTTAATAGGTTTTTTGTGCTAGTACATTATCTTGTGGGTTTGATCCCCATTGTGGCTTTTCCCTTAACTAGGTTTACACGCAAGAATTGTGGTGTTAAGAGTTCTTATGCTTTGTGTTGCAATTCTTTAATGATTATCTTTCTAATCTAAGCTTTATGGTTAAGTGTTGGGTGAAGTTTTAGAATTAATTGACACAACTAATTCACCTCCCCCCCCCCTCTTAGTTGTATGTGTTGCCTTGTTTCTAATAATTGGTATCAAAGCTAGATCCTCTTTTTGAAACTTGACCACCTAAGGTGGTATGGTATAGTAGCCTTTAAGGAGAGTCTAAGATTTTAAGGAGCAAATTATTCTCTATAGAAGGGTCGGATTATCACACCTTTGATATGCATTAGAGAAGATTATTGGATAGTCACAAAGAACACATATGCACCTCTTGTAGATCTATCAACTGCTACTGCTAATGAGAAGAAGGAATTTGAGTATAACATAAGAGAAAAATAATCATTGTTGAACACCTTATCGAATGCATAATATACAAATTTCATGGAGTTAGAGACCACACATGAGGTATGGACAAAATTGGAAGCCTTACATGAAGGAGACACCTTAGTGAAGCAAGCAAGGTTGTAGAGCCTAAAAGGGAAGTTGGAATCTTTAGGATGAGTGGGGATGAAAATATCCAAGAATATTCTTAGAAGGTGACAAAACTTGTTTGTGGAATTAGAAGTGTTGGTAGAAAGATGGATGAAGATGAAATTGTTTATAAGACTCTGAGATCTTTGCCTCCTGCTTATGACAACAAAGCTATTTCTATTGAAGAAATTAGGACTGTGACTATTGTGAGAAGATTCACTATTTAGTAAGTTATATACTTTTGAAATGACAATATCTGTTGATAGTCTTCCTAAATTTGAATCTGCATTTAGTGTTGGAGATTTTCCAGTAAGCCAATGTTGACTGTATGTTTGTCATTAATGACAACATATGGTAAGCAGCATGCATTGTAGTTATATACAGAGAGCCTTGAGAATATTTTGTCTGAATATGTTATCAACATGATATCATAGATGCAAAGGTTGATTCTGAGTACAGACAGTTGTGCAATTGTTTGTAACAGCAGTATTCCTAATAGTGTTGCAAGCAGAGTTATGTATGTAATTCACAATATGGTTACTATGGAGCCTTGCACATCTATCTTTGTGTTGTAGATATATTAATGAAGTTATGTTCATAGATGCAAATTTAGTTGTGTAGTGGAAGTTGAGTTATGATATTTCTATTTGCCAATCACAGTTTCAAGAGATTATTTGTTGAGAGCTGACAGTGTTTATATTATTTTTGTAGTTGCACCTATCATTATGGTATGCATGTTTGGTTTCATGTTTGGTTATGAGTTAAGGTTGTTTGGTTGAGAGCGCATAATGTATTTCAGGTTGAGAGTTAATTTTCATTTAATTTGGTGGGGCCGACAGTGTGTAGTGACATGTCTACTCATATTGGGTTGTGTGATCCTATTTGTGTTCCGTGCTTAGTATAGCCGTTGGAGATGTTGTTGGAGAGTTTTATTATTTCATAAATATGATTTTAAGAAGGTTTTAATAGGCCAACTTGATTATATCTTTTGTATAAGGCTACTTATAGCCATTTAGTTGTGATCGCTAACAAGAGGATATGGAAGTAGAGTACAAAGGTGTGAAAGTATTAGGCCAGTAAAGCTATATCAATCATTAGTTGAAGATTTATGTGAAGAAGCAGAGAGTATATGCTATTCATTAGAATTGATCAAGATAGCAGGTCTAATTAACAGCTCACCAAGATCAAGATATAGTGTGTATATGTTGTGCAGAAGGTTGTAGCCTTCACTATTTGAGTAGTGTGCTCCCGGATAGTGTGTCCTCACCTTTAACAAGTTTATTTATTAAAGACTCCTAACAAGGTCTGACCTTTGACCAGGTCACTGTACTTCATGTATTGTAAAGATCAACTCCTAATAGGGTTGTAAGATCTTCTAATAGGGATCAGTATACTCTAGTGCAGTTTATAGTGGGTGCTAATTTCCACCGGGGTTTTTACCTTTTTTGGGTTTCCCCGTAACCAAAATTTTGGTATTGTGTTAAGTGTTATCTTGTTTTTTTTATGCTTAATGTTCTTCTATACTAATTTGGATAAATAATTGAATCTTGTAGATAACTTATTCACCCCCCCCCCCCCCCCTCTCAGTTATCTCTTGGGACTATTCCTAACAATTGGTATCAGATCTAAGTGCCTCAGAGAGAAATTTTACTAGCTTGAGGTTGATCAAATGGCTCTCCTTAGAAAAGAAAGTCCTAAGTTTGATGGAGAGAATTATCTAGACTGGAATAACAAAATGATAACATATTTGTTGTGCATTGGTTTTGAGATTTTTGAAGTAGCTACTCAAGATATTCAAGTTCCCTCTCTAAAAGATATTTCTGAAGATGATGCAACTATTAAAAAAAAGGAAATATTCACTCAAAATGTAATTGCCAAAGAATCCCTTATCAGTGCCTTATCTGATAGTGAGTTTTCAGAGATCAAGAAAGTAGATAAAGCCTACAAAATATGGAAGTATCTAGAAGACATGTTTGAAGGAGATATCCAAGCCAATAATGCACGCAGAAAGACATGGAAGAAAAGATATAATACTTTGGAGATGCTATTTGAAGAAAACATCAGAGCCTATAATCAAAGAATTAATGAAGCAGTTGCAGGAATCAGAAACAATGGTGGAGAGATCTCGAAAGAAGACATAATGGACAAATTAATGACTACTCTGATAGCAGAATATGAGAACAAGATAAACATCCTAGATGAGACTATGCATTTTTCTAAAGACTTCAAAAGAGAGACCTTAATCAGCAATATTTCAGCATTCGAGATATCAAGATTGAAGACAGAGCCTAAAAGTGAAATAGTATTCAAAGCCTCAGTCCATGGTAAGAAATATTTGAACACCTCTAGTAATTTTGATGATGAAGGTGATGATCAAGAACTAGAAGAATTCATTGCTATGGTTGCTAAGAAAGAAAGAAAAGGAAAAAGGAAATATGAAGGTCAATTACCATTTAAATGCTTTTCATGTAACAAGATTGGTCATTTTGCATCTAAGTGTCCCACAAGAGTCAAGAAGTACAAAACTAATTTTAAGCCCAAGTGTACAAAAGAATGTTACTATGTTGAAGATGGAGTGATAGATGAAGATTCGGCAGAAGATGAAATTGGATTTATTTCAATTAAAGATATGGAGAAAATGTTTGATGACATGGATATTGAAGATGAAAAGAAAGTAGAAGAGCTAGCATTAATTTCACAAGAAGACATCAGAACAGACTATATCATTGATAGCGGTTGTTCAAATCACATGACAGGAGACAAAGATAGATTTGTACATCTGGATAAGTACAAAGGTGGCATGGTTAGATTTGGAGAAAATACTCCTAGACCTAACATAGGTAGAGCATCTATCACTTTGGATGGACAGAACAATACTGATGATGTTCTATATGTTGATGATTTGAAAAATAACTTACTGAGTGTTGGATAGTTACTTGACAAAGGATATCAATTGGAATTCAAAAATAGCAAATGCATCATTAATAACAAAGGAGTAATGATTGCATTAGGTTCAAAAACAAAAGGTAATGTTTTTCATCTTAATTCAGAAGCAAGTTGTTTTGTTGTAGAAATAGATGAAAGTTGGTTATGGCACAAAAGACTATGTCACATTAATTTTGACAATATAGTAAAGATAAGAAATCTAAAGGCAGTAAGAGACCTCCCTAGTATTGCAAGACCAGTTGATGCATTGTGCAGGGAATGTGTGATGGGATATCATGTAAAGAACTCATTCAGAAGAAAGAAGAATTCAGTAGAGAACAAATTAGATCTAGTGCATATAGACCTATGTGGACCAACTCAAACAAGATCATACTATGGTGAAAGGTACTTTATTTTGTTTGTTGATGACTATTCTAGAATGATGTGGGTTGCATTCTTAAGAGATAAATCTGAAGCATTTGAGAAGTTTAAAATTTTCAAAGCTAAAGTTGAAAATGAGTCTGGATTAAAGTTAAAATGTCTAAGATCGGATAGAGGAGGAGAATTCACTTCTGATAAATTTTATGAGTATTGTGAAGAACATGAGATAAAAAGATAGCTAAGTGCACCTAGAACCCCTCAACAGAATGGAATTGTAGAAAGAAGAAATAGGATCATACTTTGCACAGCGTGCACTATCATGATTGAAGGAAAAGTTGCACACACCTATTGGAGAGATGCAGTCAATATTGCAGTCTATACTATCAACAGAATTCAATTAAGGCCAGGCGCAGACAAGATACCCTATGAGCTATGGTTTGGGAATGTACCTACAGTAAAATACTTCAAAATATTTGGAAGCAAGTGTTACATCAAGAGAGATGATGGTGTTGGTAAGTTTGGTGCAAGAAGCGATGAAGGTATTTTTCTTGGTTACTCTACTAAAAGAAAAGCTTATAGATGTTTCAACTTGAGATTGAAGAAGATCATTGAAAGTGCACATGTAAAGATTGATGAAAAGTTTATTATTCAAGAGAGATTATATGATTATGCACCTATGATTGAAGAAGAACCTAGACCTATCAGTAGAGAAGAAAATGTTGAAGAAATGTTTGACACCATTGATGTATTAATCAGTGAACCTAGATTAAGTGAAGAAGAATCACATAAGATAGATAAGAGAGTCACACCTAATGTTCCAAAATTCACATCTAGATACCATTCAAAAGAATATATTATTGGATATCATAACACCAAAGTCATGACAAGATCAAAAGAAAAAATTTCAACAGTTGATGAAGCGGTATGTTTACTTTCACAAATTGAACCTTTAAGTGTTCAAGATGCATGTAATGATTCAGATTGGCATGAAGCAATGAAAGAAGAATTAGATCAGATAGTAAAGAATGATATATGGGAATTGGCTCCCACTCCTAGTGACAAAAATATAATTGGAACCAAGAAGATATTTAGAAACATGATGAATGAAGAAGGTACATTATTAAGAAACAAAGCAAGACTAGTATGTAAAGGATATGCATAGAGAGAAGGAATTGATTACTCTGATACATTTTCCCCTATAAGCAGATTGGAAGCTATAAATTTATTTCTAGCCTATGCAACATTCAAAGACTTTAAAGTATATCTGATGGATGTCAAGTTAGCATTCCTGAATGGAGAATTGAAGGAAGAAGTCTACATAGAGTAGCCTAAAGGATTTAGTTTATCAAACAAACCTGATATGGTTTCTAGACTGAAGAAAGCCCTTTATGGACTAAAGCAAGCCCCTAGAGCATGGTATGAAAGACTAGATGGTTATTTGACAAAGCTCAGATTCAAGAAAGGAGCAGCAGATTATAACTTATTCATAAGAGAGACACTTGAAGGATTATTACTAGTTGCTATTTTTGTTGATGACATTATTTTTGGTGGTAATGACAAGGGTAAAAGCACAATCAAGTGTCACCTTTTAGGCTAACTTATTAGCACAACTGAATTTTAGTATTTTTAACTAAAAATTAATTTTGGTCAAACATATGGTTTAGCTAGATTCATTCTAGCTAAGTTAGATAAGTGCTTTAACTTTTCCAATTGGGAATATCTATTAAATGCATGCTTTATACCACTTTAGGTCCAATTGCCATATAAATAAAATTATTTCAAAAAAGTGGCATTTCAATAACTCCTAATCTTTTTTATGATATTTTTTTAAAAATAAAAAAATACCCTTTTGTAGAGATCAGAGTCAAGAATATCCTCATATAAATTTTATAGTGATTTAATTAGACATAGTTTATTGTAATTAAAAAATATTACAAGTAGGTATTTTAACAATCAAGGAGATGTTGATTTGGAGAAAGAAAAAAATAGTAAATCATATTAAATAAATTTCAAAAATGTATGGTGCACTAGAGGAGAGAGTCCTCTTCAAAAATATATATTTCTTTTTTTGATCGGGATAGATTTGTTATGAAAAATATGTTGCGAGATGAAAATTATCAATTTCAGTGAGTTGGAATTTGAATTGTTATAAAAGAGAAAATATAGGTCACAAACCAATTTTTATTTCTTCATGCACTAGCTATATATGTCATCTATGACATATTTTGAAATTAGGAAAAAAAATGTTTACTTACATATAATTGTTTGGTGGGAACTAGACACCTAATTTTCAACATTTTTCAGCAACTGAAAAATCATCTTTATAAATTAAAAAAACATATAATTCTTATTCAAAAAAAATATTAAAAATATTGATCATAAACTTCATCCATTTTATCACATTTAATTAGTTTACATCATCTTCAAATTCAAAACATAAATGTCATTTTTATACTATTGAAGTTGAACAACTTTGATTTTGTTAGTCTTTTCCTTTGTAAAAGGGTGACATCTTATTGTGCGTTTACCCACAAGCTTAGTGAAGATTTTGCTAAAGAGATGCAGAGCGAATTTGAAATGAGCATGATTGGACCTATCAAATACTTTTTGGGATTGAATGTGCAACAGACAGACAAAGGTATATTCATTAATCAATCTAAGTATGTGAAAGAGATATTGAAGAAATTCAAGATGGATCATTGCAAGCTAGTAAGCACCCCTATGATAACAGGAAGAAATCTTTCAAAAGATGATGATTCTACAGCAGTAGACAATGCTCTATATAAGTCTATGATTGGTAAACTCATATATATTACTCAATCTAGACCAGATATTTCTAATGCAGTTGGTATTGTTCGAAGATTTGTAGCTGAACCTAAACAAAGTCATCTTATGGCAGTAAAGAGGATATTCAGATATTTGAAAGGAACTATAGACTATGGTTTATGGTATCTTAACTTGGAGAATGTAGAACTTCATGTGTATACAGATGTAGATTGGGCAGGTTGCGTTGATGATAGAAAGAGCACCTCAGGAGGAGCAGTATTTTATGGAGACAAACTAGTTACTTGGACAAGCAAGAAGCAGAATTGTATTTCTTAGTCAACAGCAGAAGAATAATATGTAGCAGAAGCATTAAATTGTTCTACAATTGTTTGGATCAAGCATATGATAAAATATTTTGGAATCCAGGTTGATTATCCTATAGTTATTCATTGTGACAACACTAGCACTATCAATATGTCAAAGAACCATGTGATGCATGCAAAGACAAAACACATTGAGATAAAATATCATTTTCTAAGAGATAAAGTTGTAGAGAAAGAAGTAAATTTGGATTATGTGAGTACTAAAGAATAGATAGTAGACATATTCACAAAGCCATTGCTGAAGGATACATTTGAGTATCTCAGGGAGAAGCTGGAAGTAATTCCCTTCCCTAGATCTAATTAGAATTTGCAGTATTGCATCAGTCCTCAGTGACTAATGAATGGTGGACTACTCTACCTCAGGAGTAGTACCTGTGCTTATTTGTTTTTGGCACCCTTTTCCATTGATGTCAAAGGGGGGGTATACAGTCATGAAAAACAAAATAGATGATCTATTCTAAGGAGTATATAGTAAGAAGATGTAGCAGCAAATATTCAGAGCATTCAGCATTAGATGGAGAAATCATTTTTGGGGGAGTATGTTGTTGAGAAATGGAGAATGTTATTATATTTTTGGATTGATGGTGTTTTTCATTTCATATGTTGCCATCAATGCCAAAGGGGGAGATTGTTGAAGATTTGCTAGTAAGCTAGTGTTGATTATATTTTTGTCATTGATGACAACATATGGTAAACAACATGCATTGTAGTTATATCTAGAGAGCCTTGAGCATATGTTGTATAAATATGTTATCAGCATGATATCATAGACGCAAAGGTTGATTATGAGTACAAATAGTTGTGCAATTGTTTGTAACAGTAGTGTTCCTAACAGTGTTGCAAGCAAAGTTCTATATATAATTCATAGTATGGTTACTATGGATCCTTGCACGTTTATCTTTGTGTTGTAGATATATTAATGAAGCTATGTTCATAGACGTAGAGTTAGTTGTGCAGTTGAAGTTGAGTTATGGTGTTTCTATTTTCCAGTCATAGTTTTAGGAGATTATTTTGAGAGCCGACAGTGTTTATATTGTTTTTGTAGTTGCGCCTATCATTATGGTATGCACATTTGGTTTCGTGTTTGGTTATGAGCTAAGGTTGTTTGGTTAAGAGTGCATAATGGTTTTCAGCTTGAGAGTTAAGTTTCAGTTAATTTGGTGGAGCCGACAGTGTGTAGCGACGTGTCTACTCATATTAGGTTGCACGGTCCTATTTGTGTTGTGTGCTTAGTATAGTCGTTGGAGATGTTGTTGGAGAGTTTTATTGTTTCATAAATATGATTTCAAGAAGGTTCTAACAGGTTGACTTGATTATATCTTTTGTAGAAGGCTACTTATAGCCGATCAGTTGTGACCGCTAACAAGAGGATATGGAAGCAGAGTAAGAAGGTGTGAAAGTATTAGGCCAGTAAAGCTATATCAATCATCAGTTGAAGATCTATGTGAAGAAGCAGAGAGTATATACTATTCATTGGAACTGATCAAGACAACGGGTCTAATTCATAGTTCACCAAGATACAGATATAGTGTGTATCTGTTGAAAATGAGGAAGAAGTGGAAATACAAGAGTCTTCTACAAAAGAAAATATTCAAGAATCCAAGGTATGTTAGGATGAATCATTAAAAAAATTAGATTATTGGTGATAGGAATCAAGGTGTTTTGACTAGAATTAGACATGATAGAAATAGAGAAGAAATTTTCTTGATCTCTAAAGTTTAACCTAAAGATATTGATGAAGCATGCAAAGATGAAAGTTGGGTTAAGGAAATGGAAGAAGAGTTAGAACATAATGAAAAGAATAAGACATGGATTTTGGTTCGCACACCTAATAATAAGAATGTCATCAAAACTAAGTGGGTTTTTAGGAACAAATTGAATGAAGTTAGTAAAGTGGTAAGGAATAAAGCTAGTATTGTTTGCAAAGGATATTCACATATGGAAGGTATTGATTTTGAGGAGAGTTTTTCTCCTGTTGCTAGAATTGAAGCAGTCAATTTTTTTCTTGCATATGATACTTAAAAATATTTCAAGGTATATCATATGGAACTTAAGTCTACATTCTTGAATGGAAAATTGGAATAGGAAGTCTATGTTGAGTAGTTTGATGGTTTTTCTTTGACTGATCAGGGTGATATGGTTTCTCAATTGAACAAAGAATTGTATAGATTAAAATAAGCACCGAGATCTTGGTATCCAAGGTTAGACAAATATTTGTTGAGACTTGGTTTTACTAAAGGTGTTGCTAATAGTAAATTGAATTTAAAAATTAATCACAATAATATCTTTCTTGTTGAAGTATTTGTGGATGATATCATTTTTTGTGACAATGACAAATTGAGCAAGGAAATTGTTGATGACATATAAAAATAATTTGAAAAGTATATGATAGGAGAGATGAAATTATTTCTTGTTTTACAAATTACTCGAAAAGAAATTTTCATATCACATTCTAAGTATGTCAGAGATTTTTTGTAGAAATTTGGTATGGATGACTCTAAATCAGTTAGTACCCCTATGGTTACTAGTTGCAAGTTGACAAAGAATGATGATTTTTTCTAATGCTAATCAGACAAGGTACAAATCAATGATCAGTGGACTATTATACTTGACAAAGACTAGACCTAATATAACAAATGCAGTTTGTATTGTTGTGAGATTTCCATCAGTTGCGAAGGAATCACACGTTACCATTGTTAAGAGGATATTCATATATTTGAAAAGAATGGTTGACTATAACGTATGGTATGGAAAGGATGATGATTTTATACTAGGTTCTTTACTGGTGCGGATTGTTCAGGTAATGTGGATAATAGGATGAGTACAAGTGGAGGAGCATTCTTCTTGGAAAAAAGGTTAGTCTCTTTGTCCAATAAAAACAAAAGTTGTATATCACAATCTACTACTAAGGCCGAGTATGTTGTTTCTATTGTTAACTATACACAAGTTATCTAGATGAAGAAAATGTTGAAACATATCAAAGTGAACATTGATGAGCCTATTACTATTTACTATGACAAATCAAGTGCTATGAATATTTCAAAGAATTGTTTATTGCATTCTAAAACAAAGTATATATCTATCAAGTATCATTTCTTGAAAGACAAGGTGAGTGAAAAGGAAGTTAGATTGGAATATCTACCTACTAAAGAGAATATTGCAGATATCTTCACAAAGCTCTTTCCAAATGATACTTTTAAGTATCTACGAGGTAAGCATAGGGTAATGGCCCCTCCTAATTAGAGCTAGAGATGCATGGATTTGCATCAGTCCAATACTTTCACAGAGATTATCATTTACCTAGATTAATTCTTTGGTGGCTTCTACTCAGGGGGAGCAGCTAGTCTTGTGAGGAATGTTACTTTTGGCCTCTACGACCTAGTGCATATATGTGCCTTTGTCATTGATGTCAAAGGGGGAGAGATAGTTGTGTGAAAAACAAGTGTCAGACTTAGGGGGAGAAATTGATGTGTCGAGAAAAGAGGTATATTGTGGATATTATTGGAAGTATGGTTTCTTCATGCATTGATTTGGTTTTTCACATCATATGTTTCCATCAATACGAAAGGGGGACATTGTTGGATATTTCTGGGATACATTGCATATATGTGTTGACATTGATTTTTCTTCATTGATGTCAACATATTTTCTCATCTTGGATAATGTTCCTTATTTTCTCTATAAAGTGTTTGGACCAATTTGGCTACTATATTGAGTATCATATGTTGTGCAGTTGCATATATTTTGAGGGATGTATGTACTTGATCTTGTTTAAGTTTCAGAGGTTTTCATTATGGTTTGAGTGATTTTCAAGTGATTTATCAAAAGACTATTTTCCAGTTGTTCAAGAAGTGATAGTGTTGCAGTTTTTGGATCGATTATGCAATATTTTTGGTTGCTAACCTGGTGATGAGTTTAGGACATGGATGCGTGTCCTCAACTTGAATGGTTCATGATTTGGATGCTAGCAAGATATTTTTCTTGAGTGATAGAGGATGTTGTTTGATGTTTCTGATGAGTAGTGCTAAAATAGTTGTGAATTCTGAGATAGAAAATGTTTATGTTGCTGATGTGGTATTTTATATTTATTTGTGATGTTTCTAGATCACGTCCTACTTGTTTTTGTAGATCGCATTACGTTATGTGATCAGATTCAGTGATTTTCCTATGGTGTGTTGATATCTTCAGTTTTCTTGGTCAACTTGGTGAGATAGCATGTTGCAAAGATTTATAGCATGATTTATGGATCATAGCGTGCTCATGGATGGAGATTTGGATCCTAGCTATGTCTTTTATGGCATGTCTTGGATCGCAATATTGTTTACATTGTAATTGATTAAATATTTGTGATTGGGGGGTTAAGCTTGATGTCGACCTTGTTCATATTTTTAAGGTGATAGAAATGTATATAAAGATGTAATCATTTGTAATTGCAAAGTGAGCAAGTGGATGTACACATTTGTATCTAAAGAGGTATGAGTGGAATATAACAAGACATTTCTTACACTTCATCAGAGTTGTATTGGCATATTAGAGATGCTATCAGTCAATTTATAAATCAATGGATTGTTGTCCATAGTGGATTGTAGTCCATTTTGGGGTTATATCCCTTATTGTAAGCTTAGGTTTGTTTCCCTTTGTTGTATTTGAGAAGTGAGCTCTAGGTAGTATGCATGAATGCTTGTGCATTCCCCTATTGTACCTTTAACATGGTTTTTGTGCTAGTATGTTATCTTGTGGGTTTGATTCCCATCGTGGTTTTTCCCTTAATCAGGTTTCCACACAAATATTATAGTTTCATGTGTTATTATGCTTTGTGGTGGAGTTCTTTAATGATTATCTTTTTTATCTAATTTGTATGGTTAAGTGTTGGGTGAAGTTTTGGAATTAATTGACACAACTAATTCACCCCCCCCCCCCCCCCCCCCCCCTCTTAGTTGTGTGTGCTACCTTGTTTTGAATAGTAGCAAGAGTCAACACAGCGAAAACAACCAACTCAAACACAAGAATAGATAAACAACATGTTTCAATAGATCTTCACATTATCACATAATTAAAGATTTGCATCACATTGGCCTGTAACATGCAAATTACATACTTTTCGTATACATGCTTGATTACGACAAAAATCCAAATCCAAACCCTAGAATTAACCTCCTAAAGGTTATTATTACAATTTTAAAGAGCCCCCTAACAAAGAACAAATTCCTCTATATATATAACCTTTGCATCATATGTCGGTGAGGATCTATCCTATTTTCCAAGAACAAGAAAATGTAATATACAGAAATATAGATCAGCAACCAAATCATAAGGATCTCAATGCCAAGATGTTGAAATAACATGTGATCCAAGAGGAACATTAGCCAAAGATAAAAGATAATCATGATATACGCCACAAAGCATTGTTGATCAAGAAACTACTTCGCAAGATTGGAAGACTCATCTGACTGTTAGAACATGAAGAACACACAAGCCCAAACTAGAGTCCAAGATATCTCCATTGTGAAATATCCAAATGAGGTGTGAACCAAGACATAAGTAAAACATGATGTCCAGAACATACCCTAATTTTCACAATTGCATATGATCCACCTACAAGAAACACAACCAAAAACACTAAAATAGCTAACAAGAATAAAACTGAAAGGAAATATTTTTGGGTGATGCAAGATTGTCAACAACCCAAGGATGCTCCTGCATCAAAAATAAATATTTTGAACATATTTAACTTCATTAATTATATATTTACTTTTTATTTCTTATGAATGTAAGTTTTTCATTAAACATTTAGGTATTTGTTTCACATGTGGAATATTTGAAAAATAGAGAAAAAATTGTAAAAAAAATCGTATCTCTAGGTATTCATATCCTCATTTCAATATAAATATAAGAAGTTAAATACATTTAAAAAAAGTTATGCATTACACAATACACTTCTATCCAAATTATAATTACTTTGACTTAAAAAATTATATATATTCGGCAAAAAAATTATTAAAAAATATCCTTGCCCTAGATATTAGTGTGACAAATCTATATTTTAAAATTAGAATTGTATTCTTTCTATAAAAAAATGTTATGCATTACACAATAAATGTCACTTCTAAAAAAATTTGATTACGGTAACAGCAGGTTTTGAAGGGGCCCCAAAACCCTTTAACAAAGTTTTGAAAAGAAAAGCATGGAGAAATAGAAAGACAACTAACTACCCCCAAAAAGGATAATCCCCAACAGGGACACTTCCCAGATTTACAATAAGCACAACCTCAAAAAGACAAAAAATGACAAAAGCGAGAAACCCCCAGCAGCACAGGGCCAAAAAAAAGCCTCCAGCATCAAAATCAGACCAGAGTCTTCAGGAAGCCCTCCAACTCCACCAACTGACTCTACATGGTCTTAATAGAATATTTCAAATTAATTATTTCCTGGTCCTTAGCCTGTATCTTCTTCCTGGTGTTTGATCTAGTTCTAGTGCCTGGTCCCAGTTGCTAGCTGGAATCAGTCCCATCATTTTTATCTTTCATTGTGTCATTATTGTTTGCTTCAAGCACGTTGGACAGAGTCTTCAAATTTTCCATAGTAGCTTTCATTCCAGCATTAGACAGAGTAAGCAAATTCTTAAGCATGGCTTCGTTGCTATTGATCATGTCATTTAAAGTCACTTCTAAAAAATGTTGATAACTATAAAATTTAATTTATTAAAAGTTATGCCAAAGTATGCACAATTTATGTTTTTATTTATTTTTAAATATATATATTTAGAATCCACACAAAAAGTCTCACAAATGAGTAGTTCGCTCCATCTTCAAATTCTTAATGGTTTAGCCACTATAAGTGTTAGAAAGTCAAGATTTGGTGTAAAATATTGATTTCAATGTCAAGTTTAGTAAAAAAAGTGTAATCCAGTATTGTGGGATCAAAGCATTACACTAACGATGAATTTTTTCGTACCCATGTCGATTGTGAATTAATTTTGTGCATGTTTTGATAGAATGGATTAATGCATAGATACATATCAAAAAATGACACAATGGACTATATAAAATTAGGCTTTCCACACATGGTAATCTTCCATTTAAAAACATTCCCACATTCCACATGTTCTTCATTAATTATTTTCATTCATGGACTAAAATTGGATTGTAACTTCGCATATGTGCAACAAACAAAATGATGAAACATGAATTAGGTTTCTCTATAGACTTAGTAGATTAGTCATGCATGTGAGGATCACTCCTAGACCTATGGATATGAACCCAACAATTTTAAAATAAAAATTCAAATTTTGGTTGACTCTTGCCCAATTCTTTCTCACACAAAGATGAGTGAACAAATGTTTATGTAATGCATTATTGTGTCGTGTATATAATTATTCAATTACATGAACATTTTAGACATCTGATAATCACCTAATATCATTCACACCACAAGGAAGAAAATATTCAATATAATGCACTAAAACCTTGATCTACATTATCGTCCTAGTGCATCTACATGTTTTGAAATTGTTATATGTGATAAATGACATTACCATAAAGCTCTTTCTTTTTTAAGGTTGACTTAAGAGAACTTGTCCCCTAACAATCTAGTAGCCTTTTAAAGATACTCATAAATACCCCTAGTCCTTGGTCTAGAATAAAAAATAAATAAATCAAGTGAATTAAAAAGAAAGAATGTGGCATTAGCCAAATTAAATTCTTAACCACATGATCTAGTTATATGATCATAAAAATGCCCCAGATTGGGGATCCAATCTACCATATTGCCTTGATATCATCATCTTGATAGGAAAAATGGTTTACCAAAATACCTTATAGTGGATACTGTCATTAAAGATTATGTTTTAGAGTCTCCTAAGCCTCTATATAGCATTAGACTAGAAACCCTTCAAATGTGAATGATTGTTCTTGTGTGAATAATTCATGCCAAACAATGATAATTTATTAGAATTAAATGCAATGCATGTTTTTGTACATGTAAACATTAAAGAGAATCAAGATTAGAATTGTGCAGACATCACACCTATGAACAAGACCCAAGTTAGAAAACTAGGTTAGATCTATGTTTGATAAGATTGATTTAGGAAAAATAATTAGACTAATTATCAAAATCAAACAAATAAGCTAAACAAATTAAAATTGTGTAAACAAGAATATCGATGTAGACAAATAAACATAAGACTAAATGCAAGCAAGGGTAGACATGTTAGTCCAACTATCTAAAATCATATCACTAGCACTTGATGAGGATCATACACCACAAATTCATCATAATGTATGACTCTATTGTATTTTTCTTAAAAAGATAGATTTTTTTATATAAAATATAATTATTCTATAACAATTAAAATATTAATAAAATAAATTATAATTAAATTAATTATAAAATGTTTGATTATTATTTATAATTTTGTAAAAATACATAAATAGTAAAATAAGTTTTACTCTTAATAAAAAATAATAAGAATAATTAGAAAAAAGTTGATTCTTTTTTTCTATTAATTAAAAAAAAAGATAGACTAGTAAAAGAAGATAATATTAAAAGATATTCTTATTAAAAGAAAATAATAATAAAACATAGATTTCTCTTTTTTATGCATCTTTTTCTATTAATAATATTTAAATATATATTTTTTAAATTTTTAAAAGTAATGTGAAATCATAATAATATTATGAGTCAATAATAAGATGATTTGGAAATATGACACAGGTTTAATAGAAATTTTGTAAAGTGAAGTCTACAATATAAAGTCTATTGACTAATAATTAATAATATTATTAATTAATTCAAATAAAAGATATATCTTAATAGACCCTTTGAAATAAATATTATAGTCTTAAAATCAATGTTAAAATCCATCTCATTATATTTAAAATATACAATATTAATATCTAAAAAGATAAAATAAAAGTCAAAGAAAATATCGAAAAAGATATAAAAATCAATTTTGAAATAAAAAAAATAAGGGGAATATTTTGACAGCTCCACTTTGTCCTTAAATAGTAAAGTTTGTTTGACAAAAATTCCCACGCCTACTTTTGGTAACTTCCGCGAAATTTCCATAGAAAGTTGAGTTTGACAATAGACTTTAAAATTTAAAATTTAAAATTTCACACGTGATTTTATGCATTTTTAAATCATAATGTTTAATATATAATATAAATGGTGGAGTTATTATAACTAGGTAATAGAATGAATTATGGGTATGGATGAGTGATATGAATATTAAATAGCTACATAGTTTTTTTCAAAAATATATTTTTTAATTTTTCTTTTCATATTGTAAGACATGTATTATATTTATAGATTTACGGCTTTTTTTTAAAGAAGTATTATAGAAAAGGAGATCTTAGCATTTACTTATAATATTTTATAATAATAAAATGTGTTGATTTGATTTATAATGATGTAAGCTTAATTAAGTTGTTCTCATGATTTTTAAAAGATTTCTATTATGTGGTTTTTATTCATTAATTTTGAATTCATCGAATGTTTTGATGATGTTGTTGTGGTATTCTTAAAACATATATCACATTTATAATTAAACATGATGGCACAAAATGTGAAACTATTATTATCTTAACATTTAGAGTTGCACAATATCCATAATAACAATTTTATTTAGATGTTAGAGTTATCAATTTTAGATGTTAGATATGATGACACAAAATGCAATGCTAATGTTATCTCAAGTTTTTGAGTTAAAAAATTATTTAGAGGTTAAAAAGTGCCCGAAAGATTCGTAAAAAAGTGTGCTCAAAATAGGCAAAAGAAGTGCCAAGTACATTTCAAAAAAATAAAGCACACATCCATTAAAGCTTAGTGTTTGATTGTAGTGTTATAGAGAGTAATACTTGAGTTTAACTATAAGGGTATATTAATGAAATATAATCCAAAAAGGGTACAATAATGAAACTTGTGTAGAAGGGTATTTTTAGTTGGAGTTGTGTTGCAAGCATAGTTAAGTCATTTGTCAAATATTGTTCTAGGCTTTAAATTTTGATACTTTTATATTGATAAAAATGTCTTTCCTTGGTAACTTCTCGTAATTTTTAATTCTCTAAATTTTCAATGATTACAAAATTATATACAAATCAAGTGAAGTTGTTACTATGTATTGATGCTTTGTCCAATATTCCTTCTATCTATAAATTATAAGTTATAGGACCTCTCTCTCTCTCTCTCAATATATATATATATATATATCATCTTTTTATTGTGTTTGCTAAGACGAACTATAGCACAATAGTTAATTTAGAAGCTACTTTTCTTGTTGTATGTTAGATGTTAATGTTGTCATCTACATTAATTTTTGTCTTATCATATATAGTATATGGTTATTTATAAACATTTGAAAAGTTTATTTTGAGAAGTGATTTTCAAGTGCTAGAACTCTTGCTTGAAAAGATCTAGATGTATAGTTTGAGAAGTGGTCCATAATTGTTGTGATCCAAATTTTCAACACAAGAACCCTTCTTAGACAATTATTTAAATAAAATTTATCATATTTGATTATGGGAATAAATTCTAGATCAATGAGTATTGTATAGTTAGCCCAAATAATTGATTAATTCCACCTTCTAAAAATTTTGCCAATTCATAATCAGGCCAAGCATCAAAATATTTAACTGACTTAAGTGAATCTATCAAATATTAACTATTTCAACTCTATCATTTCTCCCTTTGATAGGAATGCAACACAGCCCTTTTGAATTTTGGGTGCATTTTATTGTTGAAAGGATGAATCAAGTAAGTAAAATGAGGAAAACCTTGGAGATTCAAACTATAATTTCAAAGCTTTCCTTTATTTATTTTTTTAATAAAGAAGTATGGGGATCCATTAAGCATCCCTAACCTAAAGAATAAACTACAAAACATAATGTAATATGGATTAATAAGTAAATAATGTATTAATAATCCACATAAGGGCATAGAAAGCTCTCAAAGAGCACAAACCTTGGCCAAAAAATAGCCAAAACCCAAAAATAAATTAGCAGCTAAACCTAAAATATCATAAAATAGTCAAAATATCTCAACTATCACATAAGTGCTAATAGGAATTGAGGGAAGGCAATTCAAGGGGGTCTTCCATGATAAATGATGACATATTTTCCTTCCTAATCATTCATGTTAAAACCAAGTAGTCATGAGATAGAATTGAGTTCCATACCTTCATTCATGAAAAAATGTGTCACCTTATTTTATTTTTGAAATCAATGAGAAAAATAGATTATCTCAAATCTATAAAAAAAGACAATAGCCTCTTCAAGTAGATAATTATAATTTTGTGACCTACATTTATGAAAGATTAACATACAAAAATACAATACACGACATGTTGATCTTGAACATACCAAATTGAATAATGTCTTTGAAGAGGGAAACTATTATGATAAGGAGATGGATAAACAAGAAACTATAGAAATAAATAAATGGTAATTATTATCTTGAATGTTGCTAGCAATGGTAATATAAATGAACTTGAAATGCTAGTGTATTGAAGAAGAATAGGGTGGTTCTTCACTAGAATGGATGAAAAATCTAGGAATCTTCACCTATTTCTCAATCAATACATTAGGAATTTAAAAATAAACTGCTCTAGGCTAAAGAGGTTCAAGCATTGAACAGGTCTACGAGTTCTCCTTCGGTATGTGTAATTTGAAATGGGAAGATGTAATATGTATAAGTGGATTAAAGAGAAAGGAGGTTTTTTTGAGGTGTAGAGGAAATCGTAGGTCAGGTAGACAAATTCTAGAAATAGATCTAAGAAGCAGACAAAACCACTGATTTTCACTAGAAGTTTCAACCAATTTTGGATGTCAGGGGAAACCTAGATAGTCAAGGCGGCTAGATTCACCCCTTCTTGTTGGAGTCATCATTTCTTTACCAAAATCTAGCGTAGACTCCCAATATTTAAAATAGAATACTATGCCTTATTGAATTTCAATTCAAATCTCTTCCCCGTGTCACTGCACACTAAAAACAAAGAGGGTTTTGGGAGGAAGGTTTTTTCCTTAGTCAAACCCCTATTTAGGAATTAATCTTGAAATTGAAATGAAATTGCATAAAAGAAAAAGGAAAAATGTTGTCAGTAATAGAGGCTTGATAAGTGTCTTATACCTTGATAATGTAAGTGCTTCTTGAAATGAGGTCACAAGTGTTGATGCAATAGCATCAGTCTAAAAAGACCACAAGGGAAATCATAAAAGACATGCTTACATAATAATTTCTACGCTTGTCATGAAGAGATGAATTAATTGAATTCTTGACTGGTCCTTAAATTCTTGAATGAATGATGATCTCTTAACTGGTTACCCAAAATGGGAGGGCTATCATTTCTTTTAAACCTCTCTAGGCCATTTTTGGGCTCAAAACTTGAAGGAAACAAAATAAGGATTGTAAATCCCATTCAAAACCAATATACCAACCTTCAATTCAAATTTGAACCAAAGTTAGCATGTTAGGGGTGACTCCTGATGTGTGGGTCACAAATTTAGGAGCCACATGTTTCTAGTCTCCCTTGATGAGGCAAAAATGGCTCAAGTTTGAATCACATGTTGATTTTGATACGAGGATTCCAAAAATGTGCACCAAATTAGGGTGTGATAATTGGAAATCTATTAAATATGCCATATATCATAATAGAACTTAAGTACACAATAGATAATGTGTGAATGAAATAATTAATGAGGGAACACCTATAATTAAGGGTCCAAATTTAATTTAATAGAAGTAAAGGACTTAAATGCATGGAAAATTTCCTATAATGCATAGAGGAATGAATACACACTAAAATAGACACTACATAAGTGTGGAATTAGACACACTTAAGCATTTCATACAATTTACGACACTACATTTAAAGCCCCCACTTTAGCAGGGGTATCAGTCCAATCATCCACGATGTAACCTAGAAGAAAGAGGTATGATAGAGAAGAGATGAGATCATGGGCAAGACTTAAAGAGGTAAGGCATCAATAAGTTAAAGGGAAACTCCAAAATTAAGGATATTAACTCATGCAATCATGTGTAAGGGAACACAAAACAAATACAAAATGACCAAAAGAAAAATATAAAATACACAACACAAAGGGGTTAGTACTAAAAAAAGGCTCCAAATCAAGTAGTTGAAGAGACCTCGATGAACCAAATGTCTCAACCACTAGTATCATGTGTGAAATGTTATTGCAAGAGAAAAAGTGGTCCTATAGGAAGAGAAAGAGTACACATAAAGGATAAGACAAGATATCATGATCCAACCAACTAGAAAAGTTATGAGATTATGAAATTGAGAAAAAGGAAGTCATGAAAACCATTGGATAGTAAGTTATGTTATGCCAAGTGATCTATGAGAGAAAGAGGAGCAAGAGTAGGAAATATTCTAGAAAATTGTATTATGATAGTTCTACTCATCCAAAAGAGAGATTGGTACAAAGATGGAATTGATAGTCTAGTAAGTTGCATTATGTTAGTCAACCATCTAAGGATAACCAAGTAAAGCATTGTTCACAAGGAAATCTTCCTAAAAAGGATTTTATGAAGGAAATAATTGTCTCTAAGGAAAACTAAAAAATAATACAAGGGGGAAATCCAAGGAAAGCATTGTCTTCTTAGTAAATCTGCTAAATAATGCACATGGGCATAAAATAATGCATGAGGGAAAATAGTGCATAGGCAAAAATAGTAATGCATAGGGACATAAAAGGATTATCCAAAGGAAGACATTATCTCCTTAAAATATGCTAACTAATGCACAAGTGTAGAAAAGGATTTAATAATATTTCTTATAATAAACAAGGAGGCCATATATATGCCCCCCTCCTCAAGATGGAAATATAAAGCTATGATGAAATGTGAAGGAAAATTAAAACAAGGATACTCACCTTCAACACCAAGGAGATGTCCTTTAAGTGACAATGTATACAAAATGGAAGAAAAAGAGGCATAACTCTTTGTAAAGCCAAGAAAAGATAATTTCCTAAAGAGATATCATGCAACATGTGTAAAGGGATCCTTATGATGAAGACATATTTGTTCCACGACATCTACCTATAAGAGGATTTCTTCAAAAAAAATATCTTTGATACCAAGAGGGGAAGGAGAATAAGAATTCACCTTTTATCCCCCCTATTTCTAGGTAGGAAAAAGGGATCCTTGATGAAGGATGACAAACTTTAAGCCCCCAAGTAAGGGAATTTATTTATGATGGACATTATTTTATAGATAAGGAAGAGGTTGTGATCAAGACACACACTTCTTGCATATGAGAGAATTCATAATCAAGACAATCGATTTCATATAAGAAAATATCACATAATTAACAAATGTTACTCCACCAAGAAAATTGAATCCTTAGAAAAAGTTTGAAAAGAAACACCTTGCCCCCCAAGTGTAAAGATTAGGGAAAGGATAACATATTATGTAATCTAAGTGAAAAATCAATTATAATAGATATACCCTCCCAAGAAAGGAAGATATTGTAAACAAGAATAACATTCTCTTGAAAAAGAAAAAGATCCTTATGTAAAAGAACAAGTCCATGCAAGGAAGGACATCATGTCATAATAAATACAAATCAATAAAGAGAAAATTGATCCTTTATAAGGATAAGGAAAGACCTACCACTCTCTCCAATCGGAAAGATGAGTAAGATGACCTATTATATTACTCACAAGGGAATATTAGAAATTAAAGTGTAGCACCATGGAAAATAAAGGTCCCCTAGAATAAAGTATTCTACTAAGATCACATGGTGTAGAGAAACATAATCGGTGAAAGGAATGTTGACGTATGTTTTTTATATGAAGAAATTTAATAAGGTCTATTTTTAAACAAATAAGACATCGATCTTCTAAATCTTAAACAAATTATCAAAATTCAATACAATCAACAAGACAATGTTTATTGTTGTGATGAAAAAGATAATGAAAATAACCATTAGGAGATCTATGATATTTTGAAAAATGATGAAAAGGAAAAAGAGTTTTAATTTATCATACTTAGGTCTCCAAAATATTCTCCAGTTAAGGCCTAATCATCATCTAAAGGAGCCTTATGATGTGATGAGGTTGGCAAGAGAATATGTAAAGAAGGATGTCTTTAGATTGAGAAAGGCAGATTAATAGGATTTGAAGAAGAAGGCAAAATATTGGCTTGAGTTATAAATCCTATATCATTTCCAATGACTTGTGTAGGAGGAACTATAGGGACATTTATACCATGTTCATTACTACCAAGACCTTGTCCACTATAACCTTGTTGAGAAGTAATCTCATAACCTAAATTGTAATTAGCCTTTAGTTTAGAAGGACTTAAATCTTGAAGTTTGTGTAAATGAGTAGTATAAAGAGGAATAGGAGGGTTGTTCTCTTTAGGGAGATTGGGAATATTATCACTATTCACATTGGGTTGAGAGGAAGAAGAGAGTTTACAAATATCTTCATCCTTACTTAATGTTACCTTAGGTGATAAATCATTAAGGAAATGTTGAATATCCAGATTATTGAAAATACTTTGATATAGAGAAAAAGCTTGAGGAGAATCTAAGGAAGTGCATAAACTAGGCTCCTTAAATTCCTCCATTAAGGTAGCTTTAGGAGGAGAGGGTTTATGACACTCTATTTAGTATTATTAGGAGTATAGTCGCTATCCTCATTAGTAAAAGACACCCTAGGAGAAGTATTAAGATTGTTTTTAGAAATTTCATCTATAGATTCATCATTTTCAACAAATACCCTTATGTAATTAAAACATTACATGCAATTTGTTAGAAAAATAATGAGAAAATTACATGAAATATGGATAAAATCCTTGAAAAATAATTTTTAAGAAGTAAGAAAATTGGAAATTCTCATAATTCCATATGTAAGAGTACCATGAAGGAATACAAGAAACATGAAATGCAAAAAGGTATTATCTACTTCATGTGGTTGATAAATAGATGTAAGAAGAAATGTATTAATATGAGAGATAACACACCAATATAATTTAGTAAATTCAATAATAAGAATGAAAGCTATCCAAATCAAATATAACAATGAAAATCAAATGTGGAAATGTAAGGACATCATGTTCACCAAAATGTAATGAAGAAAATAGGTTGGATCTTCACTAGAATGGATGAATCTAGGAACTGTCACCTATTTCCTAATCAATTTACATTAAGAAGGAGAACAACCTACTAGGCTTAAGAGGACTCAAGCGTTGAAGAGGTCTAAGGGTTTTCCTTTGCTATGTAGAATGTAGAATGTAGAATGTAGAATGTAGAATGTGGAGATGTAATATTTAGAAGTGGATCAAACAACAAGGTGTTTTTGAGGTGCAGAAGAAAAGGAAGATTAGATAGACAAATTCTAGAGCCAGATATGAGAAGAAGAGCCACTAACCTGCACCATAAGTTTCGGCCAATTCTACCTATTAGGAGCAGCCTGGATAGTTAGGGGTGACTAGACTCACCCCTACATGTCGGAGTCACCTTTACTCTACCAAAATATGATGTAGAAGCCTAGAATTTGAAATAGATTATTATGCCTTCCTAAATTAGAATCTAAATACCTCCCACCTATCACATACACACACAAAAATAAGGAAAATGTTGGAATAAATGGGTTTTCCTTAGTCAACCCCCTATTTAGGAAGTAACCCTAAAATTGAAATGAATTTTCATGAAAGGAAAAGGAAGCATCTTGTCAGGAGAAGAAGCTTGATAAGTGTCTAATACCTTGATAATTCAAATGCTTCTTGAAATAAGATCACAAGTGTTGATGCAATAACATGACTACACAAAGACCAAAAATGACATCATAAAGGATATGCTTGCATAAGAATTGTGAGGATTGTCATGAAGAGATGAATTGCTCGAATGCTTGACCAATCCTTGAGTGCTTGATGATCTCTTGATTGATTACCCAAAATGGAAGAGGTAGCATTGGTTTTATACCTCTCTAGGCTATTTTGGGGCTCAAAACTTGAAGGAGGTTGACCAATGATTTGAAATCTTTCTCAAAATCAAAATACCAACCTCCAATTAAAATTTGAGCCAAAGTTAGCATGTTAGGAGAAACCCTTGATGTATGGGTCACTAAATTTACATCCCACACATTCCAGGTCTCTCTTGATGAGGAAAAAGTGGCTCAAATTTAATCAAGGGTCAATTTTTATATAAGGATTCCAAAATGTGCACCAAATCAGGGCGTGATAAGTGGAAACATGTAGAATAGGCCACATGTGGTAGTATGGCCTAAGTACACAAGAGATAATGTTTTAAGTAAATAATTAAAGGGGAAACACCTATTTAAGGGCATACATTAATTAAATGGAGAGAAAGGACTTAAATGCATGGCAAGAGTCCTATAATGAATAGAGGAATGAATACACACTAAAATGGGTACTTCATAAGCAAGAAATTGGACACACTTAAGCAATGCCTATAAGTTATGATGCTACAACTAGGTATGTGATTTTGATAATAATAACAAATAAATTAAAAAAAAATGTTCTTGCACAATTATATGATGTTGCAATTTAATTTGTAAAATCAATCAAGATGTTTCAATAAGATCTTTGTTCCCCTTTAAATTTGTACAATTAAAATTATATATTACTACTAAAACAACAACTGGTGCCAAACCAAAATTATATATTAATGGTGATGGTGATGAGCGAGAAAGGGTAGGAGAGAGTTTTTTCAAACATAGTTATTGTAAAGGAATGCAATGCAAAAGATGACAACAATAGAGTCTTTGTCTTGTCTTTTGTTGGATATTTGGTATTTATAGTCAAACATGTTGTTTGTGGTTTGGCTTGTGTGGTGGTTTTGCCCCCTGCTTGAGGTGCCTGTGGTTTTTTCTTTTTTATCGAGATTTCTCCTCTAGTTTTTTATGGATTTTTTGCTTCTATTTTGGGTGCCTACACAATGGTCTTTGTTGAATTTTCCTCACATGTTCCTTCTGTGGATGAGGGTTTTATCATTATGGCGAGCTTGATGAATTTGTCTAGGGCTTTTGGTGTTCCTAGTTTTTTATAGCTACATAAGACTTGGGTAGTACTTTGGTAGTTGTGGATGTTGGCAGTTGATGGTTTGGTCTGAATTTGTCCTTTTGTGGGAGAGTTGTGGTTTTATTCAGGGCATTATGGTGCACAAAGATGGAACTGAATCATGTTTATTTTTTCCATATTTGTTTCCCTTTTTGGTTGTGCCTATCATTTACCTATGAAGTGCTTGTTAGGCCATATCTAAAGGCTTTTTCCTTTTTGGTGGCTATTTGGGCTTGACGCAGTGTTTTTAGTTAGTTGTGCTTATTCTTTCTATCTTTTGTGGTCACTATTTGAGGAGATCTTGGAAGTGTTAGATTTATTTGGGCCTAGAGGTTGTAGTGGTTCTTGGGGTTGTTCTATATGTGTCTTTTATGGTGGACTAAGCTTTCAGTCTGGGTGTTTCATTTTGGCTCATGCGTGTCTCTAGAGTTTCTTCAGATAAACTGTCAATGTTCACTGGGAAGGAAAATGGTTTTGTTTCATCTAATGACCAATAGTTTTTTATCAAACACCTCTATTCTTTCTCTATAGGTATCTCAATAGCCTTGTTAGAAATGGGGGTACTTTGTAGCTTGTGGGTTGAGAATCTCTTGTGATAGTGGAGATCATGGATTTGTGGTGACCAGAGAAGTGGTGGGTTGTGGTGGTGACATGTGGTGCTAGAGGGTTATGCCCCATCATGAGGCTAGGATTTGTACCTTAGAAACTTTTAGAGGTAGTTACTCTTTCATTTCAGATGGAATGAGAGGTGTTAAGGTGGACTATATTAATACCACTCTCTTAGTTCTGGTGGATGTTCAAGATGGGGTATTGTATCACTGTGTCTTGTGGTTAACTCTTCACACTTACCAAGGTTTTTTGGTAGTGTTCTTCTCATGGTTTAGAGTTAGAAGATGGTGTTGGTAATAGTTTTTGGTGATGATATTTTCTCCCTTTAGGGATGGACTATAGTGGAATCTACCAACACTGCCAGATTGCATTATGTCTTTTTAGTTAGACTATCTATTTTTGTTGGTGAGGATAGTGGTTTTGTTTTTTCTAGTGGCCAAACATTTTCTATTAGTTTTCAAGGGATCATTTTGGCCTATGGTTATTTTTGGTAAATGATTGGTGTTGGTTTTGGGGTTTTGCTCACCCCTATTGAAGTTCAGATGGTCTACTCTTTTATAGAATGTGGGCTTATGTTCCTTGTTTCTGGATACCTCCCAATAGGGCTCCTATATAGGTGGAGTCTACCTCTATTGAGGTGGGATATGTCCTAATGGCTATGAAGAGGGCTTGGCTCATTCCATTTCCTCCTTTCTCTTTTGCGGTTCTTATGGAGGTGGAAGTGTCCCCTATGGAGGTGGGGACTTGTTTCGTAAAAGAGGTTGATCATAACCTTATGTGTTCTTCTCTTTTCTTTGGTTGTTTAAATGTGGAATGGAATAGTGGCAAGCTCTTTAGTTTGACAGTCTCTCCCTTTTCTACTCTTATAGAGGTGGGCTCCTTTTCTGTTAAGGTGGAGGGGAGTTTTGTAGAAGGGGGTTGATCCCTTTGTGGGGTGATGTCATTATGTACTATTGGATGATTTTGGGAACCCTATTAAAAACCCAATGTGAAGGTTTAGGGAGCCTTTCAAAACCCCCTTGTAAGTTTGCCCCACTTTTCTAGTTTGTTTGCTAATTGCTTTTGGTTCTACAAGTAGTCTTTTGGTTGTGTGTTGTTAATAGCCTTTTTGGCCCGTGTGTTGTAAATGGCTAGTTGTGGTTCTTATTTTGTAAGCAACCTTTGTGTTGAATGTTTTTAATGGCTAGTTAGGCCTATGTGTTGTAAGTGGTCAATTGTGGCCTTTATGGGCCTTTGTTCATTAGGAAGAGCACCCCTATTTTTCTTCTTGCCTTAATTAAAAACAATTGGTGCTTACTATCATTACAAAGCACTTAATATACAATGCCTCAAAATGTTTGCTACATGTGGTCATATAAGGAATAGCGAGCACTAGAAAATATTATCTTGATAGTTGCATAACAAGTGCAGTTCAAAATTTAATACCAAAAGAGAGAGAACCACTTTTTGTTCTCATCTTAATAGGAATTCTAACATTTAATATACAAGACTCAACTACACATGCAATTTTTAAGATTCCAATTAGAGAAAACAACCAGTGCAAGGATAAGCATTGCCAACACTTCAAGAAGACGTGAGATTTCTATGATACATTTTAAGCAATGAGATGAGCTTCATTAGCCCAAAATAACTATTAAAAATTGATAGCAAATTACGTAAAACAATTTCCCAACACTAAAATATTTATTTTGATTATTTATATTCATTTTGTTATATAACTAACTAATTATATAATCTTAAAATACATTTAAATTTTACTTTAAATTTCTTATAATGTATCCCTAGTAATGTTAGTAATATATAAATATATGTACAACATAAATATCGAAAAGATCAAATAAATGTTAAAAAAAATATCTAACTTGTTGACCCTAACAAAGACAAAAATCTATTTTTAGGGTCCACTTTGTCTTCAAAATTAATTTTATATATTGGATCAAATATCTACATTCTTCTACTTTCTCGATTTCCATGTACTAAATATCTACATTCGGCAACTTCCTCGAAATTTCCATGCGGGGCCCAGCGCAAAAAGTTCTTTAGGTTCATGATGACTGAAGTAACCTTTCTTCAAAGGTAATTACTATAAAGAGAAAAGCGCGATTTTTTTATTTTCTAATAATAATAATATATGTAAAAAATTTAAACGGTGGAGTGATTATGCTGATAGAATATCAAATGGCTACATAATTTATTTAAATATATATTTTTAATATTTATTTTGTCATTGTATGATATTAGCTTTTAATTCAGTTGTATATATATTAATCATAGAATTTATGGTTCTTTATTTTGACACATATAATGGAAAAAGAGACATTAGCATCCACTTACAATATTTAAGAATAGCATATGTTGATTTTGCAGCATAAACTAGGGTGTTGTCTCATTATACATAGCCCCAAGAGCACTGTCAACAAAAAACCATTACCAACACATTAACAACAAGACAAAAAGAAGACAATCACCATAGCTTACCTCTATAAAAAAACAAACCAACACCTACCAGTACCAGAGCGGATAACAATCTAAAGAGCTATACTAAGAAAACCAGTACGAGTATAAAGAGTATTAAAAGCTTTAGAACTAAGCCATGCAGGGCTAATCAAAATAGAGTTTATGCAAAGCCTAGAACTACCAACAATGAACTTTAAACAAAGGCCCAACATGCCACAAAAGGCCAAAAAGCACAAAAAATGATAAGCCGACATCTTAATTCTTCTTTTTGCTCGATGGCTTGGACAACAACATCTGGGCCCAGTCTTTAGTTAGGAACTTGAAAAGTTCCTTGAAATCATCCTCCTCAACAACCTTTCTATCATGCACATTCTCCTCCAGCAAACAAAGAGTGGTTGTCAAACTATACATAACTTTGAGTGCAAAACGACCAACCTCCTGCAATCTTTTGTCAATACCTGCAATGTCATTAGCAATATTTTGCATCCCTTAAATGATGCCTGCAATATCATATTTAATTTTCTCAATCTCACCCTCAATGTCCCTCTTCACATTGTAATCTTCCTCCACATTGATCTTCTCCTTATCTTGAGTGTGCGGGGGAGAAATGGAATTTATTTTAGTTTTAGGGTCAGGAACATCAATGTCATTTTTTAGACTTTTGGAAATATGAGATGAGCTACTGGCATTAGCAGAGAGGGCCTCCTTGTCTAGGATTTTCTCATCCTCACACTTACTTTCAGTATTCTCCAAGTCATCAGAACTAGATTCCTCCTTCATATTTTTTCCTTTCCCACTATGTTTCATTGCAAGTTTGGTTGAGCGACGTGGGGTGCTCATTTCTTCCATGATTTTTACATCAGAATCAATCTGATGGATATTAAATTTGGCCTTTTCAGGAGGTTTGGCCTCCATACTAAGGTTTCTTCATTTATTCTCCTTAGGCATTTCAATCAACTCAGTGGTGGGGGAGGTATTCGGAGGTCCTAGAGTAGCTTTAAGGCCATAGTTTTTGAGACAACTTTTTACCAAGTCCTAGGGTGTGTATGACACTAGTAGAGGGAGGAGTATGATCCATCCCCTCATCTTGATTAATAGTATGATCTTGATAAGAAGATATTACCTGACATCTATAGTCTCTGATGACCCCACCACCAGCCTTCATACCAAGTTTGGCAGCACAATCAAAATTCAATTTTTGTTAGGGCGGACATGGGGCTTTCCATATAGTATTTTTCTTGGCAATATTTTTGGAGTTGTCAAATTTATTGAACTCTTGAGGGAGTTTCCATCTCTCAGCAATTAATTGGTCAGTAGTTGAAGGTGGAAAGCTAGGGATTTTCCATTTTGCAATAGAGATGCTCTCCAATAACAACTTACTACAAGAGAGAAACACATTGTTAGCAGAGTTAGCATTATCCCAAAAAATCATATTGTTTCTCTCTTTCCATATGCTCCAATAGACATGCGAGGGGATTTATCTTCAAATATTTTTAATAAGGGGGGTTCCAATTGGTAATAAATTGTTGGATGTTCCACTCAGACCCACTGCAGGCTAATTTTTTCTAGAACCTTTCTCCAAATTCGTGAGGTGAACTAACAGTGCATAAATAGGTGGTGAATAATTTATTTAGCCCTCTTGCACATAACACATCTATTAGGTAGAGAAAAGCCCCTTTTCACTAAATTGTCTTACGTAATAATTTTCCCATGCATCACAACCCACTAAAAAAAATGAATTAGAGATAAGTTGCGGGTTCTAAACCTTTTTCCAATAGTCAGGATCGCCCTAGAAACTCGTCAGCAGGTTGTAGGTCAACTTGACTGTGAACATCCCCGACCAGGTCCATGTCCAAACAAAATTATCTTCTTTGGTGAACATGGGAATTCTCATATTGCACAAAAGGGACTATAATTTAGCAACCTTAGCAATGAGCTCTGGTCCATCTCTGAAACATTGAGCAAGACCCTTCCACTTCCCTCCAGGACCAACATAGCCAGCGATGTAGTCACCAAACCGATCTTTAAGTATTCCCTTTAGTAGGAAAAAATAATCATTCATGGGAGGTTTATCCCCAATCTAGCTATCATTCCAAATTTTGATTCTCCTACCATTACCAATCTACCATTTTAGTCCATCTCTTAAGAGGTTCCTACATTTGAGGATGTTATTCTAGACCTTGGTACCAGTAGGCAGCCCACCAAAAACTAGGGCTCTATAGAAATGTTCTATATTAAGGTATTTAGCTTCAATAATCTTGTAATAGTCTAGAAGGCCAACAACAAGGTTCCACCCCATTTTAGTGATTAGGGATTTATTCAGGTTGGTTAGCTTACATATACCAAGCCATCCCTGTGATTTAGGCAGGCAAACTATATCCCAATTAACCAAAGTCATTCTCTTATTTTCCTCACCGCCAATCCAAAGAAAAGTCCTTTTTACTTTCTCTAATTTGTCATCTATGGTGCCAAAAAAATTGAAAAGGGAGAGCAAGTACACCAGGATGCCTTAGAGGGAAGCAAAAAGGAGTTGTACTTTCCTTGCACTCCTCAATAGCTTGCCTTTCCACCTAGCAAGTTTTCTCTGAATCCTCTCAAGAATTGTGTTCCAAAAGGTTGAGGTAACTTCTTTGACCATGAGAGGGAGGCCCAAGTAAGTACTTGGGAGGCTAGCAGATTGGAAGCCAAGAATATTGAGGATTTTGGACTATAGATCAACTTTAGTGTTAAAAAAATAAAGCCTTCTCTTACTATAATTAATTCATTGTCCAAAATCTCTGGCATAGCCCTTCAACATATTTTTTCCATTATTTAGCCTCAACCACTGAGGATTTTCCAAAGAGAAAAGTGTCATCAAAAAATTATTCTACAACAAAAGGGGGAAACGTGAAGGCAATTTTTATACCTTGGATTGTACCAATTCTAGCAAGGTTCACGAAGTTACGGCCAAGGACCTATGCGACCATAATAAATAGATAGGAGATAAAGGGTCACCCCGCTTGATTCCTTTGCCAGCCTTGAAAAACCCCCAAGGGACCCCATTTACCAGAATAGAGAAGTGGACAGTTTCAACACATTCCCTTACTATATCAATAATCCTATCATTGAAACCAAGTTTTAGAAGAACCTTGTATAGAAAATACCAGTTCAGTTTATCATAAGCTTTAGAAATATCCAACTTAAAGGACATACCTGGGGCTTTTCATTTATCCATGGAGTGAAAAATATCATGCGTAGAGATTGCAACATCTATAATTTGTCTCCCTAGGATGAATCCTTTTTATTGGGGTTGATAATTTTATCCAATAATGGTTTTATCCTATGCACCAACACCTTAGAAAAGATCTTGTAAATAGTATTGCATAAGCTAATTGGCCTAAAAAAATTCATACTTTTAGGGTCTTGAGATTTGGGGACAAGGAAAATGTATGTGTCATTCAAATTCTTCATCAATTTACTTGTCCTAAGGAAATCTCTTGTATCCCTTGTCACATCAAAATTGACAATATCCCAAAATTCCTAGAAAAAAGCATTGGGAAACGCATACAGTCCCAAGGTTTTATATTCTCCTATTGAAAAACCATTATCCCTGACCTCACCTTCGGATACAGGGCAAAGAAGTTTCCTATTATCTTCTTCACTAATTGCTATGGGGAGGTGGTTTAGAAGTCTATCTTGCAGCTCGTCACAGTTACCCTCATCCTTGTCAGCATACATTTGTATAAAAAAATGAGAGACAAGTTGACCAAGTTGAGCATCATCTGTCACCTCCTAACCTTCTCATTCAACAAGAATTTAACGGTATTTATTTTTTTATGCTTACTAGTAGTTTTTTAAAAGAAGGTAGGACTCTTGTCACCTTCCTTCAACCATTTTATTCTCTATCTTTATTTCCAAAAAAACTCATCCTTTGTAAGGTTTTCTTTCTACTTTCTTCTACATTCTTCATCCTCCATATGCAGAGATTGAGAGAGATTTACAAGGGTTGTAAGATTTTGTATTTTATCTAATTTGGACCAAGTCTCTTTTTTGTTCTTGAAGATATCTCTTAACATGGATTTGTTCCACCCTTTCACCCCCCTTTTGATTAGATCTAGTTTCTTTGAGATTTTGAACATAGTCGAGCCACGAATTGGGGTGCACCACCATCTTTGGATATGGTCTCTAAGATCTAGGTGGGATGTCCACATAATTTTGTATTTGAAGGGGAGTGGTCCAAAGTAAGGTTTATCAACCCAATGGAGAAGCACTTGGATGAGATGAGAGCCTTTTCTATTGTTGGACCAGGTGAAAGATTTACCTTACAATTCAAGATAAAAAAGGCATGTCTTGTTGATGAAGTAAGATAGATCACTCATATTTTTGGTAAAATCCATTAATGCACCCAACTTCTCAGAAGGGATAATGGGGAGCTGAAATCACCAGCCACCATGTAGAGAGTATTTTGATCTTCCAAAATACACTATGCTACCTCCTCCCACATAAACTTCTTGTCCACTCTATTATTAGGGGCATATATGGTGAAAAAATGTATGCTACAATTATCTAGTTTGAATGTGATAGCAAGTTAGTTCTGAGAAAAAACATAATCTTCACCATCCACCTTGTCCGGGTTCCACATTGTAGCTATCCCTCTAAAAGCTCCAACAACTTCAAAATATTAAAAAGAATCACTTAACCACAACCTACCAACAATCATAGAGAAATTTTGAAATGACATCTTAACTTCCAGAAGAAGTAAAATATCAATTTTTTGATCCAAAATGTATTATTTAATTGTAAACTATTTTGGGGGACTATTTAATCCCCTAATGTTCCATGAAAGGAACTTAATTTTCTATTTTGAGGATTACCATCTAGGGTCAACTACTAACCACTAGAAATCTCCCTTGATATAACCTTTTGTTTGTGTTCTCTCTCAAACGGTCATCTTGCCTTATTCTCTAATCGCACATCAGCTTTCTTGTTCATAGTCTTCTTTTCCTAGGTCTATCATTCCTCATCACCATCTGGGGATTTACCAACATTAGCAAATTTACTGTCAGGGGTGAGGATCATTGACTGAGTCACTTCCTCAATAACCACCTCATTACAAAGGGACAAAGTAAGACTCAAGGGTAAATCCAAACTCATTTGCATACTTTTGAGTAGGGTGGTCATTTCTTCCTATTATTTATGTGAAGTGATACCCTCATCTAGGAAAAGAACACCATTAGTGGGTGGGATGGATTTTCCATCTTTACTCTTTGCCTCACTATCTGAGGCATTTGTTAGCTCTTCCTTCACCTCTATCACTATAGCCAATTGTCCAAGGCTTGGGGATAGTCTCAGGTTACCTAAGGGGGGATTTCTCCTTCCTTAAGCGACCCAAGGGAAGAGGGATTTTATTGTCTATCAAAGTTGCCCAAGGATTTTATCAAATATAGGATTCCCTCTATAAAAGGGTACTCCTCTATCTCCCCATTATTAGGGTTTTCTCTAGAAGCCATAGGAGAGAAACATTTTTCTTTCATGTTGAGCTCCTTAGGAGGTGGAGATTTACAATCTACCACAATGTGTCCCTAGTTAGCACATCATTGAAAATATAATGTGGCATTCTCATAGACCAAATATTGGGTCCATTTGCCCCATTTGGATTTCAACGTTACAATATTCAAAAGGGGTTTATTAGTACTAATATTAACACAAAATTGGAAAAACACTAACTTGGATTTGCCTAATGTAACAAGATCTTCTATGACATAGTGTCCAAATGAATTTCCCACCGATTCAAATATTTATTCATCCCAGAACTCTAAGGGGAGACCTGACATTCTAATCCAAACAAGTGTCATCTGATTGAGTTCTGCAGAAGGGTCAACCATGGCTCCCATTTGGAGAGAGTTAGAAAATATTTTCCATATGCCCATGAACCAGAGAGGATGAAAATTAAATCCTTCTACTTTGCAAACTTGAGAAGGAACATACCTCCTGGAATTTATGGGGTAGTTACACTTCCTTTCAACTACCACTAAGATGCAGTCCAGTGTCGACCATATTAATGGATGGGTGGAAACAAAAAAACCTCCCAACCAAAGTTGGATGCACCTCATAAATAATTTGTTCCATAATAGTATCAAGGAGGTCAATTTATGCCCCTTATTTAGTCTGAATAAAGTTCAGGAGGATGGATTCAAGAGTATTGGTAGAAGGCCCTACTAATGCACCTTTCAAGTTAGGCTTTAAGGTTTCTCCTATGTTCTTCACACCCTCATTATTACGGGTATCAGACGGTAGAGCAACATTCGACAAGTTTCCAGATTCTTTATGCAACCCCTATGAATCAGTTTGTATTTTCTCAATATTTGTATTGGGGGGAGGGTTGGGTTGTGGGGAGGAAGATTCCTCCCTAGAATCAACAACCATGTGCAGCTGCTATTCAAAATTTGAAAGGGTTTTTTTAGTAGGCTAGTTACAGAGCAAGACCAAAGTTTCATAATTGTTATAGAACTTGATACAGTTAAGTTGTTCTCATGAATCATCAATGATCTTATTTATCATCTTCAAGTTCCATAAAGCTTTTTAGATGATCTTCCCATTGCATTCTTAAAATATTTTCTATAAACATGGGATTAAAAGCTATGGTTATTGACCTTACTAGATCCACACTCAAAGAGCAATGAACCTACTACTATCTTATTTGATTTCATTTTTTGTCTGGTAATTTAAAATACATAGTTAAAGACGAGGAATTATAAATCAATTTTTTTAAGAGAGTACTTCTATTCATCAAGAATAATGTGCTTGACTAAGTAACTTTCCATCTTTTAGAGGCACATGCAAACATTTAAAGAATATTGAGATTAAATTGTTAGCATCAAATATTTTGTAATATAGCTCATCATCATCTAAATCTCTTTATCCTTCTAAGTTTAAAAAGGCTAAAAATTATTCACAGGGTAATGATATGAAGTAAAATGTGGTTCAAGATGCTACTACGTCTTTATTTACTTCATTTAAGACAAATGATTTGATGAGTCTACTAAACTTTAAAAATTTATAGAAAATGTGCTTCTAAGTTTATTTTTTATTAATAAGTAGAAAAATAAGGGTGTTGTCCCTTACAAACCAGGACCAAAGGCCAAACTATTTCCAGAGGCATTTGGAAAAGACACTAACAACCAATATTGGAAAAACTTAAAGTCGATCAACAGGAAAGTCAAAAACACAAAAGCCCAAAGGAGACACCACCACTAATTGTGGTTAACTTGGCTAGGGCCATCAATGCCCCTACTAATAAATCTTTCCCAATCTTGTCTCAAATTTTTTAAAAGCTCCATGTCGCTTGTCCTACCAAATCTTTGCTGCAGGAGGGTGAGGGTAGTGGTCGAGTTGTGCATCCTCTCCAACTATAGTTTGTTAAATGTGATTCAAAGTTTATTGAATGTTATTATAATTACACTATTTTGCTTTCATCAACTAGATATTTGAAAACTACATGCTAAATCATTGAATGACCAAACATTTTTCAATTGTCATCATGTTAATGTTTATTATACTCAAAGTCACTTAGGTCTAAAACACAAAGTTCAAGACCACATTGATAATAATACAATAAAAGATGGGATCAATGATAACTAAAATCTATCTATTACACCCACAAATATTAGATTCCAAATTTATAGAAATTCATTTCTACATAATCCAAATGATTTTGAAGCACTTGATATAAATAGTAATGACAATAACATGGAACATGAGAGCAAACCCATGAATATGATTTTATATTGAAAATTCAAATGTTGAATCTTCTTCTCTTCCCCCTAGTCCATTAATTTTATTTTGTGATGAGAAGATCCCATAAAAATGTTACTACACACCATTATACATTAATACATAAATGTGAATAGGAAATCCAAGTTACCCTAAATGATCGTACAAATTAATTAAACATACACACAAAAGTTTCTTGGAATGTAAAAAAACTAAACTACATTTATATGCACACTTGGGAATTTCCTTAAAGATGATCAATCAAATGTTTATCTAAACATAAGGTTGTCTTATCTTACGTATTTAATTTGGTGAAAAGAACTACAAGTTCTAGGTTATATTGTCCCTACTATGCATATATTCTCCTTACTACTTGAATGAACACTCTTTAAACATTTAAAAATAGTTTTTTTACTGGTTCATCAATGTGTTGAATTTGAATATGAGGGAAATGTTGTAAGGAATTAATAAATAAATAGAGCTCAATCAATTATACGGTTAAGTCATTTCACTTTGGATACTATTTTTCCATCTCCAAAGGAAAATTCATATAAAAGCATTCATCAATAATTTCAAGATTTGTTTCAAAAGAAACAACAATAATAAAGAAGAAAAAACTATAAAATAAAATAGAGAAAGAGACATAAAACATCAAATGAAATTAAAAATAAGAAATGAAGAAAAAATAATTAGATCCATGCACAAAAACTATATGGAATCAAAAGAAAGAAGTTGTGGTGTTTTAAATTCTTATCATTCCACCACAATCACAAGTTAAGAAGCAAGAATGTGTACAATTGCCTAATGTTTACATTTTGAACATGTATTTTTTACGAAATAGAAAATAATATCAAGAAGAAACACATTGTGGAAAGGAAGTAAATAAGAACAAGAAGAAGAAAAAAAGATAATAAATAACTTATTTTCTAATAAAGATGATCTTATGTATGCAAAGAAATATATCACCATTATAGAATACATATAATCCATAGTGTTGATCTCATCTTTATCTCTTTGATATTCTTATTTCTCTTCCCCTTTTGGATCCACAAATATCGAAGAAAACTAAAAAATATATTCTTTGCATAGTTACTATACCTCTTAACATTAATGGCTTTTGGATTTGAGTGCAAGGACAAGATACTAGCTTACAAAATATTTTGAAATAATGGCCTAGAGATGTATTAATCATTGGAATCTAAAACTCTAAACATAGCATTAAATGAGGCATCCACCTTTTAAACTCATTTAATCCTTAAATTAATTTCTTTCGACTAAAATAGGGTTTCTTTAGTGCCAACAAGTTAAATATATTGGTTGTATGGCACTATAAAGGTATTAATGGCATGACAATCCTTTAGGAGAGTAGGTAAGTTTTGATATAAAAATTACGGGAGCTTTGAATTGTTGGAGATTAAGTATAATTCATGCCACATGCCTTTGATTATGGCATTGGGGTTCAAGGGTGGATAGAAGGAAGTGGAATGGGGATAATTTGGAAGAGGAAACCTAATAATGAATAAGGCTTAAGTATTTTGAGATTGAAGCATCAAATGTACATTATGGCCAATATCAAACAGAGATGATGACTAAAATTACAACTTTGAAAGAATGAATGAAGAAATCAATAGATTTTTGTGCTTTCAATTTGATAAGAGATAAACACTAGTTTATGGGTCACTTGAAAGTCTAATTTCAAAAGACTTTATGAAGAATATTGAAGTGATATTTGAGGTTTGAGAAAGCATGGAAAATGGTACTTTAGTAAGGATTGGGTTAAAATTTCAACTCTAAAAGACCTATAAAAATTTTTGGAGTATAAAAGGTGACATCAACATTGGGGAATTAAAATTAGATGGACATGTATGCATATATGATAAGTTTATACTTCAAAATACTTAGGTACTTCATTAGCATGGAAGAGGATTGGGATGGTGATTTTTTGGAAGAAAATGATACTAAAGGATGAGTACATCTAAAACTTTGACAAAATACATATGAAAAATCTTGTAGAGTAATATCTTTAAGGATCCAAAGGTAAGATACATTGTATCTCTTCATTTTATCATTATTGACAATATGAAGACCAAAAAAATAACATTTAGACAAATTTTAACAAAGTCATGAGCCAATTCTTAGGATCGATACAAAAGGTATGCTAGGAAAAATAACCCCCAAAGTTTAAATTTTTCATAGCACAAAAAGCTCTAAAAAAAACCAAAAACAACTAAGATTAAATATTTTATATAGATTTTTTCATTTTTTTGACACTTAGGGGATCCACTTAGGATATCTCATATCAATTATCGATAATGGATCAAATAGGAAAATGACAGACAAAAAAGGGAGTGACTCAAGAAAAATTTGACCCCGTGAGATTGAGTCCCTTCAAAACACTCAAATGTATTTGATAAGTGATGATGCATCTAATAATGTGTATAAAAAAAAGATGTGCCTATGATTAATTTTGAAATTCTAAGAATAATGTTGTATTACATAAAGTATTATGAAAAAACTATATTGTTGTTAGAAAGATGCATATCTATAAAATTGTACTTCTTATGGTTGATACATATTGTGACACTCATGAGTATTTTTAAAAATGAACATCAATGTTAATAAATTAAAATAAATTTGAAGTTTTTTTTATTTTTATAAATCATCAAAATCTTTTAAATGATCAACACCCATTAAATTCTTAAAAACTAGTAAGAACACCTAAAGGTGTTATCAAAACACTAATAGACACAAATAATTGTTGCCTTTTTGGCTAACCAGTACTCAATTAACTCTACAAGCATTTGAACATGTATTACTTGACCAACAAAACTATAAATATCTATGTTTATTGACCTTTTAAATAACACCTTTACGTGGCATTCTTAATTACTAATCGTAACATATTGTAATTTTTGAAATGTATATTTTTTCTTAAGACATAATTTGACACATCATTAAACAATCAAACTATTGATTCCTAAGAAGCCCACACTTAAATAAGGGTAGTCACCAAGTTTCACTAGTGCATCTTTTGAAACGACCTTCAGGATTTTAGAAGTTGACTCTTCATTTTCACGAGGTTTCAAAAAGGGAGGGGATTCAACAAAGTCAAAGCTAAACTGATGCAATACATTGACGCAAAGTTTTTAAACCACTTTAAAATCTTCCTCTAAGACTAGGGAGCTATTATTTTCCAAAAGAAAGATGTGATACACCACAAACACTTCATTGTTGGAGAGGAGAATAAAACACATAAAGTGACTAAGATAGAGAGTTTGATATTCAAATCCTCACCATTGGTAGCACCTGTAGGGGACCAATGAAAATGAATAGATCCCTAAATATTTTCATAATAATTAACCATTCTGAAATTCCTACTATAAGTACTATAGTCAAACTTTAGATTTTAAGGAAAATGGAAGAGTAAATGATTCCTACATGATCCAAAACTCATCAAAATTATAAGAAGAAAGAGAAAACAATATCAAAAAATAAGACCACATTCATGTTTTAATAGCATAGAAAATTTTGATAACTAGTAAAAGAAAGGCAACTATGGCACAATCTCAATGCTTTATTGAGAGAAAAAATGCTAAAGCTATAATGAGGATCACATATTATAGAGTTATTAGTAGAATACATCTCTTATATTAGTTCAGAATTTTCCCAAAAGGATAATCTTCTTAGGCTCTCAGAAGCCAAAATAGAACTCCACTTAATGAAATTGAGAGCAAAAATTGGAACCCAACTGAACAGTATTACACTATGCTTGTGGGATTTTATAGAGAATACTCCTTTTTCCCGCATGTTAGCTATGTGGTGATCTAATCATGATATCCATTAAAACTAGGCTTCATGTTGATGATTTTACATTTTTATCCTTCCTTATTCATTTCCAAATGTCCTCTCCTAAACTTATTTTCTATCATGAGAAAGTAACTCCCCAATTCCACTCGGAATGATAATTTTCCTTTTACTACAAGCTGATAGTTTCCCTTTCAAACTAAACATCCCTAAGGGCCTATTTGGTGCATGGAATTAATTTATCCAGAATAGGCCTAGTCTAGAATAAGGACCTATTCCCGAATTAATTAATCCTGAAAATGAAAGCTGAAATAAGGTTTGGACATGTTTGGTGCACCCAGAAGATAACTAGAAATTAATCTATTCTGCGTTTGGATTCCATAATATGGAATTAGATTCAACTCAAAAGCGTACCTCAAAATGACAGTCAACAGTTCAATTCAATTCAACATGATGATTAGGGTTCTCATTTCTATCATTGTGCCCAACATTCCATGTTCAACTCTCGCTCTGGCATCTTCTAGCCCAGCCATTTCAGTTGCATTAGGGTTTTCATATCCTTGAAGCAAGCCGCCCTTTGAGGTGCTCTGAAGCATAGTTTGGACTATGTCTGAATCTGAGGTTCCCAAGCTTTCCAACATCCTTCTGTTCACAAGTACTAGAGAGACATAAGCTTGGAAATAGCAAAGGGAAAAGACTGCAGATGCTGACAGTGGCTCATGTCTAAGTTAAAGAGACAAGGTTATCAATCCCAGAGGGCAAGCATTCCAGTTGATTGCAAGTGGAAAGATCCAGTATCTGAAGCTTCCTCAGCTTGATAAAGCTTTCAGGCAATTTCTTAATTGACGTACCTCTGAGGTCTAGAACTTGAACCCAGGTCATTCTAGCCATGGCACGTGCAAAAAAAATTGTGAGGTTTTGGTTCTCGGCTAGTAGAATGGAAAGGACTTGCCCATCTTGGAATGAATATGGAACAAAGGCAATATTGTTCTCCATCAATGAAATCCTGCTTTGCCCCTCGCATTCCTCTTTCGAAAACAACGTTAGATTTCTACCTGCTCTGTATAAAGAATACATAGACCCGACGAGTTTGTAAATTTTGATGTAATTTTGAATTGTCGAATAGCCTTATTCTAGAATAAAATGAATTCCACCTTTTTTTGGAATTATTTAATCCATGCATTGGCCCAAAAATGGGAATTATTTAATCCATGCATTTCTAATTTGAGAATTAAGAAAGTGGCCACAAACGGTGAATTAGTTTATTCTTGCATTCAATAATGCCTATTCCAGGTTAATTCCAGGTGCCAAACGAGCCCTAAGATATTAGATGACAAATGGCTCCCATTGTTTACAAGACATACAAGCTAGACACAAGTCATGAGCTAGATACAAGTTGCATATGCGGAACGCATCTGGAGCCTACCTCTTGAACTTGCATTAAATTCCTACGGTGTTGACATGTGGCAATTACATAGGTCTATTTCATGATATTGACTTTGTACTCATAGGAAAGATAATCACACTAGCACACGTCTACTTCAATGTGAATTTTGAGTAGAAAGGGTAGAAGAACCAACTGTAGTAGTTAAAATCCACAAATCCAGCGACTCAGAAGGGACTTTTTCATGTGGAGAGTAAACCTTAGGATCTCCTAGATTTTTATACTGGCATAAAAAAAAATGTTTCTCTTTCACCAGTACATGTTGGATGTCTCAGATTGGATCTTAATGATGAATCCAATGATTGGGAAGTTATTGAACCAGCTCTTTGCATGATGCATAATTACTTTCCAATTTCCCTCCAACCAAAAATTTAAGTATCTAATTAATTTGGTTAAAAAGGGAAACCCAACCTTTTGATTTTACAAATTCAAAAGTGATTCATTAATATTGTGGCATGGATTTCCATAATGTGAATTTTTTCATCAAAATTGCAATAAAAAAAACTAGCAAGGGCTTAATAAAGGAAAATCTAGATCATGAAAACACAACCAAGCCAAAAGAGCCCCAATTGGACTGATAGATTAAACCCAAACACAATGCAATTATATAAGTACAACATAAGAAAATGACATATTTAGGTCAAAAAATAAAACATGCATGAAATGGTATAGTTTTCCATGCAAGATTAGGCATGACTTTTTGAACTGGCAACTTTGAAATTGAGAACTTTTGTACATAAGATCTCATCCCATGAGGTGCAAAGGCCACATGAATTCTAATGTCTGCACTATGCTTCATTTTTCTCCTTCAATGATATGGTATAGAGTAGAGATTTCCTTCTCAGCAAGCTATAAAATTGGACCCATTTCCTCATAGCCAACTAGATAGAGCCTTACTACAAGATAGGAATCCATAACCCTCACAAGGATATCGCATTGGGTTACAATAGTTTGTATCAAGAATTTAGAGTTGTATCAAAAACCATTTCATGGAAGTAATTAATATGTATGGATTACAATAGTTTATGGAGATTGCCACTTGTATTTGATAAGATCTACTAAAAAGAAAAATCCTTGATTAGAGAGTCTAAATCCTAGTGAATTCAAAGTAATTCTTATGTTATAAATTGGAGTATTCAATGCATTAATTCCTCACTTATCTTGTATTATTCTTGTAGTCGTGTGGAAGGATTTCTAGATTGAATTCCCACTAGGTGAAAGAATGAATTGGGAGAGGTGCTCTAGTACATCAGACTCTTTCTTTGAAAAATTCCTTGCCAAAATGAATGAATTATCATTGGTGTGAAGGGTCTCATGCAACTATAAAACTAGATAGCCTCTACTAAAAGAAAATATTCCAATTTTAGAATTTTAGTTTGGTCTTTCTTAGAATTTTAGTGTAGCATTGAGAAATTTGGTATGATTGACGCCTCATTAGATTAATGACTATCAAGAATTAGTTCAGCTTTTTAGGCTTAGTTACAAACAAATGACTTGAGTTCTTTCTCAACACTAATAATGATTTAATCATTGCTATAGTAAAGTGGATTTTAGGAGCTGATTTTCTGACTAGCAATGATCACTAGAGGCTGAATACTAAGATTTTGTCTAGGTTTGTGGGATCTCTATGAGACCTAGGTGATCTCAAGCTTGAGATAGCAAGGATGATTTGCGGGTTGTTTGGGAGGAGTACATGGGTAGGTTGGACCAAATTTTGGATGTTCCCCAATATGGGATTGGCATCCCCATAGCCACAAACTTAAAATATTACCTAGAGAGGGATACTATAGTTTCACAACTTCCTTTTATCACCAACTTCCAAATGATTTCCATTTGTAAACACTAAGACCACTTGGCTCTTTCCCTCAGATTCCTAAGGAAAATTGTTGGTG